>VXBC01013316.1:429254-493214 GCA_013399945.1 Ploceus nigricollis
CGTGACGTCACGGGGCGCGCTCCACCGCCGCACCGCAGCCGGTGTAGCCACGCCGGGCGTGGGCGGGGCCGCGGGGCACGCCGGGAGCTGTAGTCCTGTTCCTGCCCTCGGCTCCGGGTGCGGCCGGCGGCCTGAGCGGGCTGCGCGGGGCTGTGCCCTGGCCACGCTCACAGCCCCCGTTCGCGGAAGTTTCACTGGGGAAGCTCCTGCAAGCCCGCAGGTGGGACACGAGCACCTTCTGATGTGAAGCCTCGCCTAGATAATGTCCCTGGGGTCTCCTGTTCGTACTCGCATGTTACTGTCAGACCGTTCTGCTAAGGAAGGCATTTCATAGAACCACAGAATCTATTAACTTGGAAAAGATCTCTGAGATCATCGAGTCCAACCTATGATCAAACAACACCTTGTCAACTAGACCACGGCACTAAGTGCCACGTCAGTCTTAAACACCTCCAGAGACGGTGACAACACCACCTCCCTGGGCAGCCCATCCCAATACCCAATCACCCTTTCTGTGACGAAATTCTTCCTAATGGCCAACCTAAACGCCTCTGGCACAGCATACGACTATGTCCTCTCATCTATCACTTTCACCCTGGAGTGCAAAGTCAATCCTGCTTCAGGATGGAAAAAAGCCTTGGTTTGTGTGACAGCCTTGTGTGCACATTGTGCATGACATTTTCTTCATGAGTATAGGACAAAAGTACATCGGATGAGGCAGGGTGAGCTGTGCACAGACCTGCCTGCTACTGCAGTGGGTTTGCACAGCACCTCTGTCCCTTCTTTGCAACCTGCAACCTAGAGGCACCAATATAGGTAACATTTCAGGTGGCAGATACCTGGTGAGATCGCTATTGAGCAGGGCCATAGGTAGGATTTATTCTGCTGTTTAGTCCCAAAACATTCTCAGAGGCATTTTCCAGTCTCTCACAAATTTCCCAGCTGTGGTTTTAATAAGCAACAGCAAATGTTTATATGGACCCAAGAAAAAAATGTCAGTAGTTGATGGTGCTGGGTGACCAGCTTCATAAATAGTAAGACAAGTTTCTTTTGCAACTGAAGAAAATTAAGGACCACTTAGACACTAGACTGTGGCTGTATGTGAGAAGCATAAAGCTGCCAGAATACATACAGCTGATGAGGAACTAAATTAGTGTGATCTCGAGAAGGAGCTTGAATCTGGAAAATATAAGCAAGAAATTGGGCACTGGATATTAGTTCCTCACAATTTTTAGTAATAAACAGGATCTTATCAAATACATCAGATTCCCTTCCCTGTCATTCTCCCAAATACTGGTTTTGCCAGAGGGACAAGAATAAAGGCATTGACTATAGGTGCAGCTATACTGGAATGTAGGTGTACCATGCCACTGTAGGATAGATCCATACATGCATTCTTCCTAAAAAATAGCTTTACAAATCAAAGCAGCTTCTATGACACTGTTGTAGCAGGGGTTTGCAGTGTTTGACTCTTGCTGACTACTTGCACATGAGACTGAGACCTCAATACATGGACTTGCAAATTCAAATTGTGAAAATCTTCAGGTTAACTGCTAAGGAAAGATTTTACTTCATGAGAGGAATGGTACATGCCAAGCCATTACCTTGCAGGACACCTCCCAGTCTCACAGACAAAGGAAACTGGGATGGAGGAAAGCACAACATGACTTTCAATTGAGAAATGCACTCTTGGAAATGAATGTTCTTAAATTAAAAACTAGTGTTTATTCCAGCATAACTTGATTGTGTGTACATTTTGGTTTTGTTCCTTTTTTCTCGTCTCCTCCTAACCTTTCTTCTCATCCAGCGGTGATGTCTTTTCCTTTCATAGGTGATGCAGGGTTGGAGGGGTCCTGGGCTCTGTGACTCATTTGGTGATGGCTCTGTAGGGCTACCCTCCCACTGTGATCTGGCATATCTGCTCTCCCTGTGTTTACTTTCTGCCTCCAGACCTGCTCCACCTTTCTTCTGCCCAAAACCACTCCATCAACAGGGTTTGTCATTTAATGTACATTTTGCCCAGCAGCTTCTACACCAGAGGCCCAGCTTAGTTTAGGTTCTAGTCATTGTCACAGTGTCACCACCTTAAATTAAAAAATAACAAATCTTCTGAAGAGTTAATAAAAATAATCATTGTCTTATCCATGGATAGTAGCAACTTTGGATCAAAACCAATACCTAAAAATGTGCATTGTAATAAAATATTGTGAAGAGCATTAGACAATGTTCTCCAGTGTCATAAGGTACCCTATACAAGTCACAGCCTGTATTTCATAAATTATCAGTTTATTGTGTTGACAATGCTGTCAGAAGCCAATCCTACCCAGTATAATAAAGTCTTTCCTTTTCTGATCAATGCATTTTAAATATCAAGCAAGTTTAGTACACTTCAGATGTTACCTTCTATCTGCCTTTGAATCTTGGCAGAGTACACAGCTGCAGAGCACAAGCTGACATTCTTGTGGGGCACTGTAGGTAGAAAAGTGAGACACTCAGGAGTAAACATGTCACTGATTAGACTGGGGAAAAGCTGGTAATTTAAGCCAGTGTCAGTCTGGAAATTATTAATCTAATGGTAGACAGAATCCTTTAGGGAGAGGGAAACTATTCTACCAGGGAGGCTGTAAGAGCCTAAGACTCCTTCCAGAGTGTTATTTGAAGTTAGTGCAGCTGGGTGGGGATGGGTGACCCCCAGCTAAGATGGTCTGTGTATCTGGATCTTCACAACCACTGCCCATGGTAGAACACGTCCCACCTAGCCTCCCTTTCCCACCAGCAGTTCTCTTCCTGGGGCTCTGCTAGCATGGACTGCTTGGAGATTCAGTCCACTTTCTGGAAATATTGAGGCATTTGGGATGAAAACAAGCCAAAAATCTGATTCAAAAAAGTGTCTAAACTCACATGTATATGCATAAATATAAACATATATATGCGTCTACATACATATAATATATATGTAGATTGTATCATACACAATCATATAAAATTTAATATTAATATGGTTTATTAATGCTGCATATATGCATCTACATATATATATAACACATATATATGTGTTTGTATATATATAAAAAATAGGTAGATTGTATAATACCTAGACATATAAAATATAATATTAATTGAGATTTAAAATTTTTTTGTTTTATTTTTGTGTTTAATTTTGTTGTTTTGTTTTTGGTTTTGTTTTTTGGTGTTTTGTTTTGTTTTGTTTTGTTTTGTTTTTAAATGCATATTCCTTTCCACCCAAAGATTTATGTTTTCAGATAATCTTATTTACAGGGAACCCCCTCAGCAGTGCAGGGTGGAGTGAGTAAGGTCTGACTGGAGCAGATAATTGCTCTGCCATCAGCGATGGCTCTGGCCCCCGTCCGGCGAACAGAAATGGGTGGGCACAAGGGTCACTGCTTCACGTGTGTGATAATCCCAGGGGGGGTCTCACAATTCAGTTCCTCGCGCGTTCGTATGCGTGCATTCCCTCTGCAGAGGCAGCTTTGCTTTCTCTTGGAGTATATTTTTTTAATATCAGCAAAGACAACCAGGAAGAAAAAAATGTTGCATTAAAATTAGAACGGAGAGTCGACTGCTGAAACGCTTTATTTTTTAGATTTTTTTTTGTTGTTTTTAAAGCCTAATTCACCTTAAAGAATCTCAAACCCAGCCTCAAGGGAAAGATTTGTGTGTTTTTGTAATGGAAAGCGGTAGCCTCTAGGGCCCAGAGGATATGCAGGGAGGCATTTTCTCTTGTTGGTGCAGCTGAGAGCGAGCGAGAGAGAGCGAGACCTGGAAATGAAAGTAAAGAGATCAGGAGGCACATGGAGGGAGCTGCAGGGGCAGCCGATCCAGAAGCAGAATGCTGCCTTCTATAATTAAATAGCACTTACTATTATTATTACTTCTAGTAATAATACATTAATAATATCTCTAGTAATACAATACCATTTATCAAGGAAAGTTTATGCATAGTGTGGGGGGGAAAACCCGAGGAGAGGTGAGTTCTTTATTATTATTTTGGGGGGGATTATTTTTGTCTTAAATCAATTATGTGTGTGTTTGTGTATGTAGAAAGGGGTGGACTTGAGAAACAAGAAATTCTGGATGTTGCTTCATTAGAAAGTAAAGGTTTCAGATAGTAACTGCATAGATGAAAGGTTGTGTAATTGGAAATTTTAAAAAATGTGGTGAAAAATAATACGGGTGAGATTTTGAAGCTAAACCCTCTTCCGCCAAAAATATGGGGTTTGCAAAAAAGAAAAAAAATATTGTCAAAGATCCTAATCCCACCCCCTGAAAAAAAATGTGGTAGTCTAAAATTGCATAGCTAGGGGGAAAGACCCTGGATTTATTTGGAAAACTTAGTATTAATCGCATTTGTGCCTGTTGGTGTTTTGTACGTTCGGGATGTGTGTTCTGGTCTGTATTTAGGCTGCAGTTTCCCCCTCTTGTTTCGTCCAAACCCCATGAAACGGCAGAGAAGCCCTTTGGAATTGCTTTTTAGATGGACCTTCCGTAGGATCTGCTAAAGTTTATCAAATACGAAGACTGTGTTTTGGCTTTTTTGGGTTTTATTTTGTTTGTTTTGGTTTTAATTCTTTAATGTTTTAGACAGTTTCCGGGTGGCAGGGGACGTTATGTGTTTTTTTTTTCCTCTTAAAGCCGTCTCCCAGACTCTTGGAGATGCGTGATTTTTATTTAAGCGGATGGGGGGTGGGGAAGGAGGAACAGTATGTTTTGGTTTGTTTTCCTTTTCCCGGGGAAGCCTGGATGTCTCCTGCCGTGGGAGACCCCTCGCAGCAGGGCCGCGGTGTTGGGAGTGCCGGGGTGCCGGCGTTCGGCAGAGTCGCGGGGGTGCGGGAGGCGCCGCCGGCCCCTCTCCGCTCCAGCGGCCGAGGTGGCGCCTCTCCCAGCAGCGGCCTCTACGCAAGGCCGGGGACCGGCGGCCTAGTGCTGGCAGCGGGGGGAGGAAGTGAGGGAGGGTTCCCGCGCCATCCGTGTGGGAACCAGCGCCCGGGTTTAGTTTTTCAAATGAGGCACGGGAATGCGAGCTAGGCGGCAGAAACCCAAGAGCAAGTGGCTTAGGGATAGGCAGCATCACCCCACAGCTCTCTCCTTGCTCCTTGGCTGCGCTGCAGTGGGGGCAGGAGGAAGGGTGGCCTGTGGTACATAAAGGTGTTATGTGTGGAACACAAGGCTGAAGGGAGTGGAAAATGAGGTAATGGGGGCTGATGTGGTCAGTTGAGGCTTTAGCCCCCACCACCATCCCCCTCTCAGGGAAACTTAAGAGTCACTGCTTTTATTTTCACTGGGGGGTGAGCTGCTTGTTGCTACCTTGTTCTGCATTCACTGGGCGCAGTGAATATTGCTCGGTACAGCTGGTGGCACCCCAATGACCCCCGTGATGCTGCAAGGCAGGAGTGGCACTAGTGGGGTGCTGGGATGTGGGATGAAAGTTCCTTGGGGCGGCCGGTGTGGGGAGAGACAGAGGAGTCAGCCCTGGTGGGCACAACGTAGTGGTGGGGAATCCAAGAGCGGTTGGCTGTGAGAAGCAGTGAAACCAGGGAGTGGGGCATGGCAGAAAGCAGCTGTAGGAGTGAGCAAGAGCCCATATTTATAGTGGGCTCTGCAGTTTTTCCTTTATTTGATGTGTGCCCAGTTAGCTATTCTGCTGCACCACTAAGGTGGCCAAACAGCAGGCAATGAAAGAGTCCCATGTTTCAGACCAGTGTATCCTGGAGCCTTTTTTCTGGGGAGCTCCAGTCTCAGCTCTACAACCTGCCACTTGCATCTGAGTGTACTAACTTCTAGCTGAAATGTTACAGTCAATGCCTGGAAGTCAGTCAAATGTCAGTTCATTGCCATCTCAGGAATACAGTATTAAGAACTTTGCCCAAATTCAGCTCTGGCAGGGTTATGGATAAGAGCTGTGTCCTTGATAAGATAAATTCAAGTCTTTCCGTTCATCTCGTGTTTCTACCATCTACCCATCTAGAGGATATACACCCAGTTTGTAATTCAGTCACCCAGTTCACTGGCTCATGCTTCCTTCTGAAGGCAGGTAAACCATTTTGCCTGTCTGTAGCATTTTATTCCTGTCTGGCAAATGGTTTGTAATTTATTGATGAACTGTGAATAAACTTCTCTTTAGATGCTAGACCAGGGAGGATAAATGTCTCTGGACTGAAAGGATAAGAGCTTTGTAGTGGAGATATAAATACGCAGTATTTGAATTTTGCTGGTGATTTGAGTGGACAAGTCTGGACAGAGAGATTTGGTGGGGGAGAGAAAAGGGACACTTAGACACAGTGCTTCATAAAATGTTTTCTACTGTGTTTCTAAAAATGTTTGAAGACCCAAGAAAACAAAAGCTAAGCAAGCTTTGCACTTAAAATTAATTTTTTAGTAGCTGTGGTATAGTGTGCAGCAAAACTGAAGTGTTGCTCATGTGGGTGGCTCACTGTGTGTTGGGTTTGCTGGTGTAACAAGTGCATGGCTTGGTCTCAATGTTAAATGAAACACGATGAAGAGGCTGGAACGATGAGGGAGACAGAAGTGACTGAATTTCCTGGTGAGGTGGTGGAGGAGGTGTGAGGAGCAAAAAGAGGAGTCTGATTGGCAGCCTCCTGCAGTGATTGGGGCAGGCAGGAGAGATGAGGGGTCTGCCACACTTGAAGGAGATTGCTGGTGTGGAGTCACATTGAAGGGGAAAGAAAGGTAGTTGTTCCTGAGAGATGTGCAAGAAGTTGTTGGGTAGCAGCACATGGTGAGCACTTTGAAGGTGTTGCCATGAGGGGATGAGTCTTATGTGCAAAGTCATGACATAAGCCTGAAGGTGTGACAGACCTGTAGCAGAGAAAGCTGGTCACCCACTTGCAGGGAGGGAGGAATGTGGGGCAGCACCAGGGAGCAGGAGTCTAGAGCGGAGATCAGGCCTGTGGTTTATGTTTAAAGAAGGCGATGGTGGGTTTTGGGTTGAAGAACATTCACTCTGGAAGGTGAGGGTAGAACTGCAGAGCATAAACAGCGTGCAGGGCACAGAAGGTTGCCTTTTACAGGGTTTTGTAGCAAGGATCAAACTGTAGCTGTGTGTTGTGGGACTTACAGAGATGCAATAGGCTGGTCCATCCACATGAAGCAAAAGTGGGGATATTCATGCTGGATGCAGTGGCAATAGTGATGAGGAGAGGAAAAAACAGAAGGGGAGCTTCAGGATGCAAGAGAGTTGGGTAACTCTAGGAAGGAGACATTCTGTAGCCATTCCCACTAGTCCTTTGGCTGCACTCCAGGTTCGGGTCAGTAGAGTTTGAATGCCCTTCTCTCTGGGCAAGCAATAGTAATCAGTTCTCACTGTAACAGAGACTCACATCCTGCTGTGTAGGATGTTTTAGCAGTGGGGTCAGGGTAGCTGTGAGAACAGGTACTGATCTCTTCTTCACTCCTTGCAGAGTGTTTTAAAGGCTGAGCTCAGAAACAGAAGTAGACCATGTGTATTGGAAGCTTTTCAAGGTGGTGATCTGCTTTGTGGATATACACAATTGTAAAGGTGTGCCACGGCATTTTTGGAATGCGGCCATTGACTTGGTGATGACCAGCCAGTGTTCAACTGCCCTCCCCACAGTCGCCAGTAATCTCCCTTTTCATCAGATCCATGGGCTTCTGCTTCACTTCCCTGACTTTTATTCCCTCAAGCATGACTCAGGGAGCAGCAAGAGAAGGGCTGCACCTCCAGGCGGGACAAGCGAGTAGCTGAAGGTGATGGCAGTCACCAGCAATGCCCTCACTCATAGGGTACAGTCCCACCACATGTGAACAGCGTAGGCAGAGCTAGATGCCAATAGGAGTGGTCCATCAACAGTCCCAAAGAAGATGGTCGTCAGTCTGGTCCAGGTCCACCCAGCGAGTCCAGCGGTAGGAGATGGTGCCAGAGACAAGACTGGAGACAGGCTGCCTGCAGTGGAGGTCTAAGGTTTGTCCCAGAGATAGAACTGAGGACAAGTTCACCTGCAGCATAGCTCAGACAAGGCAGAACCTGGACCTCCACTGAAATGGAGCTCCTAGACCATGGACAGAGGGGCATAGGTGGGGGTCCAAGGTGAGGCTCTTTGGAGTGCTTCAAGACTTTTAGTGTATTCAGCTAGAAATTCTTCCTTCCTCCCTGTGCTCTCCCCATGAGCTTTTGGGAGGGTCCACTTGACTCTTTTGCCTCCTCTTCTCCCCCACAGTTTCTCTCTTGTCATTTCCTGTGGAGGCCCTTTCCTCACTCTTGTCTCTGATGGCCCTCACAGTTTCTTACAGTGATCTGGGGTGGCTCTGTCCTCTTTCACGTCTTTCACTGCCGCCTTTGTGGAAATGGTTCTTACTGCTCCTCTTCTGCTTCTCTGTTCTCTCTTACTTCCTCTGTCTTTGCAGAATTTCACACCGGGAGAAAAATTAAATTAATTACCTCTCTCTCCTTTTCTACCTCTCAAGCCTGTCTGCCTGTGTCGTTAGTGACCATATTAATCTCATAATCTCCTTGTTAAATTTCCTTCTTTCTTCCTGATTGCTCATTATCCAGGCTATTTATGAATCAATGCAGGCCTTCTGTTGATATTGTACTGAAGTATATCAGCTCTTCTCCATCACTTCTGTTTAAAAGCCTTTGTAGAGATGCTAATCATCCCTCACCTTGTCTGTTGGCTTTACCTTTCTTGCTGCACTGCCCATCCTGTTCCAAGTTCAGCTGCTTAAAGTCTCCTACCTGCTGCTTGAACCAGATTGCTCCCAAATTTACTGTCTGATGACTTAGAAACTGCACAGTGTCACTTTCAAGCTCTTACTTCCTTCTGCTGCCACTTCCTCTCACTCCAGTCTTTCCTGCTTCCCCCAGGTCTTCTTGTTGGTAAAGGGCAGATTCAATTCTACATTTTGCATGGCACAGAGCACAATCAATAAGGGCTTGCTGAGTTGTCAGGATTGATTTTTGTGTACCTTAAAGGCCCCTTCAACCTGTTCAGACTGAGTGTGTCATTGATACTGCAAGATATCTTAGAATGATAGGGATGGTCTTAATGTAAAAGGGAGTTGGATGATAATCCTCTCCAAGCTGTTGTAGTGTAGAGGTGCAGGAATTACCTTAGTATCTTTTCAGAGGCAATCCTGGGTTGGGAAGGTACAGGGTCTTCATCTCCATCTCATTTCAGTGTTTCTGTACTTGCTGCCTTTGTCCCTAAGTTCCTATTCCTCAAATGCTGAGCATTATTTGTGGTCACAGCTGGTTGATGTGAAATTTGCTGTCACCAGCAGCTCAGTTTTGCCACAAAGTGCCATCCTTTCTTGCCTTCATTATTCTTTTCTTGTGTGACAGACCTGTGTACCTTGGAGAAAGGTCACTGGGAAGCTATTCCAAGATTTGCTTCCAAACTGCAGAGGATGAAGTGCAGATAACTCCTGAGCCTTCATAAGGTTCTGCCCACCCCAGTTTAAAACACTGCTGGATAGGGGTCTGTTCCCTCTCCAAAGAAGTGTTCCGCAGTCTGTGCTGCTCTTGCCTGCTGATTCTCAGCATGAAATCCCCATTGCATGGATTCAGTCCTTTTATGTGGACCACAGCAAGCAATTTCATCTCCTTCTTTTGCATCTCCCTTTGTGCTGTACCTCCATAAACCTTATGTAGATAAGGTATGTTTCACATGCTGTGCAGTAAACCAGTTTAAATCTGCCCCAGATAAATAGTGGTCAGAATTGCGTATCATGGGAGGGTCTAGGCACAAATTCCTGAAATGTCTGCCGGTGCAGGAGATGGTGTTGGGTTTCTTCCCTTTCCTAGAAGGCAGTCATGATAACAGTTGGTTCCCATTGCTTTATTTACTGGCAGCCTAAGCAGAGAGCTCAAATTGAAGTTAATTCCTCTTTGCCCCTCAATCCTGTCAGTGGCATGTGAGAAAAAGCAGATACTTGGTAGCGAGGTGCTTGCTGTGCTGTATCTGCAGTGTGGATAAATCATGGGCTTCGCTGTTCAGGGCGTCTGGTCTGGAACATTTTGTTAGTAGTAAATTCAGGCACAAACAAAATACTTTGCTGTTTAATTGCCAACAAGACCTAAAATGACTCACTTTGTGTTGTTTCTTTTTCTTCTTCCTCCACAGCAACCATAATGGAGAGGCAGAAGAGAAAACAAGAAATAGAGAAAGGACTTCAGTTCATTCAGTAAGTGGACAACCTCAGTGTTCCCTGTGGATTTGGAGGCAGTCATCTTTCTGTTGAGGATTGCAGGAGCTGAGTTTTTCCTATTCACTGCTTTGGGTTTGCTGCATGGGAAAGAGATACTGTCCTGAGGATTTTGACTGTGATTTTTTTCAGGGTGTTTCTTGTCCTGTTAGAGCTCCCTAAACTTAAAATTCTGACATTTTAATTCTCTTTGGTGGTTTTCCCTCCACTGCAGTTCCAGGATTATCTTTACAGTCAGCATAATGCTAATAGTACTTGAACCTTCTACATCATCTTCAGCATGAAGATCTCAAAGTGCTGTCTAAACAAGGTTATTCCACCTTTGTTAGGAAGGGAGATAGTGTTTCAGTTCTGTAGGTGGGGAAACAAGGTACATAACTTGTTAGGAACCCCATATGGTGCCTATAGGAAAAACAGATAACCAGGGTTCTTTTACAGTTGCCAACCTGTAATGTAGATGTCTCAGATCACTCTTCTATGAATATCATGTGGCCTTGTAGAGCTTGAAGCGGTTGCTTATGTAGTAGTTACAAATCCTATTGTTTCCTTATAAGATACGGTACTATTTCTCCCCCCAATGTTTGACTTAGCAGAGGCCACAAACTCAGGTCCAGGTTCCATGGTGAGTAAGGAAGTAGTAAGAGTGTAATCAGATTGGTTTGGGGTTTTCTAAGTTCTGCTTTGTGTCCTGCAATTATTATGCCTGAAATCTGCCTCTAGTAGGAAACCCCCTAGATCTTCCATGTTACATATTTGTATCCTGTGATATGGCCATGATATTTTCATCACAGTCTGAGACTAAATAGGGCTGATAGCCCAGTTTTGGAGAGGTAGTTGTGAGATTCATATTGGTAGCACTTATAAAAATGCACAAGATTCTGGGGAAGAAAATAATTTAGAAATATGAGGTGTAGTTCATGCATCTGGGGCATATCTTGCACTCTGAACCGAGAGCACTGCCATATGCTGGTTTGTTTTGATGCATAAGAAGGGAGCCCAAATATGTAAGCATCATGAATATTTCTTACAAAGCCATGACATTTCCTGTAGTTAGTTTTAAGGAGTGATTAGACGAAATCTAAAAAACGTTTATTCTGTAACCAGTAAGATCATGTATGCACTGTAGGTGAGAAAAGCTACGAAAGGTGCTGAGGATTCCTCTAGAACCTATTGATTTGTCCTTGAAGAGAAACAATAAATATATGTGGACCAAGCCTGGATGAATTGGGTGGTCCAATTTGAAGAACAGAACCTTTCTCTTAAGTCTCAGTGCTGTTGTAGGGTAGGTGTTATCCTCACAAGCACTGCCAGTGTTTGTGGTTCAGCCTTGGCCCAGAAAGTTGGAGTTAAATTAACTGAACTCCTGAACCTGCACTGTTTTCTCCCTTCCTTTTGTGGGGAAGGCCTAAAAGCATGTGGCTAAGTTAAGGCAGAGAAAAGCAATTGCATTTGTCTCTGTATGTCTCTGTTCTCACAAAGAATTTGAAGAGATCTTGGAGTGCAACTCTGGTGCCTCTCATTAGAGCCAGATGCACATAAAATACACTTGTATTCTTCATGGCAGTCTCTCATGGGACTTTATTAAAGATGGGTTTTTTAGGTGACTGTCAGAAGGCACATTACAGAGGATCGTGTATGCACAGAAAATAAATGAGAATAAGACTCCTCTAGTCTCAAGTCCCTCTTAGATGTGACCATCGCTTGACACCACTGTGAGTGTCACTGAGCATAATGCTCCATAGCTTCTCTTTGCCTCAGCTGCCTTCTCAGTGATAAAATGTTCAGTAACTGACTGAGATCACCAGCACAGGACCAGAAAAAGGATCTCTTAATCAGACAAAAGCCATTGTTTGCATGGATGCCTGTTTCATGAGTATTTTCTCTTCTTTGTCTTCAGGTCCACATTACCCCTAAGCCAAGAAGATTATGAGGTAATGGAGATTTTGTTTGTTAAAGCTGGGAGCCCTCTGGTTAGCAAGATTTGTTCTGTTGCACAGCCATTAGTTTACATGCCAAAAGTGAAGAGTGTGGGATGGTCTGTCACAATTTGCCTGTGACTTAAAGTTTTAAGGTTCTGATGACAACAACTTTCAGGGAAAGGAGAAGACACTTAAGCATTCAAGAAGAATGGGAATTTGACTGGATTATTCTCCTCTACCAAAAAGCTGATGTTTTACAGGAGAGTAGGGATGCAGGAGTATCTTAGTGGGCAAGCAGTTTGCTAAAAGATGCAGAAAAGAATGGGAAATTGGGAAGCCTCTCCTGTCTCTGAATATCCACTTGAGTCTATTTGTCTCTCCCTGCTGCCCAGGCCTTTTTGCAGAAGCTGGTGAGAAACTTATTTGCAGAGGGCAATGATTTGTTCCGAGAGAAGGATTTCAAGCTTTCCCTGGTCCAGTACGTAGAAGGGCTGAACGTGGCAGATTATGCAGCCTCTGATGAGGTGACCATCCCAAAGGAACTCCTCTGCAAGCTCCATGTCAACCGAGCTGCCTGCTACTTTGCCATGGTGAGTGCTTTCCCAAGTCATCCCCAGGAGCCAGGGTTGCAGTGCAGTGCAGTTGGAAAAGATGTCATGAGGCATTTCAGCTGGTTTTGTCCACTCCCTGTTCAAACACTGGACGAGACAACAACACACAGAAAAGTCTGCAATCTCCTCACAATTGCACTGTCTTGCAAGACCAGAGGAAGGATGTGAGGAGGGGGGGCCAGGCCTAAGGTACTGACAATGCAATTCTGCTCTTCAGTGGTGAGGAGTTAGTACCATCCAGTGTCTTCCAGTGTTAAGCAAGCATTTTTCTGGAATACTGTTTATTGCTCTGGAGGCTCTTGCCTCCTCCATTGAGACACTGGAAGACAGTAGGAAGGCTTTGGGTCTTGAAGGATCTTGCAGCATACACATGGAAAAGGATTCTGAAATACTCAGGCTTTGAAAGGCTGCATGCTTCCATTTTAGTAAGGCATGTAACAGCTTTCCTTTATGGCACAACCCCAGAGCTGGCCCGTCCTGTTTGTAAGGACACTGAGTCCCCTGAAAATTAGCAAGCAGTCACATAATTAAAGAATTTCAGGTGCAACATGCTCAGGGTAGAGGGGGAGACAAGATAAGGTTGCTCAAGCAGCCTTAGTTCTGTCATTTCTCGACTTTGAAGTGTTTTGAGTTTTGCAAGATTTAACAAAATGTTCTGTTAATGTAGGTGTGTTTGCACGCTGGTCTGTGCATGAGGTAACATATGTATTTCCACCTGCTGCTTGTATTCCTGTTTTCTGCTGAGAGATAGAACATTTGCATTCACAGAGAAGGACAAGTTAACCTGCTGTGCCTCAGCTGACTCCACGTGGTCTGTTCCATGCAGGGGTTGTATGAGAAGGCGCTGGAAGACAGCGAGAAGGCTTTAAGTCTCGACAAGGAGAACATCCGAGCACTATTCCGGAAAGCCCGTTCCTTAAATGAACTTGGAAGACACAAAGAAGCGTATGAGTGCAACAGCCGATGCTTGCTGTCCCTCCCACATGTAAGTTTTTGACATACAACTCATCTTGGTTTTTGTGGCTCACAACCTTCCTCTCCTCAGCATGCTTAGTGTGAGGCCAGAGGATAGTGGAAGAGAAATTTTGTCTGTTCCCAAGAACATGCTTATGCCCAGAAATTCTATTGCTCTGACTCAAAGATGTTTGTCCTCACATGTTTCTTCAGGCCAAGTCACCTCTTACAGATAGTGCCAGCCACGGACACCAGTTCGTGACAGCAGTTTCATGGTCTGTTTGTGAAGAACAAACCCCTATTCTAACAAAAGGTGAACTAAAGCCATGAGAATGTTTTAATTGGCTACTTTTTTATCTCTAATGGAAGTGACTAGGAGTGTGAGATAAATGGGAACTGGAGCTCTGAAAGGAAAACATGTATGGTTTTCCTGTGTTGGATACAAATGTCTCACATTTCACTTCCCGATTGCTAAGGCAAAGTGATCAAGCTTTTTATTTCTTGGGGATCGTGCAAAGGTGTCCTTGACATCACATGGCATAGTTATTTTTGTGTTCCGGGGTGTGTAAATTTTTGCATGCGAAAGAGGACTATCTGCATATACTAGGAACTAAGTATTTTCCTGATAATGCTTTTGAGCATCCTCTTAGGCCAGATATTGATCAGGAAAGCAAACTGTGATTACATGGATTCAAGTGAGCACTTTGCTAATGTTGGTTCTGATCCATCACAGTAATGTTATTACAAGAAAAATACATCCACCTCAGCAGGAGAAGTTAACTTTCCTTTATTATTAGTGTTACAAAAGCAATATTTGAAAGCCTTGTTAGCAGTTAGTTGTTCCTTTTGTATAGCTTGTAAGTTCTAGCTTCTTTGACTTGGCAGAGCAGGGTGACCAAAACATATTAAAGATATCATGTTTGAGGAGTCCCAAGGAACTGTTTTATAAACAAACCTTTGATTAACAAAAGCATCTAATGTAGGTGTTCTTCTAAAGCTATATGTGGCTATATTTTGCATTGCAGTTTAGCCACTTAATTTAATTTATAGTTTAATTTATATTTTAACTATGTAGTTATGTTTACATAGCTGCCATTATTATCATTATTTTATCAAACTTCTCTGTGCCAGGAAAGTTCAGCCTAAAAAACTCCATATTGAGTGATCTGTGTTTCCTATTCTAAACAATTCAGCCTTGTAAATTAACATACCCTATTGTCTTATTACCAGCTTAACAGAAATCATAAGCCTTCTCTGCATCAAAGGCAAGTCATGCTATGTATCATTTCACTCTTGTTTCCATTACCCTCTGGAGCACATGGGTACTTCCACCTTCTCATTGCTGTAATTGCTGAGAACTTTGTTGTGGTCAAAACAGAGCCTGTCTTAAAACTTCTGATGATAAAGGATGTGCCACTCATTTGGCTCACTGTCTATCAGAGTTAACTTATTTCTGGGTGCAGATACTCAGTGCTGCTAGTTTGCAGAAGTTCTCAGTATAGTGAAGTTAATACTCTGTGGTACACTTGTGTTTGGTATGGCATGGGGTGTTTTAGAAGAAGAAATGGACAAGCTATATTTTGTTTTCACTGAGTTCAGTGAAGATGGTGCCAAGACTAATGTTGAGGGTGTGGGGGAACACAATCAAAAAATGACACTCAGGATTGAAGGGAAAAGTTACTGATATGGTGGGCTGGAAGAAGCAGAGGCTTCTCAGCTGTTCAAAGGGAAAGGACTCACCCTGCAGGGAGAAGGAGATTGGAAAGACCAGCATGGCAAGTAGAGAGAAGAGGGCAAGCTTCAAGGTTGGACATGAGGGGGGGAAACGTTGGAAGATTAAGGAGGGCTATCACAATAGGTTGGGCAGATAGATACTTTTTTTCTTCTTTGAAAAAACTGTTGAAGTACTCTGATATTTTTGCAAACAGGGAGAGAGAGGAAAACAGAAGGAAACAGTTGCTGGTGATATATAAATGTAGAAGACTGTGGCAGGTTGTTAGTCTGGGCAGGAAGCCCATGGTGGTGTGTGAGTGGGCATGGACACTGGGCAGGGAGGATGGTAAAATGCCACATAATGGGGAAAGCTGAAGATCTGCTTGACTAAGCTGAGGCAGTTTAGCTGGAGCTGGAGACAGTCAAAATGCCTTCTAGCTAGTAGGTTGAAAACTGAGACTTGGTTTCAGCTTTAGAAACAAACAAGCAAAACAGGCTAGTGGGTACTGTCTGCATATCAAAACTGATGATTAACTCTGCAGCTGGCAGAGAGGGAAGACATGCAGGCTCCTTCCCAGGCATGGAGACCTTGCAGAAGCTGTATCAGCAGCCAGCCTTGGCAGCTCCTTCAGCCAACTTGCCTGCAGGACTCTTGAACCCTGTTTTCGCAGAGTGGGTGCTTTGTTGGAAGCAGATACTTGATTCTGATTTTCTGCAGCATTGAATGAGTGTAGGGCAAAACTCCTGGTGCAACTGCAGCATCTTGGCAGGACTAAATGACAACAATGCTGAAGTCTGTCTGGACTCTCCTGGGGCTGTTCTGGAAATTATCTATCTGCTGCTGTCTGAAGTTAAGGCTTGGTGCAGCCCAATGTGCATAACTGCATTCCTCTTTATTTCATTCTGTGTGCCACAAAGGCAAAACTGAAAGTGTCCCATCAATGGTTTTGTCCCCAGGATGAAAGTGTCACACAACTGGGACAGGAGCTTGCCCAGAAGCTGGGACTGAGGGTTCGAAAAGCATACAAAAGACCTCAGGTATGACTTCTTTTGTCTTAGAGGCTATCCTTTGCTTGTACAAATTTACTTTTGCAGAAGTGGTAGGTGCTGCTCTGCAGTTAGAGACATGTGTACACAACCCTGCAAACTCTAGCAGGCTGCTGGCAACCCTCCTTGTCCTACCCTCTGACTCACTTTACCTTGATCAATTTCTAACCCCATTGCTGCTCTGTGCCTACTGCCAGGATATTTTCTGGGACATGCTGAGTCCCCAGCTGGTGCTGCAGGAGAAACTTCTGATGCAATAGATGCCTATGTGTTTTTTGCAGGAGGGGAACACCCGATCCCAAAGCAGGTTTTGCATCACAATCCTCTCCCTGTTATGAGATGAGAAGGATGGAATCCTCTGCTGCATTGGAGGCATGGCTGGTTTTGTAGTGCAGTGGATCATGAAGGGTTCCTACCCCATTTCTAGGCATACACTTCTTTGTGGTGGGGGAAAGGCTTGGCTTTGGGAGAACAACGGGTACACACCTGGTCAGAAGCTAATTTGACACCAGTGGCTGGATCCATAACTTGTCTCTACAAGGAGGTGCTGTAGGTGATTAAATGTGTACCCTGAGATGGAGCTAGAGGGCGTTAGGCCACTGCTAGCCATAAAGCTGCTCTCCCATAAAGCTGCCTTGGTCACAGATTTTGTTCTCAGGAGCAGAGAACATGAGCTAGTAGTGGAGGCTGACATTTGCGTTTGCATCCTCGGCCCCAAGCACGGGGGTGTGTTAAACAAACAGCGTGTTCCATCTGCAGAGGGGCACCTCTGTAGCATGAGGTGGAGTGGTTGGTGGGCATCTGGTTTGCAGAGAGCTTTTAGGGTAAACCTGGCTGTAGCATGTTAATCCTCTCCCCAACAACTTCATGTGTGATGTGCCTACCCTAAGAAAACTCCTTGATCTCATAGCAGCTTTCCACCCTCCAAAATGTTTCTGTCTCAAAGAAAGGGAAGCTTATGTGGAAATACTTTTTGTAGCTGTTCACTGTGTTGGCCTTACCTTTTTTGCTGCTGTCATGTTACTCAGCTGAGATGGGCTTAAGCCACCTGTATGTTAGAAATACAAAAATTAAACACTCCAGATTGCTTTTTATTATTTGAAATTCTGTGATTGGTACTTTGTTAACACTTTACGATGTTTTGTGTTGAGTTCCAGCTTTCACTCCAGTGTGGTAATGCCTTCCCAAAGTAATAATTTCTTAATGAAAAGCAAACCCATCTGTTTCTCAAGGAAGGTTTTTGCCTCCTGGTTATGGGTCAGATGTTCTGAGGTGTACGGAACAATTAAATGTCCCTTTTCAGTGTTGACAAACGTGTACTCTCGTGTCACAGTGGGGTAACCTTTTGGGGTGGCTTTTATTTTTGGGCAGTGCTTGGAAGGAGACCATATTGTAACCCAGCTTTACCTAGTTCACGAGCATTCACAGGCTGAATTCTGCTCTAAGACCTCTCTCTTCCTTGCAGCAGGAATTGGAAACATTCTCACTACTCAGTAATGGCACGTCAATCAACTCATCAAACCAGGTAGAGTTTGCATCCTGTGATTGTTACTATTTATGGACTGTGCTACTAGAATGCTTTAAAGTTTTATTTACATGCAAATTTATAACTGTCTTTTAAGTTTGAACTGTTTTAATTAGTGTTTTCTGCTCTTAAGGGATATTGCCAAGTAATTAATTTCTTTGAAAACATTTCTACTGACATAATTTTTTATGTTGGTAATTAGATCACCAAAGATGGTTATTTTTCTTAGTTATTGTGAATGTTTGCTATCTCTTGCATTTTAAATAAATTTTTGTTTTCAAGTTTTGCATATCTAACAACAATGCTGAGTAAAAGTCAGAAAGTGCAACTGCTGAAGAAACATATAAAATTAAATCCTGTGGTGTACTGAGTAAGGTACATACACAGTTTATGTATTGTTTGTATTGTCCTGGGAGACCCAGCTGGGCAGGGCAGTGTACAAATATTAAGGTAAAATACAAGAAGTTGCTGGTTTCCTTGTTCTACCACTGGGCAAAAAACCCGTCCCAACAAACAAGCACTTGCTGTTTCTACAGACTGTTTGGTATTTCACAATGCTCCTTAAAGCAAACAAACAGTAAAACTATAAACATTATAATTTTGTACAACAAGCTACTAAAGAACTAGTTTACCTCTCACTGTTCAGTGATTTGGCTTCACATCTTTCTAGGAAGGCCAGTCAACTTTCTTTAATAGTCGTGCCTAGTTTTTAATTTCAAAATCTTTTCCTTTTATAAGAATTGAAAATAGTGCAAAACCCACTGTAGTAGATGCAATATTACAAGATAAATGCTTTACTTGTGCCTTTTTAAGCTTAATCTGAAGGCACATGTACTTACCTCTATTTATGTTTCTGTAAAATACGGACTCAATTTATTCCTTGCCTTGAGCTCCAAGTCAGCAGTTGTCTTGGCAGAAACATTTTCCTGTTTTGAATTTGCTGTAGAAGTTTGTGGTTGTTAGATTGCAAAATATGTGAACTAAGAAAAGGAACGTTGTGTAAGATCAGGCTAATCAGATCTCCCATGCAGTGGGCTGACCAATTGATGTGTCCTGGGACTTGGGACACAGTGTTCTCATCCACACATGAAATACCCTGTTCTATGTATGGAGTTGCTCACATGGTTGGATATTGTGCAGACATGGTTTTCCTTTGTAGCAAAAGGATTTGTCGGCTGCTGAAGGTAAACATGAATAGGTTCCTTGGATCAATGGCCTCCTAAAGTTCATTGATTTACTGTTCCAGCACAGAAAGAGGCCATAAAGGAAAAGAAAGGGTCATATACATTTAGGAGTAGTTGAAGATTCCCATATGTGAAGTGTGGATGTCTGTTTA
Source organism: Ploceus nigricollis (assembly GCA_013399945.1). Classification (NCBI taxonomy): domain Eukaryota; kingdom Metazoa; phylum Chordata; class Aves; order Passeriformes; family Ploceidae; genus Ploceus; species Ploceus nigricollis. The sequence continues at coordinate 448,563 of VXBC01013316.1, forward strand.
AAGATTAACTTCTCACAATATTTTTCGTCTCCCTTTTCCTACATCGTCTTTGCAGACTACTTCCAATGGATTGGGCTCAATAGATGACATCGAAACAGGTAAAGATATCTCTCTCTTCAGACTTTTGTGGCTTCAGTATGGTATGTGACCAGTCTGGCAGGCTTGAGAGGTTCATCACCTGCATTTCTGTCTCTTCTGCACACTCCTAACTTTGGTAACTGGGAGAAGGAAAAAGTGGTGCAAAGCAGGAGTGTTTTTCTTGCAAACCCAGCTTTTTGTCCAGAGCTGGTGAGAGACGCATCTAGGAGTTAAAAGGGTCTGCTGAGGTACACAGCTCTCTCCAGTTGTGCTTTCTTGAAGCTGCTCTTGGCAATACTTCTGAAATTGTTCTCCAAGGCAAAACAGTCCAGATAAAGTGAAGTTAAGGTTGTTTTGCTCTGAGTGCATATGGTCCTCCAAGACATTGAGGTGGAGGAATTGAAAACAAAAGAGTTTGGAGGGACCCAGGGAGAGCTAAGTTCAGGGTTGGGCACCCAGGAGGAGAAGGAAGATTAACAGGGTTGCTTTTCTCATGCTGGGAAACAAGTGACCTTAACTCTGCCCCTGTAGAAAGGCTTGCTACCTTGTGTGCTGGAGCACGGACTTTCTGCCTCTGAACACACCAGTCTTTGTTCCTTTGTGAGGTAGTTCCGTGTGCATGAAAGTAAGTGTGAGGACTTACCACCACAAGTAGCAATTCCTCGTTTTATAGAATGAAACTAATTTCATGATTAGGGTGCTTTGGAAAGCATGTTAGTTCTCTGTTGAATGCCAATTTAGTATCTGCTTGGTACATGAGATCATGAGACCCAGTTCTGTGAATTAAGGAGAGTTTTTCACATTATCTTGCTGTGCTAAAATTGACTGGACTCCTACTACAGACTAACAAATGACCACATCCAGTAAGCTCTTTATCTTATCTGGATTTGGTGTCAGAGCAGCATGCCACCTTTACTGCAGATCAGGCAGACAGAGCCTTTACTGCTAGGAAATCTTTGCAAAAGCACTGGAATTATGTTATCCAGTTGCTCTGAGAGTGGTGTGCCACGAGGACGACTGTGGGTCCTGGGTACCCTGAGAGTTTCAGATTAGAAGAGTTTTTTTAGTGATGTTTTTTGTGATTGTTGTTTCGTTTTGTTTTAAAATGCAGACTCTTGAAGCCCTTTCCTCCATGTTTTGCTTGAAGTTATCTGATTAACTCAGCCCAGTCCTGCAGAGAGGTCATGGCTCAGATCTGGCTCAGTATGGCTATTGGCCATATAATGCATCAGGGAACCACTGCTATTTTGGAGAGCAGAGCTAGAAACAGTGCTTTTAAAAGCTCTATACTTTCCCCTCGGGGACAGGCAGGTGTATGGCCAGAGAAGCTACGAGGGGGGGCTTGGTATGAGAGACTTGGTTCATGGGCGTGTATGGACAAGCCTTATACGTGGGGCTGAGTGTGATGGCAGGGGCAGAAATCAGCAGGTGTGGGTGTGCCTGTGAGTTACTCATCAAAGAAAGCTGTTTTATTCTTTTAAGATGGAGCCAACGTTAGGGGAATGCAGAGGATGCGTGAGCATTCTGTAAGGAGAGTATGTGAGATGTGGGTATCACAGGTGGTGGGTGAGGTCAGCAGATCTCGTGTCCTGAGGAAAGCAGGAATGGGAAAAGAGAGATAGGGAAAAAGATTGGACAGAGTAGAGTGGGAGGAAGTGGCTGAAGGAATGACAGGGTTTGGGTGGTCAGGGAGAGAGGAGTGGACATCTTCCCTCTTCCACTTGCAAGTAGTGGAACCTGTTGGTCCGTGCTCTTTTCCTTGCCCTTCAATGCACTGAGCTGTGGGGGTATCGTGTTATTGTCTGCCTTTTGGTCATGCATTCAGCGTTTCCGGGTTTGGGGCCTCTTAAGGTGTGTGTGGCCTCTTAGGGTGTACGAGGGCCTCTTTTCTTTGCTTCCCAGTCTGAGTGGAAAATGCAGGGCCTCATTCATTCCTCAGAGAAGGTCTAAACTGCTGGATCCTTTGGGGCCCTGTCATTGTGCATCCTTTTGCTCCCCGCTGCACGTGTCCCCATCCCTTCCAGCATGTTCTGAACTTCTTGCTGGCCTCTGTAGGGATCTTGACAGTACTCCAGATTTAAACATCTGAAAAATGGGAAGGCACAAGCTATCCCATTGTACTGCAGGGAATCTGGCCAAGCTTCCAGCCATGAGAAAAGCTGGATAGCTGGCTCCCTAGTGGTTGGGGGTTCTGCACCAAAGGGAGATAGATGAGATGATGAGATGAGATGAGATGAGATGAGATGAGATGAGATGAGATGAGATGAGATGAGATGAGATGAGATAAGTCATTGCAAAGGGGGCATGGGGTTGGAGCCAAGCCTGATTGGTGGGGCAGCTGCAAAACTAAGGACATGCACACCCTGTGGGAAATGCATTCAGCTGCACACTGAAATCCTGTGTTGGATCCCATAAGGTACAATATGTGTTTGCCTTCAATGGCATGCTTGAGGATGTGGAGAGAGACCTGTGTCTGTTCCTTGCCACTTCCCCTGCTTCCCTGTCTTTTGTCATGGCTCAGCCTCCAGTGCCTTGCACAGTGACCCTTGCTGCAGTCCATCCATGTGGACCATTCACAACAAATACTGGAGGAAAGGTTGCAGGGGTTGGTGCTGTGCTCCGAGTGGGGTTAGAGATAAGGGGACATGCCTGTGTTTGTCATCTCTGCTGTTGTTTTGTTCAGGACTTGGGGGTTTGCTGGAATTGCTAATTTGCTGAGCTCTCTGAGAAGGCACCAGCACATTCCTGGGCCAGCAAACGAGCAGTTTGCAGCCCAGGACTTTTGCAGTAACAGGGCTCACTTGCCTGGTCCCTGATGCAGTGGGATGGCCAAGTTCTCATGGGGGCCGAGTGAACAGACCTGGTACAGACAGGATGCGGCATTTCTTTCTGGATCAAGTTTTGTGTCTCTGAAGCTTGTCTAGTTTCTTTCCCAATTTTATCAGTCTTTCTAATGAAAGCTATTGTGTCTCCTTCCAAACTTTGCCTTGCTTTTATAGCCTTACTCTGTTGCAGTTACAGTGCAGCCAATGGGATGTCGATGGAGAAGGTAGCATCTTTGTCTTATTTCTTTTCTTTTATTCCAGGACATCTGCACAGGGGCAGAATTAAGGTAGTTTGGGTGCTTGGTTTGAGAACTGCAAATGTAACGCTGCATTTTTCAAATTTCTAACATTTGAACTTTTTTTTAACCTTTAATTTTTTTGAGAATAAAATGTTCTTCTGTAAAGAACATGTGCTTGCAATCTTAATTTCACTTAACAGAGGTTTATATTGCATGATGGGAACATCTTGCTACTTTCAGTAATGTACTGGAGAGGGGAAGAAGAAACCTTAGGGAAAATCACTGCCTCTTTCCTGCCTCAGCCCCGCCTCACACGAGTTCCCAAGGGCATGTTTGCTGATCAGATATTGAGTGGGAAAATGAGTAGCAACCTCCCACTTTTGGACATCAGGAAGGACTCTAGAGCAGGGAATTTACTTGGGTAAAGACAGCTGGGTGAGTCTAATGGGGATTTTTGGGACACATTGTTAGCACAACCTGATCTGACCACTCAATCTCTGACTCTCCTCTCAACAGGGCCTTGTGTTTTTTGTCTTCTTCCATTTAGGATGCCTGGGTTTTTAGAGAGGGTGTAAGCAAGTAAGCAAGCTTTCAGCTGGGATATCAAAGCTCCAAGGAGTAGAGAAGGCAGTGATCTCTGCCAAATGCATTAGTGAGGAACATTAAAGAAAACACCAGGTGGTGGGTTATAGAGAAATTGTATTACTTGCCCCAGCCTTTAGTACTGGCCATAATGAATTTGGTAACTGCTCAGCCACAGGTTTTGTCTTGTTCCTGGTTGCTGTACGTGCTTGCCAAATCCTGACAGTCAGACTGGGCACTGGCCCTTAGAATGTATTTCAGCTATTGGTGAAATGGAGACTATTGGAGAATGGGACCAAAAATGAAAGGGCAAGTACTCTTCAGAGTAAAGCCTCTCCTCTCAGAAAATTGGCATACTTGTTTTTTGTGATTTGATGGAGTTGTACAATATTGGTTTTGCCATGTTGTGCTCTATTTGTCTCCTGCAAGAGGCTCTCCTGATGACTGGCTCTGTTTCTCTCTCATCACAGACTGCTCTATGGACCTGCAGTGCCTCCCAGCTCCTGTGGCCACCTCCATCCCTGAGAATGAGGGGCTGGCCCCTTTGCCTTCTGACTCAGATGCAAAGGGCTTGCCCACCTCACTTCCTGCTGCCAGCTTGATCCCGTCTCCAGACTGTGTACCCTTGCCAGTGCCTGAGAACACAGAGGACTTCACAGATGGGGACATCATTGGGGAAGAACTAGACTCCCTCCTGGATTCCCTTGCTGAAGGGTCACCATACCCTCTAGTAAGAGCGGGCGCTGTGTGGGTCTGCCGCTTCTTTGTTCCAAATAGGTCCTTGGAAGTCCTTGGAGCATGAGAATGTGCATGCTGCCTCTCATTCTCTTTCTGTAATTCTTTTCTCCTATCTCTTCCTCTGGGAAAACTCATTCCTTCTTTCCTTTATTTCTGCTACTGTGAGTATACAGAGGCCTCCTCCAAGCATGCTTTGCTGTGTGTAGCTTCAGGGAGCTGTGTCTCAAAATATACCCAAGGTAGCTCTCCCCTGACATCTCCTTCCACCTGGCCTCTCATGTCCGTGAAGTTGAAGCAAGTCTGAGAGTAGTAAAAGGAGTGTGGTGAAGCAGGAATGATGGATGTATTTTGTACAGTGGGCATGCTCTGATCTCCATGTATTTTGTGCAGGTTGCACTCAGCCTAAGCTCATTGAACAGGTCTGGGAGCTGCATAAACAATCTGTATTCATACTTATGTTGGATTTTAGTTGCCAGTGATGCTTATGTGAGCCACCTTGGGTCTGGAGGCAGTATAGTGATTCTCATGCTGGAAAAGCCCTGATGAGAGGTGCCATGAGTTGTGATCATTACCCTGACCTTTGCACTGTGTGTACTCAGCTGCCTTGTTTCTCGACCTGAGCTGGTTTAAGTGCCCAGCACAGGGCACTGCCTTTCAGACTGATGAACTCAGGTATCCCAACACCTCCTCAGGGATTCTGGTCCAGACTGTTTGCAGTACAGAAAAATTGGGAGGTCCGTGGGAAGTCTGCAGGTGGATTGAGCTGCCAGGTATCCTTTTGCTCCAGCTAGTACAACATGCCCTTCGCTGGGAGCCTGTTGCTCTCTGTTGTCATGGTTTGACCGCAGTCAGCAACTAAGTACTAGACAGCTGCTCACTCAGTTTCTTCCTGCCCCTTCCCCAGTGAGGAGGATAATTGAAAAAACCCAGACTTGTGGCTTAAGATAAGAACAGTTTAATAATTGAAACAAAATAAAATACAATATTAACAGCAACAATAATAATAGTAAAGGAGAGAGAGGGAGGAATAAAACCCAAGAGAAACAAGTGATGCACAGTACAATTGCTCACCACTTGCTGACCAATGCCCAGCCTTCCTTAAGCAGCAGTCAGTGACCCTGACCAACTTCCCTCAGTTTATATCCTGGGCATGATGTTCTGTGGTATGGAATATCCCCTTGGCTTGTTCAGATCAGTTGTCCTGACCATGCTCTCCCCTATCTTCTTATGCACCTGCTCCCTAGCAGAGCATGGGAAATGGAAAATCCTTGACTTAGAGTAAGCATGACTTAGCAACAACCAAAACATCAGTGTGTTATCAACATTATTCTCATGCTAAATCCAAAACACAACGCTGTACCAGCTACTAAGAAGAAAATTAACTATGTGCTAGCCAAAACCAGGACATCTCTTTTCAGTCTTTGCTCCTCAATACTAATTCGCTATTTATCCTCCTTCCTGCTCCCCTGAAGTCTCTGGTCCAGGGTACCATTCCTACCAACCTGCCAACAGAGATGCCCCAGTTGATTCCTGTGTTTCCGGGGGGAACTCCGCTGCTGCCTCCAGTTGTGACAGCCAGCATCCCTGTCTCTACCCCTCTGCCACCTGCCTCCTTTGGCCTGGTGATGGATCCCACGAAGCAGCTCTCCTCCTCCTCGGTCCTGGATGCCTTCGAGGCCCCACCAGGAGGAAGTGGCAGCTCCACTTTAGATTCGCTGGATTCCCTGGATCTGCTTCCATACACAGATACACGGCTTGATGCCCTGGACTCCTTTGGGACAAGCAGGGGATCACTGGATACCTTGGATTCCTTTGCCATTGGTAGGTGCATTGTGATGTGGTTTTGTGTTGCCTTAGCTGTGAATGCATGCCAAAATTATTTCCTTCAGTGCTGAGGAAATATGTCTGCTGGTGTGGCAGAACAGGAATATAAATGTAGAAGAGAGCAATGAATTGTCTTGGACAGAGTAACTGGTAATGTTTAGCTCAAAAGTAATGAGAAAAAGCTGTAAGTATGTAATCCCAGATAACCAGTACCTGCGTGGAGTGAAATCTAAAGAGGAGAAAGGAACACAAAGGTGTATAATGATGAATGATGAGATTTAAACTTGGCTTGGTGTCCAGAACACCTCCCTTGGCACAATTTGCTGGACTATAGCATGATTCCTCTACCTTCCTCCTCAATGACCCTTTGACATTTTGCACAGAGTGAGCAGAATGGTGATGACTGCTTTAGATGATACAGGACCTTGTTGTGCTGGGCAGAGTGGTAGAGGCCACAGTAGGTCTTTCCCATCTCTGGATTCAGGGCCGTGAGTGTCCTCTCAAAGGGGGCTCTGAACTCTCATGTCATAAGGAGAAAAGTTGTGGAGGATGGTGGACAAAGACTAAGTCATCTCCTGTTCAGGAGGGAAGTGGGCTTCTTCTTGGTTAACTTGTTCCCAGTATTGCAGTGTATTGGCAGCAAAAGTATTTTGAGAACAGCAGAGACTGGCCAGTCAGCACTTGAACACTGGCATTCACCTCAGCTTTGGGTTGCCACCTTAGTAATGCCACTTCTCAGCAGCATAGAGTTGGGCTCAGTAGGATTTCTGAGACAAGAAAGTGTTTCCTGGAGTTTTTCTGAGTCTAGACAGATGCTTTGGGAAGAAAGTATTAAAACATTATGAAATAAATAAAGCAAATTAATTTAATAAGCTGTTGTTTGTCCTTTTGTGAGTAGAACTGCCTCTGAGAGTGAAATTATTGTTTTTATTTTGTGGGGCTCTTTTCCCCTTCTTTTGCCCAGAAGAAACTAGCTCTCAGGAACTGCGACACCCATCTGGCAGCCAAAAACCAGCCCCAGTGGTGAGTGAGCTACTGCCCTGTGCTGATGTCCCAAGATGCTCTGGAGCCAAGGTAGTAGTGGTGGTGATAGTGGTCACTTGGGTGATGTAGGTAATTTGGGCCCCTCCTCTTACCCTGCCCTGGTGAGTGTTGCCTCCCATGTTGTGGCAAGGCAGGTAAAGATTCCCACTGAGTCAGTAGGAAGACATTTGTTCCGTCTTTGTTTTTATCCATAACTCCATATTGCCAAGGTAAACATGGCGCGACCGAGGCTGTAAGGTCAGCAGGGGATCATGGAAGCCGGGGTCCCACTGTACCTGGCAGCCACATAATGCTCAAGGATGGGGCGGAGTAAGCCAACTTTGACTTCAGGCTACTGAAGTTCTTTGTTGCTCTCTGCCCCTGTCAGGAGGCTTCTCCAGATGTTCTGCCTCTGTCCTTTGTCTCCAGTCTTGGAGAAAAAGGGGAGGATTAGTAAGCTTGGAACAAAAGTTATTCTTGAGTTCCAGTCACCTGCTGGCCCTGTTAACATCAATGTGAATATCCCTGAAGATTGACTGATAAGCAGTTTGGGTTTTTTCTCAGCTTGGGATAAGGTTGATTTAAAAGTCTTTCATGGCAGAGTAGATTGGGATGGAAGGAATGGGAAGGAGTGAGGAGGGCATTTTGTTCTGTGGCTCGTGATAGAAAACTGAGGTCTCTTACCAGTAGGAAAGAGGCATGTCTTTGAAGTGAACACACCACAGTGTTCATACTCTTTGAAAAAGTTGCAGTCATCTCTTCTGGAAATGTCATTTCAGATGTGAACATTCTGATGAGAGAGGAAATGAGAATGGTTTTGAGAAACTGGAGTGGGGCAGGAGGTTGGAGAGGTCTCTTGCCCATGTGGCTGCAGAGCTTAACAGAGAGGTGTGTGTGTTTTCACTCAGGTCAGCCTTGGTGGAGTGAGTCACCCAGCTGTGCCCAAGGCCACCGAGCACCTGCTGTCCCAGCCAGAACCAGTAATGCCCAACACGGCTCTGCTGGTGAAGAACCCCCTGGCATCTACTCATGTTTTCAAACAAGCCTGTCATATCTGCTACCCCAAAACAGGTGATGCATTTGCTCTGCCACCAGAGCACTGGCACAGACTAGGAATTGGCTTTCCCGAGACTGATGGGGTTATTTTCTCTGGCAGGGCCCAAGGCTGGTGATTACACCTATCGGGAAGGGTTAGAGCACAAGTGCAAGCGAGACATCCTGCTGGGCAGGCTGAAGAACTCAGAAGACAAGACCTGGAAGAGGATCCGTCCTCGCCCAACCAAAACCAATTTTGTAGGATCCTATTATCTGTGCAAAGGTGATCTGTGGCAGTTGGTCGCTGGGAAGGGACTGTGCTAGGGGAGACTGGGAGGGAAATTCTATTTGATATTGCTTGCTGGCTCTAGGGTGTCCTGTTCCATCAGTAGCCTATGGACTGGATGGCTCAGTACAGTGAAGGGCAATGAGCTGTCATGTGGAGAGCAGGTAGCTTCTAAAGTGGTGGAGCAGAAGAGTTCCAAAGGCTCAGTGAGCTGCTGCACACAGTCAAGCACTCAGAGCTGCTCTGCTGACATGGGCTTTACTAAGAACCTGCCTCCTGTACATGTGCTCACATTAGTCCCACTCAACCCAACTGGCCCACGGCAGTGCTGTGGTTCTGCCTAGGGAAAAGCATTCTCTGCCTGCTCCTTTGCTCCAACCCATCCCACAGTACATGCTGGCAGTGTGACCAGACTGGTATCCCAAGGCAGTGTCATTACAAAGTACCTAATGAAGTGGGGATATTGCAAGAGCCAAGGTGAAATGGCTCTTTACTTCTGGGCCTATGGGAGAACTTAATCTGTATTGGCTTTAAAAGGGGTTAGTTAAGTCATGATCTGTCCCTGGCCAGGCACTGAATTAAAGCTGGCCTCTTGTTTTAAGATGGTTTCCCCTATAGCAGCATTACTGGAGATTGTCACCATTCAGTAGTTTGCATTGACTCCTGAATGTCTTGATACAGGTGAACTTGGGAAGAGAGGTCTTTTTTTTTTAGCCCTCTGTTTTCTTGCTTTCAGTTCTATGTGAGGCGTGGGCAGTGGGAGAAGACGAGAGAGAGTTTAGTTTCTGACTGGGCCGCCCTGCCTGTGTGGTGGTGTGTGCTGTTTGTTGCTTTGTAGATATGCTTAACAAGCAGGACTGTAAGTACGGGGATAACTGCACCTTCGCGTACCACCAGGAAGAGATCGACGTGTGGACGGAGGAGAGGAAGGGAACCCTCAACCGTGACCTCCTCTTTGACCCACTAGGTGGGATCAAGCAGAGCAACCTCACAATTGCGAAGCTCCTCAAGGAACATCAGGGCATCTTCACCTTCCTCTGTGAGGTACAGAACTGGTGGGAGGGGGCAGGCATCCATCATCTCTTCAGTGTGTATCTGGACCACTGATATGTTGATAGTTGCCACCACGAAAATACGGTGGGATGATGTGCACAACTGGAGTGCTTGCAATGGATATCTGTAAACTCTTCAGGAGGGACAGGTGAGGAAGGAGAGGCAGTGGGGGAGCTCTGTGTGTTAGGGAGTGTTTTCACTGTCTAGAGTTTAACAATGATGAAGATAGGATTGAGTGGTTATGGGTAGGAATTGGGGGAAGGCCAATAAGGTGAGAGTCTGTTACAGAACACCCAACCAGGGTGAAGAGGCAGACAAAATATTCTGTAGGCAGATGGGATAAGTCTCGTAATTGTTGGCCCTTTTTCTTGTGGGGAACTTCAACTTAACAGGTGTCTGCTGTAAGTACAGCACAGCAAAGAAACAGTCCAGGATGTTCCTGGAGTGTGTGGAAGAGAACTCCTGACACAGCTGGTGAGGGTGACAACTAGGGAAGGCATCCACTGGGTCTGGTGTTTGTGAACAGAGAAGGACTGGTGGGTGATATGATGGTTGGAAGCTGTCTTGGGCACAGCAGTCATGCAATGGTAGAGTTTTCAGTTCTTAGAGAAATAAGGAGAGGGGTCAGCAGAACTGCAACCTTGCCACTTCACCTTCTGAAGAGCAGACTTTAGCCTCTTAGGAGCCCGGTTGACAGTGTACCTTGGGAGGCACTCCTGAAGGGAAAAAGAGTCCAGGAATGTTGGACATTTTCCAAGAATGAAATCTTAAAGGTGCAGGAGTAGGCCACCTGTAACTCCGTGTGTCCCAGCCAGTGCCCTGCTCCCAGAAGGACAGTGAGCACTGTATGCAGGAGTGTGCAGGAGAAAGGAGTAGTTTCCTTCCTTAGCCCTGCAGCTGAACCAGGTGCTCACAGCCTCATGGGATGTCCTGTCTCTTCTCCCATCTTGACATATTGCTTTGAATTGTAATTTAGCCCCAGTTACTTTAGAAATCGGAATTCCATAATGCAACAAATTCCCACTTGATATCTGTGCAGAGCTACTGAGTTGGTCAGTTGAGAATTGCCTCATATCATCTTAATGCTCTGCAGCACAGAGTTTCCCATGTTGGCAGTACATGTAAAGGGACGTGTTCTATGCTGTGAAGTGGCTGTTCTTTTTTCTCCCTTGTTCTGTTGGCTAACAGGGAAAGAATATGCGGCTCTGACCAAAATTTTTCCAACCACAATGGAAAATACTGTGGAGAATAAGCCAAAAAATGTTGTCCAGAAGCTTTTCCAGAGATTGACTTGCTTTATTTTAAAGCCCTACCGCAAAGTTTTCACCACACTTCTTTCTAAGTTTGAACATTAGAATAGGCTGGCTCTGGTTCTTCTTTCTCCTCTAAGTGAAGTCGCTCTGGTTCACTGCTCTCTAAGATTTTCCCGGTATGCTACTTCTTCTCTTCTCAGATTTGCTTTGACAGCAAACCCCGGATTATCAGCAAAGGGACCAAGGACACACCATCTGTCTGCTCCAACCTTTCTGCAAAACACATTTTCCATGACAACAAGTGAGTGAACAATTTTTTCTCCTGATGGGAACCATGTCTCACAAGTCCAGCCAGTTTAACTCCAGGGCTCTGGTCTCTTTCTTCCTTTCCTCCCTATGCGTTCCAATCATAGGACAGCTCAAATCATGATAAATAGCACTATGGGCTTCACCCTGCATGTTTGCTTCTGGTGCTGAGGGATTTCAGGCATTAGCAAAGCCCTTTGGCGTCACTCTGTTAAGTTTTCCATTGACTTAATTTGCCTTTCAGTTTGGCCTTTACAAAAAGGTCAAAACAAAGATCCTCTAGCTCAGGATCCTGCCTCTGACTGTCTGGTAATGAATGTTTAGGAAAACAAGTATAACAAACATGTCAAGTACACAGTCATACAATTCTTTCTGGTTCCTGGCAACCTGAGACGTGGGGAGATGCTGAACCAGAGGAGTTGGTATCCTTGCTGCGTATTTTGAAACTTGTCTGATCTCTGAACTTAGGCAGACCATCACCCATGTGCTCAGGGTGAAAATAGCTACCCAGGCTTGATAGGGCGGGAGGGCAGGGGCTTGCTTTTCCCAGAGGGAATCTGTCTCTCCCAGTGTCAATTTTCTTGTGTCCTTTGCCTGCCCAGTCAAATGTCTGGATGTCATATGTAAGGAGAAAGTGGGGCGGGTTTGATCCTCTGGTGCTTTGTATTTTTCTGCAGATGTCTGGTCCACATTGTGCGTTCCACCTCCCTGAAATATTCCAAGATCCGTCAGTTCCAGGAGCACTTCCAGTTTGATGTGTGCCGACATGAGGTGCGTTATGGCTGCCTGCGTGAGGACAGCTGCCACTTTGCTCACAGTTTCATTGAGCTCAAGGTCTGGCTGCTGCAGCAATATTCAGGTGAGTGTGACTTCGCTGGTGTTGTGTACACCTGAGTTTCTTCTAGTGTGTACCCAGGGCCAGTTGAGAGGGGAAGAAGGTGATTTGGGACTACTGAGAAGGTGTCACTCACTCCTGCATATTGCCTACTGTGTCTCCTCAGGGACACAAAAGAGAGGACCAAAGTGTTCTGTGAGGTGATTTGGCCCTTGTCCATTTACAGGAACAGGGCTATTATAATTTGCAGACCAGAAAGCCTTTCCCTTGGGACCAGCTGAATAAATTAGAATGAGAAGTAGGTAGATAGTGCTGAATCCCAAGAGTGTTTGGTGCTTAGATCTTCTGCAAATAGCATTTGGACCCCTGAGTGAACATGTTTTGCAGTGAGAATGGCAGCACAGGTGACAAAGCAGTTGGTTATATAAAGAAGGCTGTGGATCTGCAGTTTGTCAAAACAAATTCATCAACAGCAGGAAATTGCAAGATACTTGGTGTTTCCCAAAAAGCCTTTGATGACATACCTCAGGAGAGGGTTTTACAGAGATTATACTCAGGGAAATCGTGTAGTGACACTGCCACATCTGGCACTTTCAGTCCTGTTGCTTTGTCTCTGTCTGATACATTGCATTGGAGGTTTTCTCTGGCTGCTGTCCTGTTGGCTCTGTAGATATTAGTGCACCCACAGTGCTACCTTACATGTTTTTTACCACAGGGTCTCATTTAGTGCAACACCCAGCCTGGTAATGGGAGTACTTCAGAGAGGAAACACATTATGGATTTTTCTCACCATTCTTTGATGTCATAATTGATGTTCAGTGCAGTCCTTGGCCTTGGCTTCAGCTCATGAGGGACAGTGATGAACAAGTAGCACACTGCCGTCTTCATGAAGATTCATCATGAAGATGCAAATGCCATCTTCAATCTTTCCATTTGCCCTCATTTACTTGTGGCCTCAGGAAATTAAAAAATTACAGCTCTGGAGTTTCTAAGACAGCACATTGCCTGTGAGTCATGGGCCACCATTGCTGCCCTACATGCTTGTGATACTGCTTATTGTACTCTGGGCACTCTAATATTCAAGTACCTTGCTTTTATTCCCATCCCATGGTTGGTTTATTTTAGTTGTTTTGGTCAGGTTTTGTTATTTGAAAAGTTTCTCTCCTCCCTTCTTCCTTCTCTCTGTGTTCCTTCCTCTTCATCCTGCAGAAGAAATAAACTGATTTTTTTCTTCTTTCCTTCTTGAAGAAATTATTTCAAAGGGAAAGTTGAGGAGATGAAACAAGCCATGAGTTAAGCTGCAGAGTTGATCATTAAGCCTTGTGCTTAATGATCCACCTTTTCCAATGATAGGAGAGACATTATCTTGTGGGTTTTTTTCTGCAGGGCTGTATATACGAGCCTGCTTTCCTTGTTAGTTTGCCTCTCTCAAGTATAGCCTTCATTGTGGAAACTGAGATTAAAGGTAGTTGTTGCCATTCTCTGGGAATGCTTTAGCTTTGGAGCAGGAAGTTTCATTTGGGCACTATTTGCTCAGCAAGAATAGGAAGAGGGCAGCTTACATTTGAAACACTTCACAGCCATTTGAGCATTTACAGAGCTTTTGGCTTTGTTCATGGGGATAAAGGATTGTATTAGTGGAGTAAAGGTTCCCAAGATCTGAAAATTGGACAGGCAGGACTGTTTTCTTGTTCAGTGTGGCTTTTCACAGGCATCTCTTGCTATCTTCTTCACTGGTGGTAATAACAGACTCTTTGTCTCCACTAATGATGTTGCAAAAGATGCTGAAATATAAGTAATCAACACGTGGGCCTTTTGGTTCCCAGCTCATTTCTTTGTGACAGTTCATGCTTTGAAAAGCTGGTAGATTGGAAACCATCCTTTCACATTTGTGAGGGTTTTTCATTCCCAGCTACCACATTTCTAGACTGTATTGTTGACATAGTTCACAATTCTAGAACTAGAAGAAGGCAGTCCCAAGAACTCCGTTTGAAATTCAGTCTTCTGACAAGACCTGTATATGCTTCTCCCTTGGGTTCTGCACCCCAAGGATCACAGGTGTGCAAAATGGAGAAGGTGGGAGCTGCTTCAGTCCTTTTCCTGCCAGGTCCAGAGCAGCATGTTCATTTTTTGTTGTGGTTTTCCCAGATTTAGAGTTTTTGTCCCCTAAATACAAATCATCATTGTGTCTGACCCTGGAATAAAAAAGTCTCCATTAGAAAAAAAGTGGAAAAAAAAGTCTCCATTAAGGAGTACTTGCACCTAAGTACTGCTCACTGGACATGGAATATGTGGACATGGAAGAGGGAGTTGTAATTTTTCTAGCTCTACACCATTTCTTCTGGGATTAAGGGTTAAGCGGTAGAATATTCACCAACACCTCTGATCTGTGAGCAATACCAGTTATGCAGTAGCTGCCATTTTAAAGACCTGAGCAAATGTTCTTGAAGAATGGTGAAGTTTTCTGAGTGTTTTTCATCCTGTTCAAACCCTGTGCAAATGGCAGTAGTGGTGCCTGATGGAGACATGAACAGCCGAAATCACAGACAGGAAAACTGAGTTCAGGAATGCTGTGGCTTACCGAAACTACACACAGCCTAAGCTGAGATGAAAACTTTATTTGGTGGCCCTTAAGTTCTGGAATGTGCTGTCTCCCAGATCAGTGATTGCATTTATGTAATACTCCTGGGCAACACCTCACTTCAGTAATAAAAGCTGTAGGCATCAGCAAAGCAATCAAATTTGCAATGTCTGTGTCCTGGGGATGCTGCATCAAGGCCATCTTCAGCAATCAGCTGCCTGTGCAAGATATTTGCTTCAGTTTGTTTTGGCAGCTGTCTTGGGTCTTTAGAACACTCAATAACTTGAATGCCCATCTAGCTGACTGGTGATAACAGAGGCTGTTCCCTCACCACTTGAGCTGGTCGGGAGCTAATTCCTTAGATAAGGTCTGACGAATCCTTTTTCTTGTTGTCTGATGTATTTCTGATATCTGAGACCTTGCAGATCTTTCCTTGCTGGTTATTTACTAGCAACTGTTCCTTGGTTCGATTTGCACTGCTGGTCTTTCCTTGCTGCCTTGGTTATGTTTGGTGTCTATTTGTGTTGAATTTCAACTTTCCTGTTTGCCTATGGGGAGCCCTCTCAACTTGATGGTGTAACAGGCTAATTAATCCCAGCAGGTAATAGGTGAGACCTCTGGGGTCTTGGAGATGCTAGATGTCTCAGTGGGTATCTGTGATCTTCCAAGCTAGAAGCAAAAACTCCATATACAGTAGATCAATAGTAACAAAGCATTGTCTTTAGGACCTTGGTAGAATCTACTGATGTGGGGGTTGGGGACAGCCTTTGTCAAGCTCTTGACCCTTGTGAAGAAATATTGGCTTAGAAGCAGTGTCTGGGTCCTTTGCAGACTGCCTGAGCAGAAAGCCAAGTCTGAACAAGCCCAAGAGACCAAACTCTTCTCCTTTTGTTTGGCTTGTCTAGAGAGGAGCTTCCTTAGCAAGGGATTAGACATATTCTGTGATGGGTTCTGTCACAACTCAGTCCTGACATTATCAGGGGGACTGTTGGGAGCTGTCAGCTACTCAGGGGTTACTAAGCCCAAACTAAAAAGTCCTGCAACCCCTCCCTCTCTTCTCTTGGCCAAAGGAGTGTAGCTCAGTTCTGTCTCCTTTTTGTTCCCAGGAATGACCCACGAAGATATCGTGCAGGAGTCCAAGAAGTACTGGCAGCAGGTGGAGGCACATGCCAGCAAACCAGCCAACAGCGTGGTAAGTAAGGTCCATGTAGGACTTGGAGACAGATTTTGCTCCCAACGGTTCCAGCCCTTTCTTTCTTTTCCTCCCACTATTGTGCCTGACAGGTCCCAGGCAGACCAGGCTGGCCATTGAGGTGGAGGAGAGCTGAGAGCTTTCCTGGTTGCAGTGCTGCTGTTGAGCTTTGTGCCTTGTTTTGCAGTGTTATTATCTGCTCTGTTCCCTGCTAGGGTGAAGCCTCCAGGTCACCGAGGGCAACACACACAACAATGTTGTTTCGTGTGACACCTTGCTGGTGAAACTGGGAGATTTTGGGGCAGTGGTCACACGGTGGGGACCAAATGTGTCCTGCTGCCCTTTAGTGGCCAAGGGGCGGTAGAGCAGTTTGAAGGACTTCTAAGAAATTACTCATGACGTATAGAACTGATCTGAATGCAGGAGTGGGTGGAACTGGCAGCTCAGGTACTGTTGAGGCTGACAGAGACCTTAGTGGTGCTTTACCAGGAGGAGGCTGGGAGCTTTGCCTTTTTTTTGCCACCAGTCTCTCAGTGTGGAGGGCTGCACCCTCCAGCACTGCCAAGAGCGTACCAGGGTAGTGTGAGAGGGGTTAGAAGCAAAGGGCTTTTCTTGTTTACCTTCCTCTGTCTTGTTGGCTATGGGCAGTGCTGTCTTATCCTTTTTTTTTATCCCAGAGGGGATTTCTGTACTGTAGGAGCAGAGCCCACCTAGTGAGGACAATTCCCAGCCCAGTCCTGAGGTTGAACTAAAGCAGTTTTTGCCATTAGAACAGGACAGTGGTGGGGAATGTGGTGTAAATCCTTTTTGTTCCCATTTGACAGCTTTCTTTAACCTTGGCAAACCTGAGCTTGCCATCCCTTGGCCCGTGCCTTACTGTCGAAGCAAGAGTGTTTCACCTTTGTACGGGATCTGTCACCCAGGAGTTCCTCTGCAGAGACCAGTGCCCGAGCAGTCTGTGAGCACCCTGTGGAGGTGGTCTTTTATAGGAGAGGAATCTGAGTCACTCATGTGATGTTTAGCTGCTGTTTTTTGTCTTGGTTGTGTGCCAACAGAAGTGTTCTGAAGGCTGTAGGGCACTGATGCTGGGGAAGCATCTGTGGGAAGGTCTGATGGGCATAGCTTAGCCTAACAGAAAAGATGCAGGTGACTGCACTGATACTTGCAGTGGGCTCTGTGTCCACCTATGCGCTGGTTATGCTGCATGAGATGGATTCACCTTCAAGGGGATGCTCAGCAATAAACTTGTGCAGCTGTTGTGGTCTGAAACAGTTGGAGGAGAGGAATGGGAAGCAGCAGTCCAGAATAACCAAGAATAACCAAGGTCTGTAGTTCCCAGAACTGTCTGACTTGCTTAAGGAATATGTTCTAACCTCTCAGGAAGCTGAGCAGGACAAGTTTCTGCATCCTGTATTATATGAGCAGTGGATGATCTGGCTGGTCCCTGCAACCAGTGATCTCTTTCTGCCTGGTGTGTGGACAGAGGCAGTGGCCTGCATCTCCACATGGGAGGAAACTAAATGTGAATTTGCAGCAGTTTGTGACAGCAGTTGGATTTATATCCACAATCCCTGCTCCATATGTGCCTTGCCCCAAGAGCACAGTCCAGAGACTGGTTCTGTCCTGCCTGCTGTGAATTTACCTGCATTTTCAAGAAAGCTCTGTCTTTCCATTCTCTGTGTGTAATGAGGGGATTAAAAAAAGATAAATGGACAGCTGTAAGCCTTGCAGCTTCAAATTCACCTTTGTGTGGAGGTGCTGCTGCTGGAAGAATAAGCTGTACAGCAGGCATGGTCAGAGCATGTCCTCTGAAGCACGTGGGATCTGGTTGCTAAGTGAGGGTTCAATTTCTGGCTGCTGGGGCTTGCAAGGGGAAGAGGATCAGGAAAGGAAATGCCAGAGCCTGCTACATCAGGGATCGGTAGAGAGCTACAGTTTCTGGGCCCTGTGCGCAGTGCTAGGGCTAATGACCAGTGGCAAAGTCTGGCTGTAGCCCGTAAATGCCTGTCACAGAGCTGGACTGCACCCACAACCCTTCCAGGGTGCAGAGGCAAAGCAGCAGCCATGCTGGTACAGTGAAAAAGTGCCTCCCAGCAGCACCACCAGCCGTCTCTAAGGATTGGCAGCCTGGCACTGCCACTGGCACTGTGCAGGGAGACAGTCAAGTCAGTCAGATGCGTGTGTTTGCAGTAGCATACCATGGCTTTGGCAACAGCACGTCCTCAACCAGAGGGCTGTGCTTTGGGATGAGACTCGGGCTTGCTGCCAAAGACCCTGTGGGCAGGACTAGCTATCTGTTGAGAGATGTTTACTTTTGCCATTGTTTTCTCCTGTCCAAGCAGGCTAACGTGACTCAGAGTTTTCTCAGCGTCCTTCCAGCTTTCAAAGTTGGCTGCCTGGCAAAGACAACTTCCCAGGAGTGCTGTAAAAACAGACCCCTCCTTCCCACCATCCCATCTCACTGGAGTGAGAGTGTGATCCACTCTCACTCCAGTGCCCCCTGGTCAGTGGAAGCGAAGTCGCTCTAGGGGATTTAGCTGCAGTTTTGTCACAGCTGCCAGCTGGACTCAGCTCCCATGGCTGTCCAGTTGCAGAGAAAAGAGGCAGGCAGCATGCAGGGGCCCAGTAGCTGTGACAGTGAAGGTTAGGAGGCTTAGCAAGAAATGAAAAATGAAGATACACTGCTTGCCAAGCACCTGATGGGAATCTTGCACTTGGCCCCACAAATCTGGCCTCACAGCAGCTGCTGTAGGAGTAAACCCAGTGGCCACAGATTGAAGAGCCAGTCAGCAGGAGGGGCTGTTGTAGGGAGCTGGGTGTCCTCTCATTGCATCCCAGCAAACTGAGGGGTTGTAGCCCTCATTTTTTCTGGTTTTCAAGAGCTGTTTTCTTTTTATTACCCTAGCCAGCACCAGCACCCCCATGAAAGCTCACCCTAGAATTATCAATTTAAGCATGGAGAGGAAAAAAATGTCTCCATTAAGGAGTACTTGCACCTAAGTACTGCTCACTCAGTTAGGTGGCTGAGTAACCTGGGCTCCTCATATAGTCCCCTGAGGTATGTGGCTCCTCCAGAGAACATTTCAGTATCACTGAGAGGAGTTCCTGAAGCTGGGAGACATGAATGGCCGTGAAGGTCTGTTGCTTTCTGCAGAGCCTGAAGTGGAGAGCGGTCATGCCAGAGACTTGTATTTATTTGGTTGCCATGGTGCATACTAGCACTATATTGTCTGGCTTCATAGCAAGGGGTGGTGCCATAGCCCACGGCACTTTTGCCTGGCTTAGTCTGCTAGAGCCTCATGTGATATAATTTCCACACTGTTGGTTATCAGCAGCCTGCCAGGTGTGTGTCTTGCCTTTACAAATACAGTCATGTAGCATTAACAGGAGCCGCTTTGAATTTTTGCGTGGCTCCTAATCCCCTGGGAGCATACATGCCCAGTGGATTGACCAGCAGTTTGCATGACTCAGATGAAGAAATGCACAGGGCTTCTTTTGGTTAAGAATTTGTGGAAAAAGCAGCCCAGATTACCAGAACTACCTGAGAGATATTTTCTTTCTCTCTGATCTCTTGTCTCTTCTGGAGACACTCAGTATTTGGTTTTGCTGGGTCAGTAGGTTTGAGCAAAGCTTCCTGGCTGTGCTGAGAGATATGTCACCAGGTGGATAGCTTGGGATTGATAAAAGGGAATATGCTAGCAGAATATACTGGCCATTTTGTTACCATAGGCCTATAGATTTGATGGGTCAGTAGTGAGCAGTAGTGGAATTGCCTTTGAAGACCAAGTGGAGATTAAAGCTACTGTTCAAAGGCCACATATCTGAGAGGGAGGCACCTTACTGCCTTTCATGGTAGCCCAAATCTCAACTCCGCTCATCTCACAGCCAGCCACTTTGATGTGTTCTTGGTGGTCACCACCACAGGTGACAGCTGACAGCAAGTGATGAACGAGTCATGTGCTGGGAGCCACCAGAAAAGTCATTCTCCCAGATGAGAGATTACCCTCTTTCAAAAGAGATTATCTCTTTCAAAAGAAATGCTGGTTCTCTCGGAGGGTCCTTTTGCTGGGACATCAGAGAACTGATGGCCTCATGTATGCAGCACAGGTGAGGTCAGCTCCCCAGTCAGCTTTTCACAGTGACAGAGGACCCTTTATATGTCAGCTCTGGTTCTCCAAAAGATTGTGTCTGGAGGATGCAGAGTGGTAATTGATAACTGATGTGGCATCTCCTGGGAAATGCTTTGATTCTATGCTGCCTGTGCTTGCTGTTTTCCCTTCACTGAGGGATGCAGCCAGGCTCCATGGTGCTGCTAATCAATTGCTGGCAGAAACCAGCTCTTCAGGGACACAGCTTGCATGTCTGGTTATTGTGAGATGCTCAGGGTTAAAGTCAAGGCATGGCAGGTGGGATGGGCTGCTGATGTGGCTGACAGTCAGAGAATTGTTTGGTCCGTGACCTTTGTGCTTCATGGCCAGCTCGATGACCAGGGTGTTCTCTTGTACTCTCACATACTCCCGTGCCCAGGGCCACTGGCATCCAGTCGGGTTTGTTTTTCGGTTTGGAAATGAACTGGAGATACCAGCCTCATGTTCTTCCAGTAGTGATGCAGAATGCAAACAGTTTTCCAGAGATTTGCTCAGAAAACATGAGGCAGCAGTGATGTGAGATTGGCTCCTTTTTTTTTTTCCTTCTCCACAATCTGTTAGTCATAATCCCAAACTAGCCTTCTCAGGTGGGGTGGGGGCAATAAGTGCAATGGCTGAGAAGATATGAAATATGTGCATTATACCTCTGTCCGGAGACTGTGATTTAACTGCTTGTGAAATGCAGTGCAGAAGAACTGTGAGAAGGCTTGGAAGGATATCAAGTGAACCCAGCTCTGCCTTCATTGTGTCAAATGTTAGGTGTGACACGAGGATCTTTGTCCAAAAGCAGGAGTTTTGTGTCCTGCATTGTGATATGGTCCAGCTTCCTCCCAAGGGGGATCTCTTGGCTGTGTGACTAAGTGCTCTCCACAGGCAGAGTGGGACATGGATTGCCCTCCCTGCAGGGAAGTGGGGATTAAGCTCTGGGGCAAGTCTCACAGAGCTTGTCTGTACATGGAGGTACTGCAGGGGTTTCACAGCCAGGCCTGGTCAGTGCTGGAAGCTTCCAGGCTGTTTGTGCTTTTGGCCAGATGTCAAAGCCCAGGAAATCATGCTGAAGCAAGCAGTGGTTTTGCTCCTGTCCGGTATCTCATTGGGCCAACAGCTAACACTGGCAAAGGAGAGCTGATTTAATCTGGCTTGTTGCTGACACACAGGTGTGCAGGGAGCTGCCAGCATCTCTGTGGCAGGTTTGGGGGGATGCATTTTGCCTCCATTTGCCTGAGGCTGTGATTCTTTTTCCCAGGCTTCTCCCCGGAATCCCACGTCAAGCACCTTTGACCTTCAGATGAAATTTGTGTGTGGCCAGTGCTGGAGGAACGGGCAGCTGGTGGAGCCAGATAAAGACCTCAAGTACTGTAGTGCCAAAGCCCCCCACTGGTGAGCAATTCAACCTTCTCTTTCCTCTACCCCTCTTCAAGGGAATTTTTCATCCTACCTTCTCCAGGGCTTCATTTGGCATCTTTGGAAGAGGCTGTATGGTTTCCTAGCAGCCTCTCGCTGCTCACTGCTTGTCACTATAGCAAACAGAGGCATTGCAGATAGCTGTTTTCCAGCTTCTTTCTCTGTTTACTGTGTGTATTTGCTGCCAGCATCGTGGAGACTGTTACTCCTGGCACAGGCAGTCCAGCTCCCACAATTCCCTTTTCTCCCACCTCCTACCATTTTTTCTTACCAAGGGCACTAACAGAGTTCTCCTCTGCATGTGTTTATACTCTCAGCTGTTTGTAGATGTCTGTCAGGTCACAATTAGCAATAATTCAAGATACTCTGCTTCCTTTTAAATTAGTTTCCCTTGGCTCTTTCATTGCTTTGGTTGCTCCTCTGTGATGCGTGTCATGTCTGTTTGCACCTCTTGATTCCTTGGGGCCCATGAGAACGTGTGGTGTGATAGAAGCATTGAATCCTAGAACAGTTTGGATTGGGAGAGACCTTTAAAGGTCATCTAATCCAGCCATCCTGCAATGAGCAGGCACATCTTCAACTAGATCAGGTTGCTCAGCCTGACCTTGAATGTTTCCAGGGATGAGGCACCCACCACCTATCTGGGTTGTGCCAGTGTTTCAACACCCTCATAATAAAAAATTCCTTCCTTACATCTTGTCTGAATCTACCCTCTTTTGGTTTCAAGACACTACCCCTTGTCACAACACTTTAGGCCCCACTAAAAAAATTTGTCCCCGTCTGTCTTATAAGCCCCCTAGAAGAGAAATTTTGGCTGGGAAGTCACTGTTTGGTCATGGAAGCTGTGGCCTGTCTCACCCAGGCAGCCTGCAGGGATAGGATGGAAGGGTTTATAGAACTTCTCTTCCCATAACACAAGCCACAAAGGCACAGTCCAGCTTCCTATTGTAAATGTAAGACTTTTGTTGAAGAAGAGACAGAAGCAGCAGTTTCTGGAGGAAGTAAGCGGGTGAGGATTGCTTCCTGGGATGGGAAAAATAACACCTCTTTGTGCAGCTGCTGAATAGAGCTGGGGTTTTTGCTCAGGGTATCTCCTGGTGATCCCTTGCTGGAGCTGCAGGAGAATAAATACTTCCTGGCACTGTTCATAAGGTAGTGCTTGTAATGACTTGCATTTCTATTGCACCTTTCAAGCAGAAAATATTCCCAAGTGTTCTTCATGGATCTGATTGCACAAGAATTGGCTGTGTCAAAGGATGGAATGCAGCTGTTTAATAATCCGTGGTGATGCCATGTGAGATTTGGGGGAGATTTTTGTGGCTTTATGAAAAGAGGTATCCCAGGAAATAGGTAATATTTACAGGGAGAAGTCCTCCTAAAACAGCATTCTTGTGGCTTCTCCATCACAGATGTGCATGTCTAGGAACAGCCAGATAGTGCAGGGACAAGCTGGACAGAAGGATCTGCTCATCATTCAGTATTTAAGGGTCTCTGAGGTAAAGAACATTTGTTCTGCTCTTTCTTATGTCTCTCTTGATTTATCCTCTCTTCTTCAGCTGGACAAAGGAACGCCGTGTCCTGCTGGTGATGTCCAAAGCTAAGAAGAAGTGGGTGTCAGTCCGACCACTGCCTTCCATCCGTAACTTCCCACAGCAATATGATGTAAGCCCCACGCCCAGCGTGGCCAGGTGCCCCATCCCTTTCCCTTTCCCTTCCAACACGGTGCAGTGTTTTGAGGGCTGCTCCCTTGAAGACTTGTCAGGGAGACAAGCACAGGATGGCTGAGATGGGAGGTAAGGACAGACTGATGGCAGCAAAATACATCCAGCAAAAAGACAGGGCAGAAGAAGGAGCAGCACCCATTTAAACCACTCTATGCACAAATGCGAGTTTCCAGTGTTGCTGCTAATGCATAACAAGAGCTGTTAATGCATCTCTGGCTGGCACAGGGTTTGGGAATGAATGAAATTTAAGACTCCCCTTAGGTCAGGGTTTCTCAATGTGGGTGAGAGGCGAGATGCTTAGGAGAAGCCTATCCCTGCCTTTGCTGTGACTGTGTGCTATAGATTGTGAAATTTGCTCACAATGGGTTTTGAAAGCAAAACTAAGAACTCAGCTAAAAAGCCACGTGCTGTGAGGAAAATTACAGATATCCAGCCTCCAACCCCAGCCCCAAATGTCATGATAGAGAGTTTCTCTCTCCCTCTCCTTTCTTTTTTCCCTGAAAGAAGAAACCTCCTTCCCCCTACCCTATGGTAGATCCTCCTTTTGTGCCAGAACAGGGGGATAAGAGATGATCAGTAAATACGATATTTAGAAAGTTTCTCATTTTCTCTGGCAGTGATGCTGCTGGTAGCTGTGTGTGCACCAGTGTGGTCTAAGCAATCTCTTAGAGTAAGGCCACTCTTCACTCACTCAGAGATGGCTGGAGAATGAATCACCTTTGGGGACCAGCAGCTTCATCAGCAGGAAACACTATTGGGTCAATCCAGGATGCTCCCTGCTGTTGCCCTGTATCTGTCCCCAGTCACCTATGGAAATGGCAGCAGGTTTATGTCATCAGGAGACTGAGGAAAAGAATCATGATTTAATGATATATAAAGTGTCCTGTTTGCAACCTCTCCTGTGCAATTTAATGCCCCAGCTGGTTATCAAACCCACTTTCCCCTCTAGCAAGGACTGATTGCGCAGATGCTAAATTTTTCTCTCTGTCGTTTAACAGTTGTGTATCCATGCACAGAATGGCAGGAAATGCCAGTATGTGGGCAACTGCTCCTTTGCCCACAGCCCTGAGGAGAGAGATATGTGGACCTTCATGAAGGAAAATAAAAGTGAGTGGAGGAAATGTGGGCCAAAGAGTTTGGGGAGAGGGAAGAGGACATTTGGGCATTGGGAAGAGGACATCTGGAGGGTCTGTTAAGACATATTCTTGACAACAGAGATGGAGCTGGACAAGGCTG
This sequence comes from Ploceus nigricollis, assembly GCA_013399945.1. Classification (NCBI taxonomy): domain Eukaryota; kingdom Metazoa; phylum Chordata; class Aves; order Passeriformes; family Ploceidae; genus Ploceus; species Ploceus nigricollis. The sequence goes on from VXBC01013316.1 coordinate 472,925, forward strand.
TTGCAATGAGTTTATGTGGGATTATGGGTCAGGTCTGTCTACAGCTGCTTTTTTCTTAAATGTGCATGTATCTCTTGAGTCCCTTGCCATGGGACTAGTGCGCAATAGTTTTATGTCTTACATTGCTTCCCTGCTGCCCTTTCTTTCTGCATCACTTTAGAATCCACCCTGTACTGTCCCTCCAGTTGCCTGTAATGTCCCAGACCTGGCTCTGTATGGAGCTCTGCCAAAGCACCAGTCCTAGCCTGTAGCTGCTCCTGTATCTTTCTTGTCTGTCTTCTATCTGCCTTGGCTGTCTTACCTATTTCTGCTCATATTCCTTGGTCTTGGGCTGTGGCACTCCCTGCTCGTGGCATTGTATTCAAAGAGGTGGAGTTGAGATCCTGAATGAGAAAATCACTGGGTGGTGCCTTTGTGGAGGAACTTGTCTGCATTTAATTCTGCAGGCTTACCTTTTGGGCGGTAGTTGGGGGGTTGCCCATATCCTGGACAGCCAGCTCTGTGGCAGAAATCATTGTTTATTCAGATCAACAGGAGGTTGGGGAAAAAGAGCCAGTTGTCCAGGTGCTCACCTACCTCTGGTGGAGCTGCTGGAAAGCCTGAAGGATTTCAGGCCTGCCCTGAGTTTTTTTTGGTTCTGTGGAGGGTCCTTCTCTCTGCTGAGCCAAACTGTTACTTGTTGCAGTTCAAAGCATTTCATTGCTGGGGCCTTTAAAGCACATCAGACCAGTCTGGGTGTGTTTGCTCAAGCACAAAGGTGAATCTTCAAACAACAGCGTTGTCTCAGTTTGGGGGAATTTGCATTCATTATCCCCAGTTACCTCAAGTTCCTCAATTACTCATTTAGCAAGGAGTAAATCACTAATGCATCACACTTAGAGCATCATATCGATATCTGCAAACATTTATGTTTCCACAGCCTCTCTCAGGAGCTGATCTTGCAAAGGCAGATGTCTACTTAAAGCTTCCACTTCAAATTTCCCTTCCCAGAAGTATGTTGAGTGTCTTTTAAATCAAAAGCCATGAGAGACATTGACTGCAGTTCTCTGGGCAGGTTTTGAACTTAGAGCAAGCTGTCATTAGGTCTTGCTCCCCTCTGCAGTGCTTCCTGTGGCCAGCTTGCTTAGGGGCTCTCCTCCCTCTCTAGTGCTGAGGGTGAAGCTTGGGCTTAGAGGGAAGAGATGGTTCTGAAACCAGCCCTGCCTTAGCTTTCTGGCTGGATGAGATGTCTTCTAAGAGGTCAAGTAGAATCAGGCCTCTTGGAGAATCATCTTGTGGAGTGAATTCCAAGGAGATCTTGCAGCACTTTGCCACCTTTCTGAAAAGTTTGTGTGGCTCTTGTCACAGTTGCCCTTTGACTGATAGAAGACACTCCCCATGCCAGGTGGTGTGGTGTGAATTTGGCTCCTCTCCCCCGGGGTCTTATCTGAGGAGGTGACATGGGGCACAGGCCTTCAGTCTGGTGCTGCTGCACAGGCGAGGGAGGGAAGGGCTGCCCCAGCATTTGTCCTTTTCTCATAGTTTGTGCACTGGGTGGGAGGTTGTTCAGTGGCTTCATGTGTCACCTTTGTGCAGTACTAGATATGCAGCAGACCTATGACATGTGGCTAAAGAAACACAATCCTGGGAAGCCTGGAGAGGGAACACCACTCACCTCACGAGAAGGGGAGAAACAGATCCAGATGCCCACTGACTATGCGGACATCATGGTAATAAGCTGATCTCTTGTCCTTCATTCCTTCTCCTCCTCCTCCTCCTCCCCCTCAGTGCTGCCAGCCTGCCTCTCTCCTGTGCTCCAGGTGTGGCTAGCAGGGACTGCATTGCTCTAGTGGAACAGAGCCTGTATTAACGTAGGTTAAATGGACAGCTTGGAGCAGCACAGAAAGGGCAGCATAGCTGAAGTGGGAAGAGATTGACCTGGGGTCAGCAAGGCTCTACAATGGCTTTTCTGTTGATCCCCAAGTCATTAGGAGTCTACCTTAGGTTCCCTTTTGCGTGGGCTCAGCCTCTCTCCAGGGTTCCTGGGCAAGCTGGCAAAACCATTGTATGCCTGTCAGAAGAGGGAGAAGCTTGGAGAAGAGCCGGCACAGAAGCCTTGGAAAACTAGAGGCAGATGTGTTTCCTTATGCCATGGGTGGTACTGATGTAAGGGTCTGTGCTGCTGAAGAGTCCTGCATTGCCTGTGAACCTGGGGACCTTGCAGTGAGACTCCACTGGGGCCATCAGCAGGGGCAGGGGGACCATGTCAATGAACTGAGCTGCCCTGTCCCCTAAGGCTGTTTGAGCCATAGATAAACTCTGACAGAGCGTCTCCTCTATTCCCCTTTAGTCTCAGCACAGTTCCCTAAAGACAATATGGCAGAGAAGTGTGGGTAGTCACAGACTGAGTGGAGCTTCCAGGATGCTCTGGAAGGAGAGGGGGAGAGGCAGTGCCAGCACAGGGAAGGCCGATGGATGTGAATGTTATTGCACTGACTGGCCCTTTTCCCTGTCTGCACTGGTTAGATGGGCTACCACTGCTGGCTCTGTGGGAAAAACAGCAACAGCAAGAAGCAATGGCAGCAGCACATCCAGTCGGAGAAGCACAAGGAGAAGGTCTTCACCTCAGACAGTGACTCCAGCTGCTGGAGCTACCGCTTCCCCATGGGCGAATTCCGGCTCTGCGAGAGGTACCATTGTCTCACCTCCCTCCTGTGCTGCTGCTGCAGGGACAGGGTAACAGGCCAGGGCCTCTGTCATCCCTCCTTATCCTCTCACAGAGTTCTCAGAGACTTCTGCATGGTGGAGGAGTAGGATGAGATGATAGGTTTGGGTGACAGTTAGGCTGCTGTTGGATCACAGAGGTGCTCAGCCATAATACTGAGGGGTAAAAGCACATTCCTGAGAATGTGTCTTTAGAAAAGGAGAGCTTCCTCTCTGCACCTGTGATCTTCATAGCCAGGATGCTCTCAGGCTGCTGAACAGTCTCCTTGGCCCAGTGCTTGGGGGAATCCCAGGTGCCTTATTAAATGGTTTGAATGTCTCACACCCTCTGAATCAGCACCTTAAGGTGCCTTCACAAAGCTTGTGATGGTTAAAAATGCCCACTTGGGTTAGCAAGAAGGTTCTTGTCTTTCATGCTGGTTACCTGGCATTTCCTCTCTTGTGCATTGCTTTTTCCTCATCCCTGCTGGTCCAGTTCCAGCTCACATTTTTTTGTGCTCTTGACTAAATCCCCCTGTAGCCACTTCTTGTTTTGCTGCTCTTTTTTCCCCAGCCTTGATGTCTTTCCCACCTGCACATGGGTTTGTAGGACAATCAGCTCAAGATTAAAAAGGAGAGTTCACAGCATGTTTCAATGGGTCCTGATCAAGTATCCCAGACAGAGAGCTCAAGCCCCTGTACTGGGGGTGCCCTCCTGACTGCGCTCCTTGTTCTGGCAGGTTCCAGAAGAACAAGGCCTGTCCTGAGGGAGAGGAGTGTCGCTATGCCCATGGGCAGGACGAGCTGACGGAGTGGCTAGACCGGAGGGAAGTGCTGAAACAGAAACTGGCCAAAGCTCGCAAGGACATGCTGCTCTGCCCCAGGGATGACGACTTCGGGAAATACAACTTCCTATTGCGGGATGACGTATAGTATGAGCTGGGGGCAGTCTGTCAGCTGCAGAAACGGGGGTGGGTTTTCCGAGTGGCAGTATAGCAGGGAGAGCGAGATCTGTGTCTCGCAAAGAGAACTTTTTCTTTTCTTTTGTTTTAAGATTATGAGACAATGATTTATTAGTGAATTAATTTGTGAATTTGATTCTCGTTGGCCAGTGATGCCATGCTCACTGAGTTTATGATCCATCTTTTTTCTCTTCTTTCCCCCAAAGTCTCCTTCCACTTCATCTTTTTGTTTTCACTGTCCTTCATTCAAAGGAATTAATTCAGTCTGTATTGGGCTGCAAATCAGAGAATTTCTCCTTGTGTCATTCTTCTGTCTTTCAGTTCAGAGTATGACTGCAGAGGTCTGGAGGACAAAGCTGAGAGAGAGGGACAGAAAAGTTGTAGATGCCCCATCCCTGGAACTGTTCAAGGCCAGGTTGGATAGAGCTCTGACCAATGCGGTCTAGTGGAAGGTGTCCTTTTAAATGACAGGGGAATTGAAACTAGATGATCTTAAGGTCCCTTCCAGCCCAGACCGTTCTATGATTTTATGAAATCTGGTGAAAAGGTGACCATTAATTTCATATGTTCTTTTTCTCAGTGCTGCAGACTAAGCTCCACTTACTCTGCTGCAGCCCTCCTGCTCTTCTGGGAGTTTGGTACCAGAAAAAATAGGAATTGTGGTGCAAAGAAGGAAAACCACTAGATTTGGCTTAAAAGATCTAGGCTTATGCTCCAGCTGTCTATATTGCCCTGAGGCATCCACTGGTGCTGAGGAGGATAACAGCTGTGTGGTATAAGGAGTGCAAGGTAAAAGCAGCAAAGTAATGAAACTGCTTGCAGCAGCGGGAACCGGGCTGTAGGTGACTTCAAACTTCAGCTGACTGTACTCAGAAAGCCAGTTGGTGACTTCTCATTAGATGTCTTTTTCAGTGTGTGGCAGGTGTTCAGGGCAGATAGTTTGGGTTTGTTTTTTGCCTGGTGTGACTGGTGCAAGTAAAACAGAACCCATCTAGGAAGTGTAGTGGAGTCTGTGACGCACCGTGTGTCACTGAAGTCCGCACAGCAGTATCAGTTAGGAGGGAGGCGGTCACCAAAAGGAACCTGTGTTTCTGTTGCCTTGTGTCCTGAAGAGAGGGAGGGAGGGAGGTAATGGTGTTCTTTCTTGCTTTTTAAATGGCATGTGTTTCTGATTACTTAGAGCTGCATTTTTCCCTGCACTGCCAGAAGAACTGGGTGGGGACCCATTTAAAAGGACACCCTTGCACAGCACAGGCAATGTCAAGCTAATGGGAATCCAGCTGGAAGCGCTTACTAGTACCAGAGATCCAGGCCCCTCCTCCTCAGAGCCAGAGCAGGGAGCTTGCAGATGCACAGTGCAACCAGGATGTGACCCAGAGCAGGGACACAGTGGTGGAGAACGAGTGGCACAGCGGGACCCAGCCATGGCCTGCTCTTGTGCTGCCTGATGTGTGCTTTGATGAGGTAACTAGTAATGCTGAACACTGGGACAGAAGCTTTGCTTTTATAAGTGGCAGCAGTGAGAAACGGTACTGCTCTGCATGCCAGCCTTGTCCTTTCTGGCAGTCTCATCCTGTAAGTGGTAAACATGTCCCTTGTTCTGAGCTTCCCTCTCCTTCTCTCTTCTGCAGTCCAGCTCTGCTTTGCAGTTTTGCATGCGTGGGTGGCACCATCCAGTCAAACACAAACACATCTCCCTTCCAGCCTTCGTCAGGGTTGTCTTTTTCATACAGATTCTCCCGGAACAGCAGTCTCAGAGCCCTTGGGGCTGGTAGGGCTGTATCCACGGTAAATACAATCTGGCCGTGAACTCCTTGGTGTTTTGGCATTGCTGCGTCCTCCCATTCCTCTCTGCTCCCATATCCTTGGGGTTCAGAGCTTCAGGAAAGATGGGATGTGGAAACTGGGAGATGTGGAGATGGTGTGGGGCAGCTGTCATCTTTCTAAACCAGCTTTCAGAAGGGTGCTTCAGCTCCACTGGGATAGTTAGGGTCCAGTTATGGAGCAGAGTGCTGGAATCTTTCCAGAGACATGGCGTGCTCTAAGTAAATGGAATGCACTTCTGCCCTTAGAATCATTAAGTTGAAAAAGACCTCGAAGATCACCAAGTCCAATTGTTAACCTGGCACTGCCAAGTCCCAGACGAAACCATGTCCCAAAGTGCCACATCTACATGTATTTTTAAATACCTCTGGGGATGGGGACTCAGCCTCTTTCCTGGGCAACTTAACCACTTTTCTGCTGAGCTTTTTTCCCTCTCCCTTAAAATATGGATGGTAGTCTCTGGTTTGCTATGAGCAATATCAGACAGGGCAGTTTTTGAGTGGTCAGGTGCTGTATTTTCTCTGCTGTTCTTTGTGGTAGCTATGGTACCTTCTCCTGGTCATCCTTGTGCTCAAGTGGTCAACTTTAGAGATGGGAGGAGACAGGCATCAGCTCCTGGGTGATCTTGTTCTGCTCTTCTTGGGCAGAGATGCCAAGGAAGGAAATCTGGATTGGGGAACACTGGAATGTGTTTTTTATTTTTAAAACAAACCTGCATCTCTAGTGTGACTCTAGCGTTCGCTGAGCCATGATTTCTCATGTAATCTGAACAAGTTACAGAGTGGGTCACTGTCCCCTCTCCCCGTCTCTGCAGTGAGAGCTGAGCTGCTCAGTGGGGCTTCAGAGGTTTGGGCTGGGGCTGAGATGGGGAGAGCGTGAGGTGAGGTGAGGTGAGGTGAGGTAGGCCCACGGTCATGGGGGTTGCATCAAGCATCTCTTTGTTTTCCCTGATATGATAACCTGGTCTGTGGTGTTGCAGTACTTCGTCACCAGACTTGTTTTAGTGTGTATATATGTGACCCTTCCCATGAAGCATATATACACAGGTATTAAATATATAGCTCTATATAATATTATATGTGTGTGGTATCGGAGGAATCTTTTAAGTGAGGGTAAAGGAAAAGGACTCAGGCCAGGAAACGCAGCATCTCCAGTTTAATTATAAAGCCTTTTATTTGGGATAGGGAAAGGGAAATAACAAAAGAGGGGAGGATTTTATATAGATAGGTATAAACTTGAGATGGGACAGGTTTCCCTGTTCACATTTTTGAAACCCTTTAGGATGTCCTTGCAGTCCCATCTCAGTGAGAGAGTATTATACTGCTAACTAGTGAATAAAGTTTTAATATAAGGCTTTGCTTATATTATTTAAAGGGTCATTGTGAAAGGCAGGAAGTTTCACACTTGATTTTCCAGGTTTGCTTTATCAAGCCAAGAGGGTTTTCTTCAGCACATTATGTGCTCTCAGCAGAAATGCTCAGTGCTCGCAGCTCTACAGCAGATAAACCATAAGTTGTAGGGGTTGCTTTAGTGGTGTGTTCACAAGACCCTGTGATAACTCTCTCTTCTTTATTTGAGTGAGAGAAGAAGAAAATTCTGCAGCACAGAACCAAATTTGAGGGTTTTTAACAAAGGAAGTGATGTTTTAATTTTATAACATTAGAAGAAAATCTCATATCCTGTAAAATAACCACAGACATTCACATAGAGCAGAAACTTATTAAATGCTGAAGGACTTAGTGAAAATATTTTCCCAGATTCTTTGGTAGGGGCAGGGATTTAGGTGACACTGGCATTGAAGTTAACCAAGCCTTTACAGGGAGAAGTAAAAGAAAAAAACAAAAAACCAACAACCAACAAAAAATACCCTACTTAGCTTGTATGAAACTGTATGTCAAAAATTGATGGGTTTTAGCAAGTGAAAGGAAAAGATAGCAAGGGGATGCTGCAGTTCTGAGCTGTGTAGTAATGACTTTGAGTCCTTTAATATGTCTTCATATTAATATAATTTAAGAATACCACGCTTTACTATTAAAAAAGAACTTAGTATCTTTCATAAGGTCTAGTATCAGGATAAATATGTAGATGTTTTAACAACATTTTTGTTTTTGTTCTTAAATAAAGAAAGAAAAACCAAACTTGCTTCTTTTAGCCTTTGTAATAGAAAATTAAAGTGTGCACTTTAAACCCTCTCCTGATCCAGAGTGTGTTTGTGTTTTTCAAACAGCCTGCAAAGGATTTTGTCTTGCTTTCGGGTTTCCCTGCTGCGAGGAGGGAAGCAAAGGGAGCACGTCAAGCATTGGACCACTGTGGCTTTCTCCCATCTTTAAATATAATCTGCTACTCTTCTTGCTGAGTGGAAAATTGCCTATGTGCATATTAACAGTTGATGCAGTTCTTCATCAGACACACAGTTCTAGTGAACTTCAGGTGTATTTAAGATGTTTTTCTTTCCCCCTAGTGCCAAGAATCCATGTGCTCTGCATCAACACATAGTTTCAGGCGTTTGGGTAACCTGTGTTTTGAAACCTCCAGTAATCAGGTAAACACCTTCATCTAGAGATTCTTCTGTGTAGGCTGCTCTGTTCAGCTGAGTTGGGCAGTTCTTTTGCCTGGCTGTGTGCACCCTGCTAGGGAACACTCACCAAGTCGCACACAGCTTGGGTCATGGGAAGCATCTGTGCACTTACTTTCCTCCTAGAGAGGATGCTGTGTGAGGAAACTGCATTGGGGGAAGAGGTCAGTGTGAAAACATTTATTAATAAACCCAGCTTCTTTATTTTTTCAATCTATGATGATGCAGATTAATCTAGATTCTTGATAAAATCAAAACTGGAGATGCGGTGAAGACACAGGGGCCCCATGGATATGCCCTGTTACTGCTGTATAAACTGGTAGTGACCAGAAGGTCATATACAGTGAGCCTGAAGAGACGAGATTTGTCGCACATCTCCTTGATGTGCCTTCATACAGACATAAGAACTCATGTCCTTCTGGTCAAAAAAGAGGCCTGGACACATTCTTGAAGTGCAGGGGGAATGAGGAGCCGTGTGAGCTGTGTACACTTCCAAGGCACATCGAGTACGTACAATGTGAGAGACATTAGTTTTACATTCCAAAGATTGAGGCCATGCTAGGAAGAGTTGAGGGTAGCTTTTCCAGTACAATTAAAACCAAAATTTTCAAATTGTGAGACAGACAAAGCATCAGGAGAAGAACACCTATATTCCTTGTGGGTTTGAGCCTCAGCTGTAAAGTGGTGTTTCTTCACTGAAATAAACTTGTATTTTGGAGAGGAAGAAAAGGAGTGCTGATTCCAGTAATCAGATCTTCCTAGGAACTTCAGCATGATAGAAAGACAAGGCAGAGACACCCAGGTCAGCCAAGAAAAATCCAGGTTCTATGGAAGATTAAGAGGAGCAGGGTAGAAACCCCTGAGAGGTGAGAGGAAGGCTTCATATTGAAGATGGTTAATGCCATCACACAGCAGCCTGGTAGAGGGAGTTGCTGCAGATGAGAATCCTAAGCAATCCTGTAATGGAGTCTGCCTACCACACTACAGAGAAACATTTCTGGGCAGTGACAGCAGATGATGCAAATGCTGCCATCCTCTTCATTGTGTTTGCTGCTGCCATTGCAACCAGGAACAGGGTCATGTTGTGTTGTGTCCTGTGCACAGTGAGCAGCAGAGAGTTCCTGACATGCATGAGCTGGGGAGATGTGTTCATCACTGGCTGGGCACAGAGGACGTAACTATGTGGAACAGCTGGGGGGAAAAGCATGGGGCAGAAATCAACAAGCTAAATAGTAAAAGAGGCCTGGGTGGAAGTGACTAGTTGGAGGGAAGTGGAGGAGGAAAGGCTGTGGGCATGCCGGCTGAAGCACATAGCTGTTTGATATGTGGTGGAGGAAGGCACTGAACAGACTTGGTTGTGTGCTATGGGATGGCTCTGGGCAGAGGTCCTGCGGACACACAGCTATTGGGGCTTCCTGGAAAGCTGCAGGCTCAGGTCAGGAGCTGAGCCATGTCTCATTCAGACTCACCCTTTTCTCCCCAGGATGGGAGTGGACAGGACAGGACCTGTCCATTCCACATAATTTCTCTCCCTTCCCACATTGATTACCACCTCTTGTTTCTTTGTGGTTCCTCCTCCAGGCAAGAGCAGTGTGTCCTGGTGCCACTGGGACAGGAGTGGTGTTTCCTGAAAACAGCTCCAGGTGCAGCAAAGACAAGAGTAGGCACCAGACTGGATGACAGCTCCAGCTGACTCATTTCCCACCACAATAATCCTGTCCCTGGCAGCTCCCAAGATTGCCCCTTTCAGGAATGCTCATATCTGCAGTTTATCTTATGGATGGCAGTGCCCCAGAAAACTACTACTTGTTCCAGAGAGCCTTAGAAGGCACAAACATAGCAGAGACCCCATAAATAGGGTCATTCATAACCATCTGAATTAATCCTCCAAAAAATTACATTTACCCAGGGGTGGGATAGAAGTCTCTAAAGCTAGATGCCAGAGTAGATTTGGCTTGCTTAGAATTGGAAAAACACTCAGCTCTGGAGGTGCTCTTTGGCATATTTCCTTTGTTCTCAGTGGATTTCCTATGTCTGCCTTAGCTGTGGGCTTCCAATAGCGCTGCAGCCCTCCAGGCAGATGGTTGGGAGGATGAAGAGCTGCATAGTTTTGCTAATTGAATATCAAGGCATGCGCCCCCATCTGTACCCCAGCAAAGCTCTGAGACAGAGAGGGAAAGTCCTGCTTCCATAGGAGTGAGATGGCCTCAGTTTTCCTCGGCAAAATTGCTTGAGAATAACTGCAACACAGCTGGGCATTGCCCCTGGGAGCTGTGGTGGGGATTCAATACAGCAGCAGTGTTTCAAAAGAAGCTCTAGGCAGCCTGGAGCTTCTCCTGTTTGAGACCATTCATGTCTTGGTTTTGGGGTATCAGTGGCAGCCAAACTGTCAAAGCTTTTTTAAGCATCATTTGTTTTCTTTCAGCCCACATGCCTTCCCCAGGCTCAGCTGACTCCTGTATCTTTCTGTCAAGCTCAGACCTCTTGTGCTACAATGCTGCAGGATCCTTGCTCTTGCTGGGGGCCACGTTGTCCTTAGCAGGTATGAGTAGGAAGAGATGGCTGACAGACAGCCCAGGTTCTTACAGACAGCCTTGGTTTTGAGAGATAAGCAGCCACAGGAATGTCTCTTGCTGTCCCACCCAATGATCTCCCATGGCCCAACATCACAGGCCTTGGATTTCCCTATCCTGATTTCAGCCCCTTGGTTTATTGCTGCTCTTGGCACCTCCTGCCAAGGCTTGTTCCAAGAGCTCCCAAAGCTGTCTCTGTCCAGGCTCCCAGAGTGTTTTCAGAGCAGGGAAATGCAAAAAGGCAGCTCTAGGTGTCCTTCCTGCCCAGGACAGTACAACTTCTGGTGATCCCAAGGCCCTTTCTCACGTTTTCTCCCTGCCTAGCACCTAGTTCTCTGGCAAATGGCACCTCACAAGGGAAGGCCACGTGCAGAGAAGCAGAGCTGTGGTGAGCCCAGCTGCCATGTGAGCACCCCAAGAAGGGGAAGATGTCTTGGCAGGGGTGGTGGGGAAGCAAAGCTCATTAACTTTTTGGCACTCGCTTTGGGGAATTAATTTTTAGAAATTCTTTTGCCTCAGGCGGGAGGTGCAGGCACTTCCTTCCACTGAAGTTCACGACTTGGTTGGGAGATCCCAGTGCTGCTCCTCCACACAGGGAGACAGGCAGGCACATTTGTACACATACATAGGCACGTGTATGCATGCCATACCCTGCTGGGGAAGGAAGCCCTTTCAGAGGTAGGAAGGGAGCTCTGAGGAGTGAGGCGTCTGTGTCACATGTTGCTACCATCAAAAGTACCCAATGCAGGCACCAGGCAGGGTCTTTAGCCAATACAGAGCCCTAGTCCCACTTTTCCCTCAGCTGTACACCCTCCCATGCTGGGTTCATCATTCTTTCTCTCACCTCCTTTTCTTCAAAGTAATCTGCTGTGGATGCTGACATCCCTGTGGTCTGGCTACAGCCTTCCCTGCTGCTGCTGTTCTGGGTACCCCTGAAGCTCCATCGGTGCTTGTTGGCACTAGCAGCATCTCAGCCCAGAAGAAGACAAGTTTCTGGGATGTGATGCAAGTGTCCTTTCAGAATGGCCATGGTGAAACTCAGCCCGCAGGTTCTGCCAAGGTGAGAAGAATTCCCTACCAAGCCCCGTGTACCACACAAATAAATAATTACGTCTGGAAGCTGTAAGGGGAATGTACAATTGTCCTAGGAACTAGTACAAGAACAAAAAGTTGTACAGACATCTGTAAAGAAGCAGTGATTGACCTCTGGCAAAGGGTTTGCTTGGATAAAAGAAAGAGGAAACCACTTACCAAGCTGGGTTTGGTGCAAGAATCAAACCCTGTGGGTGGGCCTGGAGCCTCCACACAGACTTTGAGGAGTAGGCTTGATTTGTGGGATGTGCAACAGAAGATGTCTCATGTGAGGAGGTACGGAAATTTCCAAGTAATGGCTGCGCTGCCAATGTGAATGGTCTTGGGTGACCGAAAGAAATGGAGAAAAAAAAGGAAAATAATCTTGCTTCAAGAACAGCAGAATTTGCAAATCTTCTAGAGGTTTCTACACATTTTTATCCTTTTTTCCAGATTCACTTCAGGGGAGTGTCATCTTGTATGTCACCACGAAGTCTCTTCAGTACTTCTGGCTTCTGCCTGTCCCTTGTCACTGCCAACGGGCCCCACATCATACAGAACACATAACAGCAGGTTTTATCTCTGGGGAGGCATTAATTTGACTCTCCTCTTCCTAGGTTATCTTTCAAACAGAATAAGATATTTAAATGTATTTATCCCTTTGCCAAGGTGGGTAGCATGCTCTGGGGATGCATGGATGGATGGATGGATGGATGGATGGATGGATGGATGGATGGACGGATGGAAGGATACATAATACTGTTGCATAAGCTTTGTGTCCTTAGAAAATCAGATAAAAAGTTTTTATTTTCTAAGAGGACACATTCCATTAGATTACCAAGCCAAACTTTCACCTTATTGGAGGAAACTGAGATAAAAGCAATTAGTAATAATAACCACTAATGCCTTTCTTTGGTCAAATGTCATTGCTGCTGCTGGGTTCCCCATCAGCTGTGCTTTCAGACACACCTGAGAAACAATTAAATTCCCTTTTGTAGTGGTGGCCTCATAAATTGATGAGCAGCCAGGTGCCACCACCAAGGACAAGACTCACAGCAATAATCTTTAGGAGTTTCTGGCTGAGGAGGCGCACAAGTGTGGCACTGGCTCTTGTTTTGAGTCTGAGGGAGGCTGCAAGACACTGGCAGGAGCAGAAACAGGGGAAAGGCCACTCTAGAAGCGCTGTGAAAGTGGCCTTGTGGAGGAGTTGAGGGAATACTCCTGGGGCTGAGGGAAAGATGGCAGCTTGGACCCATGCACAGAGAACCCCCTTACCCAGCTCCTTATAATGAGCAAGGTTGTATCAGAGGTCTGAATGTCTGAAAAGATCCTTCAGGGTCTCAAACTGCCAGCAAGGCTGTGCCTACGATAACACCTCAGCAGTGTTGCTCTACAGTTCTCTTTGGGCCCAATGGCACGCCTCTCTAGAGAGGTCCCATTAGAGACAGGAGTAGAATTAGAGGTTTTAAAAGAGACATTTACATGCTTTGGTGCCAGCTTGCACCTGAACACTGCAGGAAGGCAAAGAGGTCAGGGGAAGGAAGGTACAAGAACTGGTTGCTTAAAAGAAGAACAATTCTTTCGAATAAAAATGTAAAAGGAGGGAGAGTATGGACCAAGGCAAATGTTGAAGGACCCACAATCCTCCCCTCATGACTGCTGAACACACTCCTTGGGCAAATGTGCCGAGACGTTCAGCCAGCACACCTGGGTGGTGTGGGTAGCTGCTACAAGAGACCTGCAGAAAATACAGTGAAGCTAGCCCTGGTCTCTGCCAGTTAAACTTGTGTTCCTGAAGTTTGGCCTTTTCCATCACATTAGGTGCCTCCTTTTGTGTGCCATCCAGTTAGGGCCAGTATAAGTTGACTATGGCTGGTTGAGTCTGTGAGAAAATGTGCTGTTAAGGGCTGACTGGGCTTCTGAGTGATGGCTGGAGGAGAGCTGTTGGCAACTCCACTAAAATGGGATCACAAAAACAATAAAAACATATCTGATCTGACAACAGTGCAGCCAGCACATGTGATGCAATCTGTGGCCATGCCTGCATCTTTCCAGAGACAACATTTCAACTTCGTTCACTAAAGCAACTCAAATGCTCTGCTCTCCATGGCAGGGACGTGGGGGCAGACAGACATTCCCTACTGCTATGACTCTACTCCATAGTATGTTTTCTGATTCCCTGGGGCTTGAAGACAGGGTGGTGTTGATGCTTCCAGCTAGTGATATGACCCAAGCTCTTCCGGTGGGCAGGAACTCACTGTTCTGGGATTCTGAATCAAGAGGGACATACAGTATTGGTAGGAGACTTTGTGGATATGGCAAACACTAGATGAAACGTATATCTCATCGCTCTCAGATCTCTAGACAAAAAGTTAGAGATGTCCATTGCAGGCAAATAATTAAAACTGCTAAGAGACAATTTAGATGATCTTTAAGGTACTTTCCAACCCAAACCATTCCATGATTCTGTGAATTTTCTCTGAATGAATGTCTTCATTTTCTGAAGCCATAAATGTCAGTCAGTTGCTGCAGCAGTGGCTGTGAAGTTCTTGGGTCCCTCCAGACATGTGGTCAGATGTTTGTTCAGCTTTCATAACAAGTTTGAGCCTGGGACAAAACCTGGGGGTCCAGCTGCACCTGGCACTAGACAGCCACCATGTTCCCAGTGACTTTCCCTTGCCAGCCTGTGATAAGAAGCAAAACTAGGCATATATGACAGTAGCTGTCCCAAACATCAGTGATGCCTGGCATGACAGAGAGACTCCAGTCTTCCAGAATGGGCTGGAAGATTTCAGGAGATGACATGGATCTCCTGGCTGGCAGGCTGTGCTCCAGGAAGGAGAGATGTGATCATGTCTCTTGCTCACAGGAGCCAGAATGCACTGACCTTCTGCAGACTGCTGGCTCCAGCTTTGGGTGGGTAGAGAACACTGTAACAGCCCAGGGTTAGTATGGTGCTGTTCTCCTTGAATGGCTTCACCACTGATGGTTATGACTGGCTCAAAATCTGAAGAGGTTGTATCATAATTACAAATTCTACTAAACTAACTGTTGTGTGATTTCTGAGCCTGATTAGATTGGGATCTAGATCACGAGTCTTCTCCAACTAAACTCAAATTCTCAACCACCCAACCTGGCTAGGAAATTCTTTCTTTTTGGTTTCTACTGGGTTAAATCAAATGCATTTCCTTATGGAACCAAACACCATGCCTGATTTTGCTGGGCTGTGTCCAATTGCTGTGCCTCACAGACCAGTGTAGGAATACCTGGTTTCTACTGACTCACACTGGCACTGTAAGGCTGAGCCTGGCAAAACAGACAGGAACAAACTGAGAAATGAAGGCACTTCTGTTGAAATATCACACTCAGCAAAAGAAAAGACCATGGCACATGTAAGATGCTACTTCTCACACCAGGTTCTGAAAAAGAGGATCAGACCTTTATCCTCCTGTCTCCAGTCCTTTTCTCCATGCAAAACATTTCACTGACAGGAGAAGAGGGGCTTTGTGTGCTCAAGATCTTACTTAACCAGCTGTTACCAGGGTATTTGCAGAGTTCATGAACTCTCTTCTGTACATCACTGCTCTAAGAGGAGGCTGTTTGCTTTCTGATAAAATTCCGTGGCACTTCAGAAGAAAAATCCTATATTTTGGGGATTATGCACACTTTATAAGAAAGAAACCTTGTGCTATTATCAATATTAACTTAGGAGGGACACGCAGTAATTGTTGCATCGCATGCAAATAATGTCACTATCTTCATCTCAGCTAAAAAGTTAGCAGGCAGATGCAGACAGCATGTGTATCTCCCTGTAACAGCCTGCACAGCTTGGAGCTCGTCAGAGCCTCCCAAGAACGCGTCAGAGGATCCCTCTCCTGTTGTGTTTGCAGCCAACGTGTACCCCTAACAGCACACACTTGCTTTTTTTCCCCTTCAGACACATGTATTTGTTATAACACCTTGGGAAGGAAAAGGGTGCTGCCTTTGCAAAGTTAGATAACTGGCCCAGTTCTTTGCTGCCGGATTGGCTGGGAGAGGCCCTGTAAAACCACGCTGGCCAGGCGCCCAGCCCAGCCCTGCAAGGCTGCAAGCTATTTCCACAATTGGCCACTTCAGAGTGGGAGAGGGGGAGGTGAAGACAGCCGGGCAAGCTGCATCTCTGCCAGGCTGCTTCCCATTCTCCTTGTTTTTCTCAGCCAGAGCAGTTTGGCAAACCCGCTCTGGGTGCCTCTGAGCCCATCTCGCAACGCCCAGGATAGTGGGGTGTAACGTTGGTGGCCAGGCACCTGGCCCTCCCTTAGCTCTGCTGGCACAGTCCCAGGACAGGACATGTCAAGCTGCAACACCCCTGGGGGCCCCACTGCCCTGGACTTTCCGGAAGTCCTGAAGTCCCTACTGGAGTATTCCTTGCCCTGGACCAACAAGATGACAGGTAGGATTGAGGAAATATGTACTGGGGGTTCTGTTTTGATTTCTCCATCCCCTCCTTCAGTTGCAAGGTGAGAAAGGGACAGATCTTGTTTGCTGCAAGCCTTTCAAGGGTGTGTTTCCCCAAGGTGTCCAAGTCAGACCGGGAGTTCTGGCACTGTGTATGTTGTGCAGCTAGGAGGAAAAACGGCAGCAATGGATTGATTATAAAATCATGCTGAGCTCCTGATCCTTTTAATCTCTGAGCTCAGCTACTTCTTGGAAACCCTCAAAGATTCATGCACGGAAAAGGCTTGGGCACAAATGTTCATGCTCACATAGAAGTGACTTCCAGGGCTGCCATTCATTGTTGTCCTATGGTTAATAACCACTAAGCCTCCAGACATTGCCTTTTCCCAGACTCAGATTGTCCAGAGAGCCCAGCCTGCATGGGGCAGGCTGACTGTGCAAACTTTGTTTAATTGTTTATCAGTGAAAAGCTGGGATAGAGAACTCAGCAAATGCTGCATTTTCTTTGCAAGAACACTTCTGTACTCCTAGGCTTTCTCACTCTCTGTGCAGCATCGTAGAAAACAAATGGAAAGGACCCAGGAGGTTATTTAGTTTGGGCTTTTGCTGTGCTGAACACTTTGCTCATGCTGCACTGATGGCTTTGCTAATGCTGGGTCTGCTCCAAGCACCCATTACACAGCTTGAGTACTCTCTGATTTTGGATAGGATGCTACACACCCTTGACAAGTTGCTTTTTGTTTGTTGTGTTTTAACGTTTGCTGCTCAGCGCTGGGGAGGTGTGTGAGAACACCTCAGCTCAACAAGCCTATGTCTGGGCATGAGTGAGTTGAGCTTACAGAAACAAACATGCATAGAGCTTGCTCTTCTCTAGGAAGTTGCTACCAGGACATCCAGGCAGCTCTGCAGTGTTGAGGGGCAGCAGAACCCAGGAGCAGAAAAGCCAGACACACAGTGTGGAGAGGGACCCTGCTTTCGTTCCAGTGTCAATGGGAGAAAAGGCTGCTCCTGTGACAGTAAAGCATTCATGTAAGGAAAGGCAGCTGCCTACACCTGCTGTAATACAGCTAGCCCTATGGCACATGCACAGCTCCCTGTGGAAAAGGGAAATAGGGCAAGGGGAACTGCCCCACCCCTAAGGGGCTCATTTTGTCACATTGCTCTGCTGCTGCCTCCTGTGAGCTCTCTCTCTTCTTTGCTGAGACTGCCCACTAACAGGTGTGTTTACATACCACACCGTATGAAGTCCCACTGTTTGTGTGGACCAGGGCATGTTTTCCCAGCTGACAGTACCCAGGTAGAAAGTGGAACTGTCTGGGAGGAGGCAGTAACAGCCAAGGGCAGCTCATGTGGTGCAGAGCCTTGCTTTGGCTAAGCTGAGTTTGGCTGCTTTTCTGGGATCTCTGCTCTCCACAGCCAAGTGGATTCAATTAATCTAAGGGAGGAGTGCTGGCAAGATCTATCTGTTTAGAGTAGGGGGTAGAGGAGAGATCAATGATTTGAAGAGAGAATAATTTAGTCTTAACTCAATGTGACTTACTTGGCAGCTAAGAGTGCTGTTTTGTGGCAGCTTTCTTCCTCAGCTCCAGGACCACCCTGCCTTTCCACATCACTTCCCGTAGTCCTCAGAACTCTTTATTATGCTGCCTCCCTCTCCAGACCAGCATTCCCATCATGGCCCTCTTCCCACAGAGCTCAGTTCTCTCCTTCTGGGTCTCCATACTTGGACAGCACTCATCTGGATTTGCTAGTTCTCAGGCCTCTCTCTGAAATTCTCTATTCTGCTATTCAAACCTCCCAGTGGGGCTTGCTGTACACCTCTCCCTCACACCCTGTGCCCAGCAGTGAACTGCTTATCACTTGCCTCCCTCCCTGCTGCACCCCAAAACTGGGCTGTTCTGTATCATCTGGCCCTGACAAGACTCCCAGCAGTAACAGCCAAGGCCACTGCATTCCTCTCCTCATACCTCATTGTCCTCCACTCTTCCTTCTCAGCTGCAGAGTGAAAGCAAATGTAAAAATCCCAGGCAGATCCCAGCTTAACCAAGAAGGTAAACCTTGTGGTACAGTGCCTGCTTTCTGTTGGCAATTGCTTTGAGCACCTAATCCCCAGAGGCAGTGAGGAAAAGCTCTCAAGGCAGCCTCCCTCCTAGCTGGCAGGGCAGTGCTAATGCTGGAGCAGGGTGATGTGAAAAGCAACCCACAGGAATGTTCCTCAGGAACTCCCTCCCTCCTGCCTTTGGGAAGAGCAGCTAACGCTGTGTAGTCTAGACCCTCTCCAAGTAAAGTCACAACTCATGGTGGTGCAGAACAAAACTTAGCACAGTGGAGCATGGATGGAAATGTGCTGGAGGAAGAACATGGTCAATCTAAAGGGAAAAGCCCAGGAGTAAAAGCTGCTGAGTGGTTTTAATAACCTCCCTTCATACAGACATTACCCAGCAAAGCAGCTGCCATTGAGCTCTGCAGGGGTGGTGTGCGCAGACCCTGTTCCTTGAAGGAGTGTTGTACAGTACTGAGGCACAGCATCATCCTTGGGGGCCACCAGCATTGACAACAATGGAACAAAGTGACCATGAGAGCCATAACTGAATGGGAAGCCTGCAGCCTACTCCACTTTGGCTGCGTCCACTTTGCCTAAAAGCTGCTCCTTTGTGACCTCACTTGGTTGTGTTCTCTATCTACCACCTACAAGTAGCAGCTTCCTAGACAAAAGCACCACTGTGGGCTTGCTGCCCCTTGCCAAGCTGTGCGTGCTGCCTCTGTCGTGTGTGGTCTGACATCTGTGTCTCATTACCCTCTGTGAAGTGGCATCTCCCTTTCACACATGTGCCTTTTCTTCCTGCCAGCTGAGCTTAGCAAGGCGGACAGAGTCTATGGAGGGCACGCTGCAGCCCTGGAGCACACTGGGCAGTGGAGCATGACCTGCTCTGCCTGCTTCTTGCAACTGGATTTATCAGCCTTGATAAATGATGCATTAACCTGCGCCGTCCCAGCCTATATTAACAGGGTGTCCTTTTCCAAGCTTCCCATTGGGCAGCATGTGTGCAGGAGTTGCATCGGGAGTCCCACCCGTTCCCTGTGAAGGAGGGAGCAGATTGGGCCTCCCAGCCCACGCAAGAGAAGTTGCTGCTGGGCAGGGCAGCTCCACATCTGCCCAGGTTGGGTGGAGATGTCCTCTGGTCCTCATTGCAGTAAGACAATGGAGGAAAACACCTATCCTGTGTGACTTCAAACCCATTCCTTTTCCTGGGGCATGTGGAGAAGAGTTTAGACCTGATTTTTTTTTCTTTTTTTTGTTTGTTTTTTTGGGTTTTTTTTTGTCACAAAGACCATCAGGGTTTATTAGTAAGGGTCAGGTAAAATCGTGTTTTGCCAGTTAAATTAAGTGTCTGAGGTTTGTGGTGGGGTAGTTCAACCAAGCAGATGCCCAAGTGCCTGCCTGAGAGGAAGATGTCTTTTTTTCCTGCTGGCACATATGGGAATGCCTCTGCTCTCGCTCCCGCGGCTCTGTTGGATGCAGACGGGCCGAACCCAGCGGAGCATACCCCTCCCTTTCCCGGCTCGCAGCACTGTATAGTAGGTTCGCTGTAGCCCATCCTGCCGAGGGAAGAGCAGCCACTGCTGACAGGAGAAGCCTGTAGCTGCAGCAACTAACACTTCTGCGAATTTATTCATTCTGTGGGAGATGCTCCTCAGTATCCACCTGTGCTCTCGGGAACGAACTTGGCAGTATTTGCTCCCTTCGTGTGTTCAGCAGCTTAAATCCCAGCACGGCATCCTTGCTGCTAAAGCAAGGGGGGCGCTTGGAGAACCACAAGAATTTCTTGTGATCGTGACAATTAGGAAAGGCGGCCTTTCCTCCCTTCCCCCAGCAGCCCGCCCATGCCAGCACTGCAGTGAAGTCCCTCTCCCTGCCCATGTTATGTAGGGCACGCCGCTGCGGGCATCGTGTGGGACGGAGGAAGATTAAATCCAGGGCACGCGCGAAAGGTGATTTCGGGATCCTAAATGAGGATATGCAAGGGCGGGCTGGAGCGCTGGCGCCGGGACAGGACGGGGAGGGAGTTCGCAGGCGTCGCGCTCCCGGGACGGCCCTCACGGACGCCCGATCGGTCGCGGCCCCCTCAGGCACTGCCGGGCCGCGGGAACAGGCGGGCGCGCGG
>VXBC01013316.1:493575-534228 GCA_013399945.1 Ploceus nigricollis
CCCGTCCCTCCCTCCCTCCGCCCCCCTGGCCGGCCGAGCCAAGAGCTGGCAGCACGGGATCGCTCCCCGCCTCCCAGGGATCGTCCTCGCCGGAGCGTGTAGGTGCCTGCGCTGGGCAAAACCGAACGCTGCGGGAGCGAGGGGTGGGCAGGAGCCGAGACGTGACACGCTGGTTTTAGTCCCTCGGCTCTCTGCAGCCTCCCCCGCCTGTAGACGCGTAGCTGGGAGCAGCAGTGAGAAGGTTTCCAGTCTTGCTTGACCTTAATTGCTGGGAAGTTGCCCGTTGACACGAGTAAACAGCGGATCCCCTCAGATTAGGTTCGGTGATAATCCATAAGGGTATGAGTGACTGCGTGCACATGCAGTCCTGCATGGGCTGGAGCTGCCTCTCTGCCGCTGGTGATGTGGACAGCAGCTGTGCAAATAACAGTGCTAGTGCTTATAGTCTTCGGTGCTGATGGCACACTTTTTTTTTTCCCCTTCTCATCTGGCAGTATTTTTGCCTTTCTGAGTATCAGTTTCATTTCGAGGAAGGCTCAGGATTATCTGCACTGCTGTAATGCCCAGTGTACTGGTGTATAATAAAAGAAGTCCTTACACGTACAAATTTTGAGGTTAAAAATAATTTTTTTGGACAGTAGACAGCATCCAGGGTAAACCACAGCATAAGCAAGGTTGGCAAGATTGTTGCCAGTGAGGATCCTACCTACCTTGCATGTCTAATATTGCAGAATACCCTGTAAATCCATTTTGTGATTCTGGAGACTTATCTTTTTCTCCTTTCTGCTAAAAAAAAAAAAAGTCAGTTTGTGGTAAAGGTTTTAGTTATGTTGCTATGGTGCAGGATGCTGCAGCACACAGAATCTTGAATCTACAAAATAATGGGATTTCTTGAGATATTTCTACACTCGGTCCTTTTTAAAGACATTAGTGTTAGCAGGAGCAATTTCAGCTCATGTATGGTTGCTGATAGGGGTTTAGTGACTTTGTCTTGGGGCTGATTTTTGTGTTCAGAATCATGTGATGTGACCTATGGAGATGTAAAATTCTGAAATTAATATGATTGTGAGGTAGTTCATTTTTCTAAAATTAGAAACATTTGATACTAGATTGATTACTAGATGACCCCATTCTGGCTTGTGAAGGTGTTCAGCTGGAGCCTCCGAAGCTTGCTAGTGAATCCATTTCATCTTGATTATCCCTCTCCATTCATGGTGTGATAAAGTTCAGGTTGTTCTTGTTCTTAAAATTTCTCCATAGGTTTCCTTAGTTCACCTTGTTCTGTTTCACTTCACACTTTGTGGAACTTGTTGCTCTCTGTTTATTTTGGTCTCTGATACTTTTCTTGTTTGCATGTTCAAGACAAAAGAAAGAATGCCTTCTTTGTCAGCAGGTAGTTACTCCTAATTTACAAAAGGTTTGTCAGTAGACTTAAGACTCAACTGACTTCAGAGGGTCCTTGATTATTTTCTGTTCTTTTAACAGTGATACACTCAAAATGTTAAAAAATTACTCATTCACTTAATTCAGTGGTGCACTTTCAGCAAACTTTCTGAGAAAAGACCCTGCGCTTTTGTCTGGAATGCCTAGTGACACACAATTTTCTGTCTTATTCTTTAAGGAATTATATCAGCTAGCTGCAGTGTCTATCCATTTATAGTCTCTGCAAGCTACCTGTGGGTTTTCCAACCCCTGTGGGTAATTTGACTACCCAGTCAAAGCGAGCAGCTTTCTAATCCTTCTGAGCAACAGAGGAGGGAGGTCAGCCAGTTCCAGCAGAATGCCATCCCCTTGAACGCCCTGCCATGGACCAGGTACAGCTCACCAGCCTTGCTGGGAGTTGTTGTGTATGTTGTAAGGATTAAATAAATAAAAATAACGGTATTTTTATCAAAAAACAAAAAGTCCTGTGGGTTAAGGGAAAGCAATTAATATTCTGGAGCAGGAGTGTAGGTCTCCCATTAGTAACAAGCTGCTGCATACTCTCCAAAGGATGCCTTAATCACCAGTTGCATGCTGCTGTGGCAGGAGAAATGCCTCAGCAAACATCACAGTAATGGGCATTAGGGATAGGGAGCCCTGCAACTTGCCTTGTTCCATCCTCACAAGTGGGACTAAAGATTTATGGAGCAATCAGCCTCTGTGTGTGTGTGTGTGTGTATATATATATATATATATATGTAGTGGTTTCAGTATAATTTGACAATATATTTTGGTGAACAAAAGGAAGTTTGTCAGGTAAGTATTTGTTCTGTTTGTGGCTGGGCTAGCTCTTGACAGCGTGGTGGCCAAAATCTTTTGGTTGGTTTTTGGTGTAGTTGGTTTTTTGGTTTTGAGGAAAAGCCAGGACAGGGAATAAAGCTCTTTTCATGCTGCTGCTTTTGGTTAAAACAGCAGTATTTCCAACAGTTCAGTGACTGGAATGGTCCACTTAAGTCACTGAGCATAAACTGGTGTCCTCACTGTTAACAGCAAATGTACAGCCCAGTTAATAGGTCGCAGTAGCAGAATGAGGGGGTTAAATCAGACATGAGCCATCATCTGCAGAAGTACAGTCCAGATTTATCAGGGTGACCTTGAATCGCTGCAAATGGAGCCTCTTAGGATACTGCAGCTCTACTGTCAGGTAATACCTGTTTACACTATAAATATCTTAAGAGAATTAATCTTTCAGGTCCCTGTGCTGAGGTAGGCAGAAACTTCCCCCTCAAGATGCAAGAAGTTAATTAGTGCTTCATTAGATGTTGTGCACCCAAGAAGGATGTTGTGTGGCAGAAATAAAGATTAAATGAATTGAAAGAAGGCCTGTGGGAAAACATCAATGCAAAAATGATCATACAAAGGTTTTACCATGTTATGTATCATCTTTGAAATAGATGAGCTCCCAATATGTGTTAATTTCTGCTGTTTTATTCAGATACTGTTAGAAGTGAGGGAGGAGAGAGAGACAGCATAGCTAAACAAAGACAGCACTGGGGGCCCAGTGCTTGCTAAGTTGTCAGCTTGTAGCAAAAGGACAAAAAATTTCAAATGCTTTTCTCACGTGGAGGAAGGATCTAATCTGGTGTGAGCTAGGGACAATCACAAGAGGAAATTGGAGGAACCACAGTGTTTCCAGGTTACTGCAGGACAGCAGGATGATCGTGCACATCCAAAGGCATTAAAAGATCTGACAAGAGCCACATATGCCAGTAGCGTAGTCTTTTTATCATCTACCTTCTGAAAAATATTTTAAGCCTTATATTCAGTGTAACAATCAGTGATTTCTTTTTCTCCTCTCTTGGAGGTGTTGTATTAGCTGTTGCAAAACAAAAGCACTGCTGATTTGTATTAAAACTGGCATAACTTAATAATAGTGCACTGTTTTCAAGAGTTAATAAATTTTTTTTTTAGTTGACATTTTGACTTGACATTTCGCAAGTTTTTTATCATGCTAATTAAAAATAGTTATTTACAAATAATTCTTTATTGTTGCTTGGATTTGTTTTGGTGCCATCTTTACTAGGATATCATCCACAACATCCAGTGTAAATCTGGGTTTGGTTGTGCTGGGCACTATGAAATGTTGGGGAGTACACAATCTCTATTCACAGGTGAAATGTTGGTTCCAGTTTGGCAGGGTGTGCTCCAGTAGTAAGGGAAATCCTCCTTATATATAGAGTAGATGCTGTTTCTTTACTGGCTTCAAGTAGGAGCTGTTTAGAAACATTCTGGTTATTTACATCATTACTGTTAACCTGCACGTTTGCTTTGCCCAAGCAAAGGGTAGGAAAGTTGCAAAACTCCCCATGAAAAGGAGTTTATAGCAGGAATAGGAGCTGGAAGATGGCAGTTCGGAGGGAGCAGTGTGAAGTGGCAAGGAGAAGGCCAATAGCTGCAAGGTGATATTACCAAAGCTTAGGTCCAGGAGCCACTGGCCTGAATTTAATGTGTCCTTTAGGTACTTGCTCTTGATCCCAAGCTGGTGGTTGGTGAATACTTTCTCAGCTGCTTGGTTTAAAATCAGTATCTTCTTTTGTATAAAATATTCAGAATACGGTAGATAATTTACTTTGTATGGCAGCACTGTTCTTTAAGCCATAAAAAGCTCTTTCAGTCTCAGATCCACACCACCTAAGGCAACAGCGGAAGGAATGCCACTTTTATCAGAATAGGTTTTATATAAATAGGCTTTTCTGATTTAGAGCCGAGTTTCACCCCCACTTCCACCCCCAATAAAGAAAAATGCTCCTTTAGCATATTGTAGCCAGTATAGAAAACCCCAATGCCAAAGATTGGTGTATTTTATTGGGCTAATCTCTGTTAATACTGGAGATCCAAACTGGTCCAGTGTATGTCCTTGGAGTCCCTGTTCTAGTGAACTGAATATTTGTTGGCTTCCATGGTAATGCCCAGTTTGCAGGTGGTTAGGGTACAGCTGGTGACTGTCTCTTCCTTTTGACAGCAGTGCTGGCTCAGTGCTGGCAGTACTAGCACTGCTTCTGGAATGCCTCCTTCATTGCTGATAGAACTGCATGGCTGCATGGAGACCTGGATCAGGAAAATAGCTTGGATTTTAATTTTTTTTTTTTCTGCCAGCTTATTTTTATCTCTTAAATTATGTAATTATTCCATAACTTGAGTTTTCTGCTTGGATTCTGTCCCAGACAATTGTTAAGATTCAGTAGCTATGGGGAACATAGAAACAGACATTTTTCTGTAATATGTGCACTGTAGCACAGTAAATGGAGAAAAACTCATCAGTCTCTTGTGACTTGGGGGTGTGATGTGGGAGTGTGCCTTATTAGACATCTCCCCAAAGAGAGAAAATTTTATGTAGGTACTCTGAGCTATCTATAGTGAGCAGCACTTGGAGCTATTGCTTTCTGTGGACATGCTGAGTCATTTCAGAGAGAAATGCTTCTAAAATGCTGAACAATAGGCATCCAGGTCTCTGGTGTCCTATGGACCTTTTAACTGGTTTTCAAATTGTAATCTGAAAACCCATATTCCTCTTCCATTTGTATTTAAATTATTGTTCTGCACCTTCCTTCTTTGTGGATAGAATAAGCTATTCTGCTTCCTCAGAATTTTCTTAATGGTTTCCCATGTAATCCTGCTTAGAGACACTGACTTTTGTTGTCTTCTGAGATGGGTATGTGAAAACCAGACTGTTTTGCAGTGACTGGTTAATGAGCTGCATGCAGCACTTCATCTCCCCTTGGTTAAGCTATCACAGCAAAGATGCTGGTCTGCAAGACTGCTCAGCTGCCTGTGGTCCAGCCATCACAGAGGGTTAGAGTGTTCCATACGTAAATGTTGCTTTTCAACATTTGGTTTTCCAGATCATATCATGAGGCAGAACCATGAGCTTACTGAATTTCCTTTCATGGGGATTTTGTTGGACTCTTAAACCTTGAGTCTCTCCTGTGTTTCGGCTTGTACAGTGACCTACTTGTATCTTTCAGATAAAGAGAAGGAGAAAATAAAGCTTGAAGAAGATGAGGCAGCAGCTGCCAGCACTATGGCAGTCTCAGCTTCCCTCATGCCACCCATTTGGGACAAAACTATTCCTTATGATGGCGAGTCTTTCCACCTGGAGTACATGGATCTGGATGAGTTTCTGCTGGAGAATGGGATCCCTTCCAGCCCTACTCACCTGGATTTGAACCAGAACCCACTCTTGCCTGTGGCTGAGCTGGAAGGGAAGGAATCTGCCGGTGCTTCCACTGGTTCTCCTGCATCATCCTCTTCCACTGCAGTTTACCAGCAATCTGAAGCAGCCTCCAGCACAGGTAGATGGAATAATATGTGGCTCTGAGGGACTTCTGTTATTCTCATATTAAAAGGTGTCCCTTTAGATCAAAGAGGAGACATGTGAACCGTCAGTGTGTTTGCTGTGGCAGGTTAAACAGTTGAACATGGTCAATATAGAGCCTTAGTTCATGTGTCAATACATGAAGATGCTGCCTCTCGTTTTCTTTAACTCTTCCCATCCTATAAAGAATGAGTGTCTATCAATATGCAGTATGTTTGTCTATCAGTGTGCAGTCTGTTTTGCTTTTGAAATTATAAGAGCTGAAATAGCAACATAAAGTATTTGCTTTCTTGGTATTGCTAATGTAGTGAGAAGCTGGACAAGTTGAGAAAATACTTTCTCAGGTTATTTTACAACAGATTTGATAACTTGTCACAAGTCATTTTTACTACCTTGGTCTGCTTGGGTGAACTTACGTGAACTTAATGTACCTCAAATAACAATGTTAAATAGAAAAACAATGAAGCAATCCTTTTTGTGGTAGCCTGGGAAACGTGAGAACAGACACTTGGAAAAGGTGTTTTAATGATGCAGTTTGATGTTCTGTGGTGCTTTGAAGTGGGAATGGAGGAACAAACAGACAAAACTGTGCTTAAATGGTACTAGGAAACTTCATTTGTAGTATGGAGATCTTCTCTATTAAAAAATTCAGGTGCTCAGTTTGCCCTGGATTTGGAGTTTAAACATGATAGCCATCACAGTACTATTTTATGAGCAAGCTTTACAGAAAGCATTTTGCTCTGGACCTCTTTTGTGAATCTGTGGGAACAATAACATGGAACTCCTTCCATAAGTTACAGGGTGTAGCTTTTTTCTAGGTGGTATATGCAAAACTTACTCATTGATCACTGCTCCACATTGCAATGACATGCAGTTTTGTAAACAATAGATTAATATGCTAAAGCTCATATAATCACTACCAGTGTCAGACATTTCTGTTGGGGCATTTATTTCTACGTGGCAAAGAAGAATACTGTTGTGTTTGTAGCAAATCCTCCTTTATTTAGTCAGGTGTTTGGACGTCTACTTGTCTGACCTTTGAAGGTCCCAGGGACCGGGGTCTTTGGGCAGCTGATTTCTGTAAGGATTTGTATGGTACAAAACTCAGGCTGATACAAGTTCGTTTCTCCCTTCTTACTGCTGCTGAAGGTGCTTTTTATGTGTGCAAAACACGTAATTTTTGCCAAGGAAGTATTAACTCCTGTCCTGCATCTGTCTACTCATGTCTGTTATTCTGGCATTCTGGCTCCTAGAGTTATATTACAGACTGGACTGTGAACTCTTTCTCTGTACTAGCAGCAGTACAGCACCCACCACACCTCAGGAAAGCACCAACTAATTCTGTTAGCTATTTCTCACCACAGGGCAATAAAGTTTGCTTCTTTGTTGATTCCCTTCATCCTGCTGAATATATTGTAATTTCTCCTGTTGTTGCCAGAGTCCCCACCACAAAATGAGAGAAATACGCCCAGCCCCATTGATCCTGACTGCGTAGAAGTCGAGGTGAATTTTAACCCCGACCCTGCTGATTTAGTGCTGTCCAGTGTACCTGGTGGTGAGCTCTTCAATCCTCGCAAACACAAGTTTACTGAAGAGGACCTGAAACCACAACCTATGATTAAAAAAGCCAAGAAGGTTTTTGTCCCAGATGAGCAAAAGGTAACAGATTTATTGCTGCAAACTCTTCTAGGCCTTGATGAAAGTTTCTGACTCTTTGTCCAAACACTTTGACTTAGAGCTAATGCAGTTTACCTACATGATTGGGCAGAAGCACTGCCAAGAATAGAATTGGCAAGCCAAACTGCTGTGCTTGCTGGCTTGCAGGTTTTGGTATCGTGAGCTAATTACTGGCAAGGAGCAACTGATCATGATATACACAGAAATTAGAAGAACTATCAAGTCAAATCCTCATCACCTACACTTTTGAAGGCCATTGTCCATATTTGCCCAGTATTGTGTCTAGTCTGGATTTAAGCAACCCAGACAACAGAACAGGTGGTTTTATGTGAAAGTTCGCTCCTGAATTGAAACTAGGTAAAGGAAGCATTTCAGTTGGACAGCTTCTTAATACCCAAGTCTCTAAATCTCTTTAGTTCTAGCAAACCACTTGGTTAATCCTAAAAGAAGACTTGTGTAAAGATGAAATCTTACAGTACTGCATGGTCTTCATTTTGATGTCAGAGCCCTGCAAATCTATGGAGGAGATTCCTCAATATAGCAGTCAGTGTGAATATCATTATACAATAAAGAGGTGTCTCCAAAACACTTGTCAGTTTGGCATCTTTTTTTTAATACAGGATGAAAAATACTGGACAAGGCGAAAGAAGAACAATGTGGCAGCAAAGCGTTCCCGTGATGCTCGGCGATTAAAGGAGAATCAGATCACAATTCGGGCAGCCTTTCTTGAGAAAGAAAATACAGCCCTGAGGACGGAGGTGGCAGAGCTGCGCAAGGAAGTGGGACGATGCAAGAACATTGTTTCTAAATACGAGACCAGATACGGACCCTTGTAAGCACACCCTTTTCCTTGGTAGGGCTCTTTGTTTTAGCCTCTTAGACTTCTCTGCCTTCTGTAGAGACTCCTAGAAATAAAGTTTATGGAGGCTTTGCCATTTTGCATCTACACTAGAAAGAAACCAACAAAACACAAACAAACCCTGTTTCTGTTGGCGCAACTCGTTCAGGCCCTTTCCTGATCATTGTGTTGTCCAAAATCTTAGTGTCCATATTTACAATCTTGTTTTCAACACTGATAGAACATTTTCTGTTGTCATACAATTGAGCAGATTCACCTGTCTGGAGGAATAAATGTGGATCCCTCCAGACTGGAGAGAGCTTTTGCTATCTATTCTAACCTTCATTTTTAAGTGGAGAAAGAGCCTAGGAGACTCTCCTCTCTCTCTCTCTCTCTCTCTCNTTCAAACTCTTGCTCTTTTCTCCTCTCCATTCCACCTCCCACTCCCAGTAAAAGTGTAAAACATAATTTTAGGATAGAAGTAGATGTTGCTGGGCAGCATCATGAGATTGTTTCCTCTCCCATTCAGAGGCACTAGAAAGTATCTGTTGTATAGAACTCTGTTTCTGTTGAAGAGGAATGGGAGAACCTTTAGGACAGGAAGACAGGAAAACATTCAATCTCTTGTAAAAACAGAAGTATTGCAAGGTTAATCTATGAATGTTATGCAGAATGGAGTCAGTGCAGTTTTGATTACAGTACTGTCTAAATGTCTTGATAGGTTCTAATCCTGGATAACTTGCAGAAACCGAGGAGAGAGAACAGTAGTGAATCACTCGCTTTACATATGTGGACAAAAAAATTTGATGTGGGTTCTAGACTGTATTTCTACCACCACCCCTCCGTTTTTTTTCCTTAGAGGGTCTTCCCTCTTCAACTGCTGATAAAGCAGCATGTTGCACTTAACTGAGTAGTAAGGGAGATTTAGAAAAAGAGGTCTGGCTCATTAGGCTGAACCTTGAGTCCCAGCTGTTAAAAAATGGCCAGCACCTTATGCTTTGAAAGAAGGGGCTTTTTTAAAGAAGTAAACAAGCCACTGTTATTTTACTGCACCTTACCTGTTGTGCAAGAGATTGAGAAAGAGTTTTGGTCCTTTGCCTCGTGAACACACTATGGGATAAGCTACACCCACTGTAAACATGGACAGTTTACCTCACTATCTCCTGTGTAGCAGTATATCTGGTCTCTCCACGCTTGCTGGTTCTATCTCCAGCATGTTTCCTGGTAGAAAATTAGCACACAAGACTTGCCCTCTTGGAAGTAATCCATTCTCAGCACCAAGCACTGCTTCAACAATATATGGTGTTAAAAGAAAAAAATACACTGTGTGTGATGTTGAGACCTTCTACACAACCTACAACTGCAAGAACTAGAAGCTTTACCAGAAGTATATGTCTAGAAGTCCTCTTAACAAGAGAAGCTGTCTTAAGATAGTGGCTGTGTCAGAGCTCTTAGGCTATGCTTCTTGGGATAATATTCATATTAAGGAGTAAATGTGGGATGGTGATGTTGTGGGTAGTTGCAGCTCCTCTATTGAAATCTGAAAATACATTAGAAAAGCATTAGGGTTTATTTTCTATGCTAAAGACTAGCTTGTCTTTTAAACATAATGTGGAAATTATGAGTTTAGAGCAATTTTGTGTTGAATTCTTAAGGAAGTGGAGAAACAGGCTAATCCACAACACCTAATGTATGCTTTGAACTATCCCCCGCCCCCCTGCTGTTATGCTCTTAATTTGACTAGAGTGGCTCTTGATGTGGTGTTGGTCTAATTTCTTTCAAACATATTAAAAATTGTCACCCTTTCAGCAGGGGATTTTTCTTTCACAGGGTGGTTTGTGGTGGTTATGGTGGGAAGTATGTTATAAATAAATTGTCACACTTAACACTTTGCTTTGTTTAAAGTGACTTATCTGATTCCGAGTGATGCAACTTTAAAGACTTTTAAAAACAAAGAAACTAAAAAGCACACATGAATCGCCAGTCTTCAGAGTGAGCAGTGAAATCTATGAGGTGTCCCAACACAAACAACTGATGATGACCCTGCCTGCCTCCTTGCCTGCAAGTACCCCATCTGACTACCCAGGGCTGGGCATGATGAAAAGTGCAAAGTCTCCTTATTTCTGTATATGGCTTTCTTATCTGTCTTTTTCACTGTAACTATGAACTACAATAAGCTTACCTACTGGGGTTTTGTCAAGACACTCAAAGTTCATGTCTCAAAGTCTATTGACAGCCTGTGTGAATAGTGACTCTTCGTTTTGGCACTCGAGTGGAAGAGGAGAGGGAGTTTTAAATGAAAGTGTCTGTATATATAAAGAACTGCTATATTTTAAGACTCTTTTCCCTGCAGTATAATGAATTTTATTTAATACTGCAGCTCACTTCTGGTACAGTGTAGCGTATGGTGGAGTACTGTGAGTGAAGAACTAAAGACACCAGGAAGACAGCAGCCTGTAATGTGTGAGACTTCAGTGCAGATGATTACAGCAGATGTACTGAAATAATCCAGAAAGCACCACAGTGTGCCATACAGAGAGTAATAAACCTCTATCAAATGACCCATGTAATAGTAAACCACGTCGATGGCTTTCTTGCTCCACAGCTACACTGCTGTAACCTGCCTTTTCCTTTATTTTGTTTATGAGGCTCACTTTCTTTTATGGTATCTTGCTGAAAAAGGATCTATTCTTCTGCTAACGACCTAGCAATCATGGAAAAGGTGCTATTCTGAGCTGCTGATCTCCAAGTCTTTGGCAGTCTGAAACTACCAAATGAGTATTAGTTCCAGGAAACAACAATGGCTATTAGTTGCCATATTACCGTTTTCTGTCTCTTGCCTGCAGGACAGCTGTGGTGCTGAAGGTGAAACAGCCAATGATATCCCACAGTTACAATGGGCAGCTTAAGAGTGAGGACCCTTGCACTGGTGTGGGAGGGTAGATGAAAGCTTGGACGGACGGGGGGGGGGAGATGTTTATTGTGTTTAGAAGACAGAGGAAGTAGGTGGAAGTTCCGTCGTAAGAATTTCATCAGCATGACAAGAATCTGCTCTTATATTAAGGGAGCTTGTATATGTGGGAAGAACAAGAGTAGCTACTTTCTAGGAAAGAAGTACAGGGCCATGCTTGTAGCCAAAATGGAGTTTGTAAGACAGGAGTGTGTTCATGCCTGGAGATCGATGAATAGCATACACCTCAAAAAAATATAATCTTGAAAGCTTTCTGAAGCACAAGTGCCAAAATTATGAGGCATGACTAGTTACCAGCATAGCTCAGTACTATCATATTGAACAATTATTTTGACTTTGTGTTTACCCAAGAGATTCTACCCCTAATTTCAGAGCAGAAACGCAAAGAGGAAAATGTGTGAAGCAGCAGTTAATATTGTAAGCTTAATAAAAAACAAAAAAATTCAAAAGCCAGGATTCATAACCAGTGTTTGACAGCATAACCTTTGTACAGAGCTTATATATTAAATGTAGTTTCTGACCTATCAGTTTTAATGGACGATGTACTGAAGTCAAGAAAGTGTTTTTAATTTTTTGCTGGTTACCAAAGTATACCTATGAGTGTATTATTATAATTTGGGATTATAAAGCTCTGAGATAATCTTGGGATATTTTTATCAAATAGATAAATATCTTAGTTCCATGTTGCTGATATGGCAGCATGTATGTCTACCTGTATTGAGTATTGCTGATTTGGACTGATACTTTCTGGTATGTTTTGGTTTTTGCTTTATTTTGGTGATAAAGGCCCAAACCATGGATTAAGAAAAGCAAACCAGCAACAAAACAAACAACCATGACAGCATGTAAATGTCGCAACTTTTTTCATTTATGATTTCTAAATTTTCAGTTAGCCCTGGCTGTTCTTAAACATCATGCTTCCTTTTTAAATCACAAAGCGAAAAGCTGAATAACTGGGCAAAGAGTTGCTTCATTTGGATCCTACTCTGCTTAGGAATATCTTTTAAATACTTAGATATTGTGTACAGGATTTGGTTTTGCAGTGTGTCGTGACATTTTAACAGCAAAATATTCAGTCAGTGAGATTAGCATGTGCAATTCTATTGTTTTATTTCTGCTATCTTAAAAGCTTACACAGTGGAAACTAACAGTGAATGTTCATTAGATCTTTCTTTCAGAGAAGACTGTTAGCAAACATTTGTGCTTCCCTGTAGGACAATGCAGATTTGCACAATCTGTGATTCATGTGTCTACGGGTTGCAAAACTGGAAAATCGCACTTTAGGGTGAGTGCAGCTCAACTTTTGTAGCTGGAGAATTTGGTGGTGTTGTTATTAAGAAGCAGTATCTTTAAAGATAGATGGAAGGTAGTAACTATTTAAAGGAGTGCAGATATAGCCAGACAGAAAATACTGTGCTATGCTGAATTCCTTTCTCAGTTTTTGCAGTCTCAGGAAGTTAAGTTTATTGCTCCAGAACTCTCTGCTCCTCTCAGAATGATTCGCTATATCGTTTTGTTTCTTTGACTAGGGTGACAATCCTATCTGTAAGTGATAACTTGGGTATGTTTTCTTAGTGATCATAAGAAGACAAATATTCTTTTAGCTCAATTTGAAAGTTAAAAGATGCTGAATTGACACTGTTAGGGTGTGAAGTTCTCTAGCCTTGGAACATAATCTCTAGAGGCCATAAGTTTGCCTGATGCCAACCTACCCCATTCCACAAAGGGACCATCTCCAAGGAGAGAGAATAAAGGGCATGTGCACCTTTCAGCATCACTGCAGGGATTGCCAGGAAAGAGAGCAGTTTATGACAGCTGTACTTTCATTAGGAAGAAGATTGACACCACATGGCCATTTCATAGTACTAACTTTGAAAATATATAAACTGTGGATAAAATTTGTGGACAATGAGTGTTGTTTTATTCTACAGAAGACAGCAGCTATGAATAAATTATGTGCAATTTTTAATACAGTATTGCTTTCATACATGATGATCTAATATACATATAGTGGGTTTGTGTCTAAAAATTCCAAGAAGCTTAATCTTTCACCTGTTGCCAAGATCTGCTCCCACTGGAGCTAGTAACAAAGATGTCATTAACTCCCACAGGAAAAAGTCTTTACTCTTATGTGGCTATTGTGAAGTTTTAAGCAAGTGCTGGAGTCATGGGTGTCTTTGCTTTACTCTGAAGCATTCTGTGCTGGGATCAGGTAGATACATCTCAGATTGCAGGTGTGGTGTTGGTAAACTGGTACCGATAGTTTTGATATTCAGATAATCTGAACTCTGCGTTTTTCTTTTTTTTGTCCTCCATGGACAGAGTGAAAAAGTAGCGTACTATAAACTTGTGTTGGAGAAGAAATGTTTTTGGGTTGTTTGGTTTTTTGCTAAGCGTCTTTTTGGAGTAACATTTTATGTCTTTTCTGACAATTCTCCATTTCCTTGCTGTGCTGTTTGAAAGCCCAAGGTGTTCTAACTAGAAATCACTTTCAGCATTATCTGTAGGCCTGCTACTAATTGTACCAAATCAATTTCAAGTTGGGAGGTGCAGTGGAAGCCCAGCAGCTTTGGGAATACTGTAATAAAACCACTTATGTGGATTTTTTTTTTT
The DNA here is from genome assembly GCA_013399945.1 of Ploceus nigricollis. Lineage (NCBI taxonomy): Eukaryota > Metazoa > Chordata > Aves > Passeriformes > Ploceidae > Ploceus > Ploceus nigricollis. The sequence goes on from VXBC01013316.1 coordinate 507,472, forward strand.
TTGTAGATAGCAAAAATAATGGACCTGCACAGAGGAGAATATTGCTGCTTCAGTACTGTAAGCCACCTGAGCATAAAAGGGCTTTGTTCCTTGTGATCAGATGCTTTCATTTTTAGTGAGAGAGAAGGTATCTCAGACCTTTGTAAAATACAGATAGGCTTTTGTTCACCCTTCTAGTTTTAGCTGCTAAGCACAAGATGAGAAATGCAAATTTGTCTTAGTGCATAAATCTCATATTTTTGGCAACATACACCTAAATCCATAAAGAGCAAAATCATTTGTTAGTGCTAGCGTTGTGCCTTTGCAGCACTACAGGACTCAGACTGGCTTTCTAGATGTTCAGATAATTACTCTGGTCTGTATATCTGCCACTGTAACATGGCAAAGATAAATAAACTCACAGTTGAAGACCAGGAGAAAGGTAGAAAGAATAAGCTTAACTAAATGTCTGTGGAGATGCTAACATAATTCTAATTGAGAAATTACAGTGATTTAACTCATAATGCAGATTGACATACAGAGGTAATTTGTTAGTTTGACAGTCTGCTATCCCTCGTGAGTCACTTTTGGAATGCAAACTTCTTGAAGTTCAGACACCTACAGGGAAAAAGGAATCCTTTGAGTAGATACATATCTAGATAGACATAGATACTTGGCAAGGAGAGCAAAGAATGAAAGAGGAAGAGGAGAGTAATGCAAGAGTCTGACCTGAGTGAAATTGCTAAAACTGACACCTCACTGTTTACAATTTTAGGCCAATTTGGATCCCCTCAGTTTAGCATCATACTGAAGATAAGTACTTGTTTAGGTCTTGGGAATCTCCTTGTCTTGGTCCTACTTCCACAGTCCAGAAAGAAGTGAAAGGAATATACAGATAGGGAGAAGAGTTACTGCAGAAAGGCATGAAAAATTGGCTGTTGCTTCAACTAAGTGTGCTGTTGCGCTGGGACTTGACCTGCCAATGTGACCTGGTCAGTGCTGTCTCATGAGGAAACTACTATCTGAGCCCCCAATCTTTTAAGGTCTCAATTCTACTGTCATTTCTGCATAGGCAGAGCCCTATATCTATAGAGAACCATGTGGACTTCACAGGACCTGTTATTGAATGTGAAGCTCTGCCCAGGCAGTCAGCTGCAGAATTGTGTCCTTAACACACTGTCCAGTTGTAGTTATAGGGCTGTTGATATTAAGTGTAATCTGGGTGCCTGTTATATAGCCAAAACCCTTGTTACTTCATTTTCCTAACTAAGGCATGAGCAGAAGCCCTTTGCTGTACAACATCTGTAAAAAACTTTAAAATGTACTTCACATACGTTTAGTAAATTAAGGCATGTGATTTTGGTCTGTGGGTCTCAACAAACCTTGCTCGTGTACCTGCCTGAATGTTTTCCTAGATCTGCAGCTACGTTTCAGTGAGAAGGGATGGTGGGATTTGTTTTCTTGAGGGGGCACAATAGCAGCTCTCACCTGTCACACTGGGGTGACTGCTCGCTGCTGGCCAGGATCAGGGATGGATGCATCCTCCGCACTTTTATGTGAAGTTGTCTGAAATATGGTGATTAACATGATTGGAATACTGTATTTTGTATAACTTAGAACATGTAAATACACTTTTAAAACTAATCTGTTCTATGAAGTAATAAATAAGTGCTTCCATTGTAATATCTGAATATTGTTAATGCTTCATGTAGCTTGATTTGGGATTATTTCTTTCCTAGAGAACTACAGAAATCAAAACAAAGATTGATGTTGTGGAATTCTAGTCTAGTTGTGATGCTTTCTATCAACAAAAAATGTTTTAAAAATAATAATGAGCTACTTGAGCAGAGAAACTAAGATTTTGAGGGAACTGATTCTTTTCCAATCTTTCTTTAACAGTAGTCACTGATTGCATTCGTAATTGTACTCTTCCCATCCTGTTAGCTGGACAGTTGATTTGTTTGTGAGTAGCATTTGGAAAGTAGCAATATTAAATTATTTGTAAACTTTAGTGACTGAGGAAAACTGAAGCTGGGTGGTTTTTGTTGGGTCTGTTTTTTTAACTGTTCTCTCTTTTGGCTCAAACAGATCTGTCTCCACCCTTCAGCCAGACTGCAGCAAGTTGCAGTGCAACAGTGAGTGACTGTTACTGAAGCTCATTTGTGACCTAGATAGTCTACATCTTTATTAGTTCCATTATGTACATAGATGACATAGGTTTCCTGTTGTGGTGTGGAGAGAGAGAGAAAGTGATTAATGACTTGTGGTTTTGCTGAGTACGTGTTCGCTGGATGCTGCGCAGCTGGACCTTTCATCAGATTTCATGACCTTTTCTATCTTGTGTTAAAAAAATAGAAAACAGTGGAATAAGAATCATAAGTAGTCTAGTAGGAAATCTGAACGCTTGGGTTTTGAGGAGGTGAGATTAATCCATCAGCCTTCATGTAAAGAGATTTAGCCTGTGATGACACTTTCTCCAGCCATAATGTAACTTTGTCTTTAATGCTGTACTGGAGCAGTTTCCTCTCTGGTAACAGCCGTGTCTGCAGTGTTCCATAAATGACAAAGCCACGTCTTTCATAGTGGGCAGAGACAACGGCATCTCTTTATTTTCTTCTATTTTTTTCCTCCTCTCTGTGTCTCTAGGCTGTAAAATAGCTATGAAACAGCTAAGCAAATGTGCAAGTTATTCTGAAAACTCTGTTCTTGTAAAGCTTTTTCAGACACATACAATTTTTAACTGAATAATTTGAGGGAACTCCTATCTGCTATATTTGGCCTGAAATTCTGTTGCCTCTTGGATAAAAGTATTTTTTTGTCTTCAGATGTGACATTGATCTGTCCCATTCATTCAGTGGGATGGATGATAAATCTGCACAGTATTTATATAAGATTTAAATCTGATCTTAGTTTTACTGTGTGTTAAGTTGTTTAATCTCTTGGATGTCTACTCCTTGAGGTTGTCTATGTAATTCCTGTATATGTAGCTGCTTTTTGAAGCAGTCCATCAAGAGCATTTGAGATCATCCTGACTGAAAAATTGTATAGAAGTGAAAGAGATAATAAAGCTTGTAAAGCAGCTGGGTAAAACTGTATTGCCATAAATGGTTTTAATTTATATATGAATCTTCTGTCCCAAACTGCTTATTTTGTACATAAACCTAAACACTCCTGGCAGCTGATGGGTGAAAATAAAGGTGCTTAAACAGCAATCTAATGAGGAAAGGGCATTTCACTATTACAGAGTTGGTATTATTTTATATTTCCATTTATTACACTTTTTTAAATGTATAAACCACAGATTTGAATTCTCAAAGTCTTCAGCTTGGATTTTGTGAGTAGTTTAAATCCTCTCACCTCTCTGCTCGTAACTGGTTTTTAAGAAAAAGAAAAGCTTTTGTTTAAAATGTAAAATTTTGACTGTATTAAATTCTGTTAGTACCCTTCCTTTTTAAGAAATAAAATGTATATTCCACTATGCTGACATCTAGTAATTTTGTTCTCTTGATAGCATACTGTGTGGTGTACAGCTCCACTGCCAGCATTACACCTGCAATTTGCAGTGAAGTTGGTAGACACTAAAGTAGCTGATCACCTATTGGGAGCAGGTTCTTGTTGTGCATTTCCCATGTGTTAAGTGTGCTGGTAACAGATATACAGTTCCCTGCTTTTATTTTCTGGATTAACTGATTTCAAAAGCATTGCAAGGTTTTGTGTTTGTCACAAACACAGTGACTCTTGGTTGAACTCTCAGGTAAGGGGAGAAATCTGAGAACAAGTCAGCCACAGACACTTGGACCGTGCTTTGTCTGTTACGTTGGGCCTGAGAACATCCACAAAGTAATCAGAATTTTACTTTTTTTCATGGGAAGAACTAAGGTTCTGAATAATTAAGTTTTTTCAATGAGGACAGCTTTCTCCGCACCTTTCTATTCTTTTTTTTTTTTTTAATTAAACCTCGATTGATTGGTTGATTTGTTGAAGGTGTTGGTTGATTTGTTGAAGGTGTTGGTTGATTTGTTGAAGGTGTTGGTTGGTTTGTTGTTTTTTCCATTGGTGGTTGGGTTTTTTCATTTTTGTTTTCCAAAAGCTGGTAATTGAAGATCAACCTGGTAAGAAATTTGTCTTGTATATATTCACTGCATGTCACACATGCTTTCAAGTTAGACAAGATCACTGATGCTTCAGTATAATCTCTAGATAAACTGCAGTAAGGATCTTTGTTGGATCTTCGCTTTTATAAAACGTATCTTGGATGATTAGTGATGGAGGGTGGTAGCAAGGAACAAACAAACAGTCAGTGAGTTGTTTTCCTCTGGCTGTCTTCCAGAGCCATGGCAGGATTAGTGACCCGGGCAATTTGTTTATGAAAGCAGAAACCCTTCCTCTTTAAGGGAGGGGCCTGACCTATACTACATACCAAAGGCCAAGGACTTGACATGGCCTAGCCAAGGATTTGCCCTAGAAACTAAGTGGATGCAAGGCTGTGTTGGATGTATCCTGGTGTTACATGGCCTTAAGAGAGTGGAGGATATTTGGCATTTTTTGTCTGTTGGGATATCAGCTGGCAGCAGCACCAATGTTTGTTACACTGCCTTCTTTTCAGGGAGCTTGAATGTTCTCTTGGGTGGGTGGGGAGTGAGTTTATAAATGTACTAACTCTGCACATTATATTACTAGTTCTCTTTGGGAAATGTTGGAGCTATTAGTGATCTGAAATATGACAACTGCTTACTCAGCCTTCTTCCTGTTGTGTGTTGAAGATCTGCTGATCTTGGGACTTCAGATACATTGGTACTCATTTTTGCTCCTGCTGGCTACACCAGATCCACAGAAGATCAGAAAGGATCTGTCTCCCCTTGGGTCTGTAGCACTCCTTAGCAGCAATGGAATGCTGTGGTTGAGAAATGTGCAAGAGCTGCATCTGCCAAGTGCCTTGGGGCTTTTTGCTTGCTCTTGGCTGTGGCTGTTGGCTGGACATGACCATTGAGAAAATGCGTCTTAGGCTTCTGAGGAAATGGAGAGCAAACTGACAATAAGAGAATAAAGCCAGAAGCTGATGGTATAGCTATGACAGACTTGTGCTTAAGTAGGTAGGGTGTCCGTGAGAAATAATTGCAGAAGAGTAATTATGGGACTAGCCTTCCTCCCGTAAGGAAAGGAGAGGTGGTGAAAGAGGCTGGCTTGGGAGGTGGAGTGGAAAGTTGCTGGCAGTATTCCAGATGTTGCAAGAGCTGAGTTCATGTACCTTATCCCTCTGTGCCTGATCACAATTTTTATGATGAAAACTGGCTCTTGTATGCTTTATTCCCGAAATATGCTTCCAGCTTGCAAGAGCAGGCTCAGCACCCGCCCCACCCCCGGGTGAAGACTGGAGCAGCAAGGCTTTGAGCCAGATCCATGTGCGTGTTCCACAGTGGCAGTGAGGCGGCAGTAGGGCTCCCCAGCCCCAGGCTTGGTGCTGTGGCTGCACCTTGTGCCGCGGTGCTGCTCAACCCACCTGTGCTGGAGAAAGGCGTCGGTGGCTTCCAAGCAGCTGCTGCTTCAGCCTTGGTTGTCTGCTGGCGCATTCATTTTGTCCTGATGATTGCTAATTTGTTCCTAAAGTTTTATAGGGTGTAAAACGTAAAATACATCATTTGAGGAGAAGTAATCTCATTTTCTCCTAAGTTCGCATACTGCCTCAGACCATCAAGCCATGGTTGCTCCGGTGTCCTGCTCCTGCACGCTGCTTGCAGCCAGGGATAAGCTGCCGTTCCAAATATTTATCCTGAAGGAAGGGCTGGCTTCATCAAGTCCTAAGACGGCAGCCGTACTGCAGGGCCCATCCCGTGGTGTGACACGGTCTGGGGGCNGTAAGGCGCAGCCTCAGCCTCCTGCTACGGCACCTGCCGGGCTCCGACAGCTTTCCGCAGTCCTCCGAGCTGACTCTCCGCAGCCCTCACGGAGGCTCCCGCCTCAGGGCAGGTGTGCCCCGCAGCCCCAGCACTGATGGGGGGACAAGGGGCGGGCAAAAATAGCAGGTCGTAGAGGCTGAGGGTCTCGTCGTGACAGTGCGGGCTCCGTGCCGCGCTGAAACATGGGGCTGAGGCTTTGGACTCTTTTGGGCCTGCCCGAGTCCAGACACCTGGGGACCACCCAGGGAATGTCCTGACTGACTAAAGGGACCCTCTCCCTTCCCGTTGCCAAAGCCCACAGAAACCTAAGGATGCGAACAGCAGCAGGAGTGAGTGGGAGAGAGCAAAAGTGTCTCTAGTGTTCCCCAAGCTCCTGCAACTGGGGAAATGCAGCCAAGGAGTCCCAGAAGGGCATTGCCTGCCATGGTGAACAACACCTCAAGCTCCCCAGGTTGCCACAGCACACCAAGCCTGAGGGAAATGCTTCTCTAGCCCTAGAGCTGGCTTTGTCCTGAGCCTGTGAGCAAGGCAAACTAGCACACCCAAAGCGTGACTAAGAGCAGCAGGAGTGACCCTATTCTCCTCCCTGCCTCCCCCCAGCCCCGTGGCTACTGTGGCCAGAGAGGTTACAGAAATGAAGGAAATTAATTTCCTAAAAACCCAGAAGGAAAAGAGGTGACCTCTTTCTTGCCTCTTTAAAGATCTGGGAGGACCCTGAAGCACGACATTAATGATATGTAACCAACCTACAGAGGATGCAATACCCTGCGGTTTCAGCTCTGTACCAATTCCTCTGAGGACCAGTTTGGGGACATGATTGCAAGCTTCATTTCAGACCTGTGTATGGTTCATTCTGGGCTCCCTCCTATTCTGCCGTGCAGTGACTACCAGCCTGCTAAGTCTCTTACCAAATTAGGCTTCTTCTGCCCACCTTCCAGCCTGACAGGCTGTCACAGAAGTTTATACCATGGCTGGCTAGGAACTTCTTTCTAATTTTAATTCTAAATGTATTTATGATCCAGATGAGCTTCTAAGAGAACAAATTAGATATTTGCCCTAGCATATCTTTTTGATACATGGATGCCATCCCCTCTCAAATTCTCCTGTTTTAGATTAAACAAGCTCCACACTCAAAATGGCCACTCACAAGCCTGCTCTGTACCTGCTACAGGCCAGCTCCATCTTTCCTGAGGAGGGGTGTCTAACGCAGCATCTGCAATGCCAGGTGAAGAGGTACCTCGCAGTTGCTGGTCTCTCCAGACAATTATTTGATGGGCAAATCCTTAAACTGAGTCTTTATTCAGAGCCAAATTGGCAGCACATGGGCAGTGTCCACCCTTTGCATGCCTTCTTCCAATGCTCCGACTTGAGGGGTGTTTTGTTTACAGCATTCTGGGGCAAAACATTGCTGGTTTTGACAACTCTCCCTGTGACTGTCAGAGCCCCTTTCTTAGACAGTTCCTCACCCACCTTGCCTCTTCCCTACTGGTCCCTGTGCCAACAACACTCAGTGGGAGATGGGACAATTATGCAGGCCCTTGCTCCAGACCATCTGTCTCTTGCCCTCACTCTGAGGGACAGGGTGGTGCTGGGGTATCATGTTTCTGCAGTAGAAGGTAGGTTTTCCCCCCTCTAGATCCCTTCTGCTCTTCTCCAAGGAATTGTGATAACCCTGTGGCTCAAGGAGAAGGGAATGACCTTTCTAAAGTTACAGAGAGAGGCTGGGGGAAAGAAAGGAACACTGCTGGTCCTGCCGATAAGCAGGGCTCTGAGAGGTGAAGGAGAGAATGTCGGGGGACTGTTGATGGCCAAGGAGGGCTGGAAGAGGATATGTCCTCTGGGTACCACCAGCCCTGTGCTGAGGTGCTGCATGTACCTCTGTGGCAGTACAAAGAATTGCTCAGGACCTGTTCAGCAGAACCCAGCAGGATCAGTTGCCTCCATGGGCTGGCCACAGCCTGGCTGAGGCTGTGGGGAAAAGAGCTGGAGAAGGAGGGCAGGGGAAGGTTTAAAAATAGTTCCCCTCTCATTTTTGCAGCTGTCATTCATGGCGCACAAGGCAGCCCGAGGCCTCCCAGCTCCCATCCACATTACGCCTTACGTAATGGGAGACACGCGGGCATCGCTTTGGGCCGGGAACAGGCATCGGGCTGGGAACAGGCAGGGACGTGACATTTACGCTACCCTGCCAAAGCCGATGAGCAGCTCCAGGGTGTCCAGGCCCTGAAAACAGACTGTGGGTTGGAGAAGGCAGCTCGTGTGGCTGTCAAGGGCAACCCAGCCACAGCCATGGCCTGGAGAGGAGGCGAGGGAGGGCGGGATGCAACCCAAGATGAAGGCTGGCCTCCGTACTGGTTGCTGGCAGAAAGCTGGTCCAGCCTGCCAAGCCACTGTTTCTGGAGGAAACAGCTGTGGGAAGGGGTTGGAGGCTGTGGGGAGGTCTGTGGGAAACATCACAGTAGGTCCTGAGGGGTGACTGTTTGCCAGAGGGGAAGATGTGGCCCCAGGCAGCAGACAAGGCAGGAGGGGTGCAGAGATGGCACAGAGAAGCAGAGAACAGGGATTGTAGAGCGGCCTTCCAGGGAGGGGAGTTGGAAAAGAAGCACAGGAGGTGTGGGAGGATAGGTCTGGGGAGGAGGAAAGGGACAGGTAGTGAAGGATGGGACAGTGCTGAGGGGAGCTGGTGTGAGAAGGGGGCTGAGGGGATGGGGAGAGTTTTGAGAGGGAGGCAGGGTAGGAAGGGCAGTTTTGGAACTGTTGGGGGTTGAGGAAATGGAGGATGATTGAAGTGCTAGAGGGAAAGGTGAAAGTCCACCAGAACCACCAGAACTGCCTATCCTTTTCTGCCACCTCTGTGCTACAGGACAAATGTTGCAAAGGGCAAAAGAGCATTCCACGTCCCTCCATGTCAGCCACGCTGGGCTCAGGCGCTGCTCCCGCATGTTTTTTCCCTACCCCCCAAGCCTCCTCAGCTTGGAAAACTGCTAGCTCAGGGAAATTCCAGAGACATGGGGCTGCGCATGTGGTAGCAGGTCAGGAGGACAGAGCTGGGCAGCGCTGGGGAGGCCACTGCTCTACACCTGTGAGCCTCAGCCTCCCAGCCTGTCTTATTTAGAAACGCTTCCAGCCCTCCCACCTTCTGGCCAGGAACTGAGCCATATGTCTTCTCACTGTAGGATCCTCTCTTCTTTCAAAGATCACCAGCTTTCATGCTTTATATGCCAGCAGCCAGACTGCCTTGGGTAAGGCATGAGTCACTGTGGTGTGGTTATTTAAAGTGTGTCTCCTTAGCGCCAGCCACGTGCCTGTGCTGTGCAGGCTGACAAGGAACGCCCTGCTGGACCCCAGAGTTTGCACACTGAGGGCCAACCGCTGAAAGAAAGGCTGAGACTGGGCTAGCTTCTCCCAGAGCTAAGGGAAACCTTGACATTTCTCAGCAGCCCCCTGTCAGTGGGGATAACAATGTGGCTTGTCCCAGTCTCAAACCACACCAGGCTATTTCCGCATCCACAAAACAACCATACTTCACCGGACGTGACTGTGTTGCCCGGGGGCTCGGCAGATCTGGGGCTGGTTTGGCAGCCATGCAGTCACCCGCTGCACAGGAGGCATGACCTGGACTCTCTGGGATGGTGCCGGGATGGTGCTTGGGTCTTCCTAAGGCTGGAGCAGAAGATGGAGTCAAATCCTGAAATTTCAAGCATCTAAGGACTTCTAACAACTGTTGGGGAAATGGATGCCTTAGCTAGTAAATATTTATGGCATATTCTAACTCCTCACTGCTGTTTTCCATTAGGACTGACATCCCAGAGCAGTGAGTAAGTCCTACTGTATGTCCTCACTGGCTCTGCATCATTCAGCTGGACCCACTGCAAGGCTGCTGGCCTGTGGATGAGTCGAGGCTCGTTCTCTCCCTGCATCCCACTGGCACCAACTGAGACCCTGGGCACACACTGTGCTTAGGCCGAGCCTTGCCATTGTGCCCCACTGAGGAGAGGTGGTAAGTAACAGTCAGCCTTGGCAGGAAGTTTGAGGAGCTGTTGCTGGCCAAGCTGAGGCAAAACTGGGCATTTATAGCATATGGAAAAGGAGGTGTCTCTGGTGAGCGTGACATCTGTGTTGGCAGTCAGCACGAGGAGCTGAGAGAGCAGAGCAGAATTTTGCAGGGGCACCAAGAGCAGGCCAGCTAGACGGAAGATCTCATCTGTGTTTCCTCACACAAGTGATTTTCTCTGGGCCAGAGCAGAGACTGCACCTCTGATCTCCCAGTCTGGGGCAGCAAAAGCTCAGAGCTGTTGTCACTGGTTGCAGGGCACTGAGATGCCAGGATGTGTCCGCATCTTTCTCTTCCTTTGGACCAGGCCCCTCAGGATCAAAATAGCCCTTTCCCAAAGCCTGGCTGCTTCTGCTGCCTCTTGTGCAGGCCTGGACCCACATTAGCCTTTCAGGGAGGGTCTTTTCACAGGAGTGAGATGCGTCGTTGAGCCCATGCAAGATCACTTTTTTCCTCTTGTAACATATGTCATTTAGATTCACAGTGTCACAGAAGGAATCAGGGAAGGTATTTGTGGTAATTGCTCACTAGGCATTTTTAGAAGAAGCCAGGCTCATCTCTTCCAAGACAGCAACAGCCGGAGAGAAATGTGCTAGGTATGGGAGCTGTTGTCCTCTTCACACCCGGGTCCTTCCTGCTTCCCTTCTCTGGCCTGTTGGAAAGCTGCTCTGTCTCTTTGTGTTACCCTTTGTTTTCCTCTCCCTCCACCTCCTTTGCTTGGCTAGACTTCCCACTAATGATATTGTTACCCTAATCTTAAGCATGCCACTCTGAACTATGAGTCTGTTTGCAAGCTGAGACACCTTAGGCCTACCTGGTATTAGGCCAGAAAAAACTATAGTTGTTGGAGTTGGCACCAACCACTTGGGAGCCAGCAGTGGAAGGCTCTGACCCGATGCCCAGTCTGGATGGTGGGTAGCCTGGAGCTGCGTTCAGGCAGGATGCTACCCTGATGCCTTGACAACTATGTGTCCAATTAAGCCCTGTGGTATTTTTGTAATAGCAGAGCTGTGAATTGCAGCTTCCCAGCTAAATTGCACTTGAGTAATGCTCTCATGACTTGACTATCTCTGCAACATTTTAATTAGTCATTTCTGTCTTCCTTACCATGACATGGTATTAGTACAAAATTATTGTTATTAGTACAAAATGGCTGCCATCATCCCTACTGTCACACAGCTCTTTTCAAGATGGGGCTGTGTTTCAGCAGCAGTGGGTGTTTTTGGAGCCATTGGGGAAAGAAGCGTCAATATAATGAATGCAGACCCAAGAGCAGACTTTTTCACTCCTTTTCTTTGCAGCCCACTGAGGGCCTGACACCCAAGGGCCGTAATGCTCCCACAGAAGTCAGCTCTGATACTGAGTGCAGCAGAGGCGGAAACAGGCCCTGGGGAAGAGCAGCAAAGACAGGAGCTTGGGATGGAAAAGATTCAGATGATCCATGTATCCTGACTCTTCAAGCATAAGCAAGCAGAGCTGGATCTATACTCCTGCTTTAGGCAGAGCCCTGAAAGGAGCAGTTTGTACTTGTGGAGTAACACAGCATGGTGATCATAAAAACCTGCCTCCCTTTTTGGCTCGAGCAATTAGCCCATACTCAATGTTTCCATTAGTAAGAGAACTGAGTGATGGCATTAGGTAGTTTGACATAATCCTGTTTGCCTACAAAGAAGGTACAAACTCCTGCTTCTGTAAGCACAGCAGGAGTCAAACTGCATCAACAGCTTCTTTGGTCATAGCTCTAAGCCTCTTTTTAACCAGTTCTTCAACCTGCTTGGAGAAATCTCCTTAAGCTCTTGCTGCATGCCAAGTTTCACATTCTTCACTGCACCACCTGTACACTTCTAGACAGTTTCCACCACCTCTCCTCTCCTCTCCTCTCCACTCCCTATAGTATAGCTTTGCTTTGGGATCAGTAATTCCCAAGTGCCTCAGGCCATTTGTGGTAGACACACAGTGCAGGAATTTGGTAGTACAGAACTTCTTTCATCAGACAATGACATTTATTCCCCTCTATCATCATGTTGCATCAACATGATGCCCTGTTGCCACTTTACTTCTGATTAAACACCTTTGGGGTTTAATGAGTTTTCCTCCTGCTGTAAACCAGTGGCCACAGCTATGGTCACTGCTGTAATCCCAAAATAATTTTGGACATCCTGGGAGGGGTGGCAGAGCCAAATGCAGCTGCAACATCCTTCAGAGATTGAAGGTTGTTTTGGAGACTTCTGCAAAGCAAGAACACACCTTGCAAAACCCATCATCCCAGCTGGTCTGCAAAGACTGGTCTTAACAAGCTGCTCCAAATGTGCTCCCCTCATCTCTAGCCACGCTTCTGCAATCCTCACATCTGCCACCTGCTCCATCATTAGCTCTTGGGCTGCAGCCAAAGACTGTGGCAACACCTGAGCTACTAATTGGGCTATTGCAGCAGTGGTAGCAGAGCAGGGACGCGGCTGCCAGCCAAGCCAACTGCTCCAGGACGGGCCAGCGTGCAGCCAGCGCTCCCACTGTGCAACGCAGCCACCAGCTCCGCAGCTACCTGCTGAGGCCGATGGTTTTGGAAATGCTGTTTCGCTGCATGGAGGGCAGCTGTTGCCAGGCAGGCAAGGCATATGTGGGAAGTGGAGAAGATCAGGAAGAGCTGTAGAAGGGGAAAAAGAGGAATCAGCAGGAGGAATGGCACAAGGGGAATAGGTACAGCAGGAGTCAAAGGGAGAGATAGGGCTGCTCAGTGATGGCAGAACTCTCCCTTACACCCTACTGCTGGCTGCTTTTTGCTCCTAGGATCAGGCCCCAGCCTTTAGGGAAAATAATCCCTTGGAGCAAGGAAGATAGAGAGGTGAGGGAGAAGAGAAGGCTAGGGCTTTGGAGAAGGATGCTTTCCAAGTTCCCCAGGTGGATGAGCTCCTACCTGGGGAATGTAGCACCCATAGTGGCATTAGCTGGTGTCATATCCAAGGGCTGGGAAGCCTTTCCATACCCTTGGGGTCTTCCTATAGCTTTTGGCAGCATGTGCATGTAATAGCAAACATTACAGAGGTGCAGTCGCATCTGTTCACCTTCCTTTCTACTCTGCCTGCTGAACAGATCCACAAAGCAGAGCAGACACACTCATCTGTGGGCTAGTTTGAGTGTTTAACTCCCGGAGGTCAGACCTGCTTTGCTTGGCAAGGTGTGAAGAGGCCAGCATTCACCCAGCATGAGTGAATGCTTTGGCAGGGCAGGCTCCAGGCAGGAGTGAAGACAGCTGCACCCCTGGGTAAGAGGCTTTTAAATGTTTGCAGGGTGGAAAGCCACAGCCCTGCAGCCTGCTTTGCTGGTGCAAGAGCCTAGAAAGCCAGCCCCTGTCACCACAAAGATGAGTAAGATCCTGCCAAGTGCCAATTACCTCTAGGAGGAACAATTACCACTTCCCCCACCAATATTTGCAGGTTAAGAGAGTGGTCTCACCAGGCACTGGAGCAAAGGAAAAGTTCTCTGTGCATTTGGCTGCAAGGGAGCAGCACAGCCTGCAGTGGAGACCCCTTTCTGTCTGCAGACCTTGCAGAGAGAGGGGATAACATTAAAGACAGTGAAATTAATGGCGGGGGAGAGGGGGGGCTTGCTAATTGTACCTTCCTCAACAGAGTTGTATCATAGAGAAACACTTGGGAAGGGTTTGTTGGTGGGTTTTGTGAGGTCAGAGCCAGCTCCCTGTACCCAATTCTGTCAAGGTTAACAAGCGTCACTGGATAAAATCACTGGGTTTTTGTCATCCAGGCAAACACAGTGATACCCCTTCCCTTTGCCCTTTTACCTCCTGGCTGTGGAAGCCAAAAGGCACGTCCAGCCAGTTGTAGGAAGCTTTGTCACACCAGTGAGGTGACACGGTCTCCTCCAGTGTAGTGCTGTGGTCTGGCTTTTGTGGCTTCCTCTTGGGGCCCACCCCCAACAGCCCTTGCAGCCCTATGAGGGCAGAGCAGCTTTGGAGAAGATACTTGTGCAACTTTGTAGCACATTCCAGGTGTGTTAAAGGAAAATATCCAGCTCAAACCAGTTCTGGACTATGAAGCTCTACTGGCCAGGCAAGGCAAGAGTCAGCACACAGTAACAGGGACCTCCACTTTCTAGTCACGCTTTGAAGACTGCTATTGTGGCCCTCAGATGGCCTCATTCAACCAGTTCATTCCACTTTCCAGGAAAGCTGCATCACAGGTAGAGACCAATCAGGTGCTGCTGGAAAACCCACAGATCTTAGCAGTTAACCTGTGCACTCAAGAGGAGTCAACAGTTCAGTCTAAGGCACCCCACAATACTGGAGTCAACCTTGGATGAACTTGGATCCTTTCATAGCATTTTAAGGTGCACACTGGGAAGCCTGGAGTAATTTCTTTAAAACTATAAAATAACAAAATCTTTTCAGCTGTGATGTTGTCTATGTGTTCACATAAAGATGTGGTCGGCGGCTTTCTCCTGCAATAAATACTGGCCTCGTATGACTGATGGAGTACATGCTGGTTACATGCTGTATTATTCTCTGCTGGCGATGGAGCTCTTGTAGCCCCCACTGTCACCTCTATAACCATTGACTTTGGGAAGGTTTCTACTCCAGTTCTGTGACTGGTCCAAAAATTTACGTAACAAGTATTTCCATGAAAGAAAAATAGATTTTTCAAAGAGCACTGTACCTTTGGAGAAGACAATAATTCCAAGATTAAAAATAAAGCCTTATCAAAATAAAATAATCTTTCTTAGCTGGCTTTGACTGGTTATTCTCAATGGTCAAGTCTCTCATTTGAAGAACCAAGTGATGTCTCTTTTGCATAGTTGATCTGTGGTGTGATTTATAATCCAGACCGTAAGAAATTTTCTTTGTTTATGTTTCTAAAAACCAGCAAATTGTGGTTCCCTATGCTGATGTGTTAGCACTTAGACTGTGGGTTATAGCATCCAATACCTTGTCCAACAGTGACTGCTTACATTGCTCTCCTCAGCAGTGCAGATCACCTTCAGCTCTGCCTTGGAGCATCACAGCCCACCTGTGTTCTTTCTGGTCTTGCTTTGTTAGATCCTCTTCTGTCTGGATTTGTCAAGCCCTTTCCCTTCCTCAGTGGCGGCTGGCAGCGGCATGGCTGCAAGGGATAAGCTGCCCTTCCTCAGCATGTCTCCCTCCCATCCTTTTGCATCACCTCCTTTCCCATTCAGAGCAGCTCCTGGCACTGGAGGATCAGCGTGAGGCAGCAGAAGAGACCAGTGGTTGCCAGCCTGGTGCTTGTATTCCCTGTGAGTGCAGTGAAGCCATGGCCTCCCCCCAAGCCTCGGCATCTCCACGTCTGTGCTGGAGGCAACAAAAGCACCGTGACTCATGGCCCCCCTATAAGATCTGGCCAGGTCCCCAGAGGGGAAACACTGTGCCAGGACCAGCCCAGATTGAGAGTTGGAGGAGGATCATGTATGAGAGTTCAACAAGCAGCGAGTCAGGTGGGGATGAGGAAGCTCTGCTTGGCTGTGCTCGCAAGGAAGGAGGCTCATGCAGTGCCGCCCATGTTGGGTCACTGGGAACATGCACCTTTTCACCAGGTAGGGATGGGCAGAGGAGAGTTCCTGCCTTCCTTGCCTCCCTGTGACATCAGCACCTGTGTGTAAACACCTCAGATGTCCCTGGGGTGCTGTCCTCCTTCCCTCTGCTCCTCAGTCCTTCCATGTTTGTGGTCTTCCAGACACCACTGCTGCTCTTTTCCCTGTGTTCTCCACTGTGCTGCCAGTCTGTCCCCACAAGGATGCCAACCCCAGTTCTCCCCTGGCAGATTAGGTCTCTGTGGTTCCCCCCAATTTTTCTGTGTGCCCCTCACTTGCCCAGTGCATTGTGCGAGTGCTGCCACTTTGGATGTTGTGGGGGACGTCCGGAGCGTCCTCCCAGCTGCAGCTTAGCAGCCCAGCAATGCTGGGCACAGGTAGGGACAGAGGATGACCTTGGTAGATTTTGGAAAGGTGCCCGAGGCCTGCTGTGACGCCACTCATGCCTCTGAGGGAGCCTGCAGCAGCACGTGTTGACACTGAACCTGACCGCAGGAAGATCAGGAAATGCAAGAATGCCTGTTGCTGAGGGAAGCTGGACTTGGCCCTTGCGTGAATTTGCTGAGCTCTGCAACCGAGGCCTGTGAAAGAAGGATTTCCTGCTGCAGCAACATCGCCCATTGCCCTCCCTACACCTTGTGTGGGTCATTTCAGGTTCATTTTTGTCTGATGAAAGCCCCAGGTGCACCTTCTGCAAGCAGTTTCTGGCTGATTCACTTGAAGGAAAACTTTGTCCTTGGTGGAAACACCCCGCCAAGTGGGAGGGACACACTCCCTCCTGAGGATCTGCTTCCTTCAGCAGTCAAACTGTGCCAGCAGTGTGAGGCCAACAAAAATAAGCACAAATGACCCCCCCCCTTCACCTAGACCCAGCAGCTGCAGAATAACATGGGGACTACTCTTGCCTTCTCAGCATTCGGTGAAGAGGGAGAAAGTTCCCCCCACTCTTTCACCTGTACCATTCCCTGCCCCTTCTCAAGGCAGCGAGACAAAATTTAATCCTGACACTCTTTTCCTACCTCATTCCCGTGCCTTCTGAGGGCTTCTTAGAGAAGAAAAAAGAACACATTCCTTCCTGACATATGCATGTACCATGCTGGAATCACTTCTGCCACTGGCAATGGCCACACACAAAATATGCTCTTCACTAACCAGTACAACTCAAAAGCACCATGTGTGCCAGATGGGGCTTATCCTTCACTGGAATGTCTTAGGGATGGAGGGTGAAAGGTTCATTCTTCATCAGCTTTATAAAAATATCAAGTTTCTGGAGGTGACAACACAGGCAGCAGTGGGGGGACACTGGAAGAACAGCTCTGCAAGGCTGGAGGTGAACATGCTCCCGGTTGTGTTTGAATTGGAGCCCTGCCACAGAAACTAAAGGAAAAAGCACAAGGTTTTGGAGGTGGCTAACTTTGGCCACAGCCGGCAGCTGGGCTGGTGCCTGTGCTCCGGCAGAGGACACGTGGGGTGGAAAGACCTGTCTAGCCCTTTGCAACCGTGGCGTCAACCTTGCCCCTCACACCCGCTGGGGCCATGGGCAGTGCTGTGGCTGCAGCCATGTGAGCATGGAGCAGGTGGCATTGGCAGGAAAACTCCTCAGGGATGCCAAGGACTCAGCGGGTCCTGGCCCCCCCACTAGTGGTGTTTTTCCACCTCTTGGTCCTGGCATGTCAGCAAGTGCTGGGACACGGGGAGGCACCCGCTGTTGGCAGTGCCCATGCCATGTGTTATTCAATCCCAATAATCCCAAGTCTCCAGGAGGCTCTGGGGTAGCAGGAGATCCTCTCCTGTTGAACTAAACTCAAGCTATTTTGCTGGACCTGTATTTTAAACACAGTCCAGAGAATGGCTTTTCATGCTTGTCTAAGGCTTTCCTCTGGGCACCAGTCCCTTCCTACTCCCCAAACAGCCCAGTTTGAGTCAGACACTGCTGCTGCTGCTGTCACAGACTGAAAAGCCCCAGGCTGAAGTGTGGCATTTTCTACCTGAGCTGTCTCCTCCTTTCAGGCAGAAGCCCGCCTTCTCGGTGACTCAAGTCGCAAGTTTCCTTCTTAATAACGGAGCCCCCTATGACGAGTGTCTAAACAATACCCCCACGCCCCTTGCTTCGGAGGTTTCAGGGGACAAGTCCCATCTTGTTGCTATGCCCTGCTGGAGCAAGCTGCTCGGAGACTGACTCGGTCACTGTCCAAACATCCGGCAAACACTCCCACACCCAGGCACTACCCCACACTGGCCCAACACGGGGCTCCAGCAGCTCCCCTCTGAAGGCTGATGGAAGGCACATCCCTGCACACTGCACTACATGAGGTTCAGCTCCCTACACTCCTCCTGCTCCCTGAGACAGCACATGACAAATACCTCGGGAGGAACAAGGCTATACTAAACCTCTTCCCTAATCCCTGCTCAGGCTGTGCAGCTATCAGCTGTAAACCAACTCCAGGCCCTACCTGTGCCCAAAAAGGGAAAGGTTCCATGCCTCCCTGCGTCACAGCTGAGCAAATGCAGGGCAAGGATCAGGAAGGCACATAGTCACCCTCGATTTTCCATTTCCAAAAACATGTCTGAGGGCAACCGTTGTGCATGCTTTAGATAAATGATTACAAGGGGTTTGAGACACAAAGGGGAAAAAATAGTTTTGTCGCCTAGTGCAGTGTGACAGTCACGCGGCACACAGTAGGCATGAGCAGCAGCCCAGCTCCTGGGGCTCGCAAAACCAAGGGCACAGCGAGCTCTTCCAGGAAGAAATTTAGGCTAGAGGGGCTGAGGTGACATGGGGGATGCCAGTGGGAGTCAGCTCCAGTTCCTTGTTTGGTTTCCTCAAGGACATTCAGAGCAGCTCCCTTCAACAGCTTTTTAAGGAGCCAGCAGGAGCGTGGTGGGGCTAGGAAAGCTGGGTCACACAGCCAGCAGCACACGTGGGGCATGACAGGCATTTCAGCACCTTCCTCAGCCATCTCATCTCCTTTTGCTAAAAAGGAGCTCTCTTGAACAGAAATTCTGATTGAAACTGAGCAGTGAGAGTTTACAAAGAAAAACAAAATCAGACCACTATCATTACTGCATGTTCTCACATTCAGCCTCAAGCCCACCCCACTATGGGAAGTCACCTTGGATGAACATCCACAGCAGGGAGGACAGGGCCTGCATATGTGCCTTGATGCTCCCCTTGCTTAGCAAGTACCCCAGCCACCTCAGAATAAACACAAACTGGTTTGTGCAGAGGGGAAAGAAATCAGCCGAAAAACAGCACCTCTCTGCAGGAAGCACTGCCATGGGGAGCTTCATCTACCCCATGAGTGACACCAGAGAGCTCCTAACCTGGCCTCAGAGGTGATGGTCCCAGTGAGCTGCCATAGAATTTGAGTATTTTAGGAACTCTGCTGCTTGACTGAAGGCTCCCAAAGCACCACACACCAAAGGCTCCCTCCTCTCCCCAGAGAGGAGAGCCAGCTCTCCTCCCCCCACTCCAGAGAGCTGAATCATGGCAGGACCAGGGCTGGCCAGGCACATCGCCATTTTTTCCTATGTACTGCTATTCTTGGCAGCAGGAGAGGTCACTGAGACAGCTGTCCTGGCCATGTTGCACAATCCTGGGCATCACTGAGCTATTCCTAATGCTGTGAAACCAGGACCTTGCCTGCAAGGCTGACACTGAGCACCACTCCATCCCAAAGCAGCTGTATCCCTCCTCACCCAAAACCAGGCACATCCAAGGTGTTCTCTCTGCACTGAGCACACATCACACAACAAACGAGTATTATATCATGCTTTTAATACAAACTTAAAAAAATCTGGAACAATAGAAACTGTACAGATTTGATCAACCTTTTTGTGGGGTTTTTTTGTTTGTTTTTAACTAAATCTCTAGACACACCAGTATCCCGTTCCAAAATATTGCACAACATTCTGAATACAAAACTCTGATTGTATTCCTCCTTCGCTAAAGAAAAAAAAAAAGAAGGAAAAAAAAAAAGAGAAAAAGACAGCAACCCCCTGGTTCCCCCTCTCAGTAGTCCCCTTCTCCAAAAAAACCCCAAGCAGAGCACACGCAGAAACCCTCCACTCAGAGACATACAGACTTCTGTCCTCTTTCACTCCTCTCCCACAAGGCAACTGTCGATTCACTCCTTGGAGAGGGGCAGGAGGAAAGGGAGGCTGAGTGGGGAGAAAGGAATCTTCACCACTTCTTTTTTTTTTTAAAGTTTTTTCCTGAAAAAATATTTTTTTCTCTCCTCTTTTTTAAGAAAAAATCTTGAAAAGAAAAAAATTACATTTTTTTTACGTTAGAAATATACATATATTATATATACCTCTTACATTTTACAAATGTAGCAAATTATTCAATACAAACAGACATCAACAAAAAGAACATAAACCCATAAAAAATAAAAGTTAAAAAAAAAATCTTCTCTCTTCTCTTCCTAAGAAACCAGGTAAATTAGTGCAGGTTTTTAAAAAATAAAATTGAAGCTGAATGCCTACATCCAAGACTAGAAAAGACCTGAAAAGGCCATTAGTTTCCATTGCTGCCTGATGCTGGAGGAACATTTCTGAAGCACACTTTTTTCCTTTTAAGATGCAAAGAGGTTGGTCCCTCTTCTTTTCCTCCTTCCACTCACACCACTATTTTTAAAGCAGGTATAATACGTGTGGCAGGGCAAAGCAGCATCAAAGCTTCACACACACATAAGCAAGTGGACAGGGGACACCCCCACTTCTTCCCTCCCTCCCTGTGCTGGAGGAGAGCACGCTGTCTCACGGCAGCGGCTCGCAGGTGGCTTTGCCAGATGTGGGGACAGTGGGGGGCAACTGGACCAGGTCCTGCCATTAGGGTCTGAACACCCCTCAGAGTCCAGTGCAGCATGTGGGGTGGCACCCAGCAGCACCCTGTTGGGGAGAAGAACTCCATGGCAGTGGTAGCATCCATTAAAAGCAGTGGGTTCAAAGGAAAGAAAAAAGGGAAACAACAGCTGGGCCACTTCTCATCAACTTGTCCTAGTCTGGAAACCTGCAGGGTTGAGGTTGTGGGCACCAGCTTTGGGGGAACTGGCTGGGCTCTGCTCTCCTCACCCACCTGCTGCATTGGTCATAGCTCAAGAGCAAGCAGCCTGCTTGGGAACCCATGCTGGGCACAAGGTCAGGACCATGCACCCCATCACCCATCGAGGGGAAGGGTACACTGGAAACTCTCCTTGGAGAGCTCTGGGCAAAGACAGTCTCCCTGGGACAGCCCGTTACCTTCTGCAAATGCTCAGTGGCAACACAACTACAAAAGGGCTGGAGTGCCTCCACCTCAGGGAAGGGAGCAGGAAAAGCACATGGTCAAGCTCATCTCACCTGAAACAGAGATTTCTTGAAAGAGCACATTGGTTCCACAAGTGCAGGAGGAGTGGATTTCCGACTGTGCTCCAAAAAGCATCATTAAAAGAAAACCAAACCTCAAGTTTGGGAAGCAGCAAAAGCTTATTTTTCATTTAAACTGAGAACTTCAAAGACTGGAGTTTCATCATCTCCATCTCTCTCCTCTTTGCACACTTCCATGCTCATACAGGAGCCTCCAAGGAAACCTCCCTTCTCCCCTAAAAAGCCTCCATCCTTCCTGGGCATGAATCAGTCCTCCTTTGGCTTTCTGTGAGGGTGGGTTTTGGAGTCCTCAACACAGAAGGGATCAAGCTGAACAGCCACTACTGCCTGCCACAAATCATCTTGGAGAAAGGTGCAGAGTCTCATATCCCACCCCTGCTGTGAAGAGACACCATACACTCACAGGCTGAGATGACCACTTGCCTTTGGAGAACCCATCCCAGCTCTGCCCTAAGCTTGCTGCTGTCCATGCTGATGTGATCTGGCTGGAATAAGGAATTTATGATAGGTGCTTCCTTTTCTCACTGGATCAGTCACCTCCTCATGCTTCTCCAGAAAGGCAAGGGAAGGGATTTAGTCAGGTGCATACCTGGCTGAAAGCATAAACCCTTATGCTACCACTCAAGATAGCAGCTTCAACAACATCACCCTATCTTCTTGAAAAGTTGTGCTGCCTCACTAACTAAAAAAGAGGAAACTTCCTCTCTGAGACAAGAAGATGAATTCACAGCAGAAAATGAGAACTCTGACCTCAGAGGCCACCCCAAGTGGATGCTGGCCCCTGCTGCTGGGGAGAATATCTGGGAAGTGGGGGAAGGATCCAAGAGGGGTCCAGCTGGTTCAGTGCCACCTCCCCCAAGCCACAGAGAGAGGCAGGTGGTGTTTCTACACCACAGGGGCTGTCATCCAGACTGACTGGGCAGCCCTGAGAGAGCATAAAAAAGCCCTCTTGCTCAGGTACAGAAAGGTCCAATAACCAGAGCCACTAATCTCAAAGCACTGTCCCCCTGTAGCCACAACTGGAAGTCCAGATGAGGAAGGGAGCAGGAAGAAGCCATTTCACAGTAATGCTCTACCCTGACTGTGATGTGCTGTGAGATAGTCAAGGAGAAGAGTTAGTGCTTTTCAGCACACAGAACAGCTGATGCCAGCTTGGGCTGGAGCCACAACAGCACAATGGTCTGCGCCTGTGGGCACAGGCGATGTTCTCTGTATACACAGAAAAAGCAAGCTCACCCACCCATTCTGGCTAGCACGCAACAAGAGTGTGTGTGTCCCCACCAACACTGACTCATCCTCTTCTTGTCCCTCCTCCAGCACGGTGGTATGAAGATGACATCCCTACACCCAGGTAGAAGGACCCTGTGTCCAGTGTGGGGCCGGAGGTGGTGCGGGGAATCAGGAGCATTGTGACCTACAGTTGCACCAGTCCTGGGCTGGGGTGGGGGAAGAGGGCACACAAACAAAAAAAAAGCCCAAGACTCATTTTAAGGAGTAAAAAAGTGAGTAGGAAAAAAGCACAGGTACTGAGTTAAAAAACAATTCAGTGCTTCAGGAGCGTTACCAGCACAGTGCAACAACACTGAGCTTTCTCTTTTCCCAAGAACCTATATTTGTAAGGTTTTAATATTTTCTGTATATTTCTATTTTTCTTTTCTCTCCCTCTTGTTTGTTTGTTTTGTTCTTGTTTCCCCCCTCCCTCCCTGCCCCAAAATACTCTCCTTCCGGTGTACTCAGTTGGCCAGGACAACGGGCTGGAACGACTGGCTAGGATACTGCATGGCATTCAGGTTGTAGCTGAGTCCTTCCACGAAGGGAGACTTCTCCAAAAAGAGGCTATTGGTGCTGCCACTGAAGACCTGAGCCATATCAAAGGTACCACCTGTGCTGGCGTTGAACTGCGATGCTGGCGGGATGCTGCTGGCCTGGCTCTCATTGGCAACACCATCGAAGAAGAGACTGCTGGCTCCCGGCGAGGCGCCACTGTAAACGAACTCCTTGGCATTGGGGGAGAGCTGTGACTGTGGGGCTTGGCTCCCAGCACTCCCGACGAAGTTCAGAGAGTGCATAGACAGGGAGAGGCCCTTGTGCTTCAGCAGGTTGGTGGTGGGAGACCTGACCATTCTCGGCTGCTGCACAGCCCCTGCTCCACCGCCCCCTCCTCCAGCTCCTCCACCCTTCTTCATCTTGGTCGAGCCGAACTTGGTGGCAGCAAAGGTGGCAGTGGTGAAAGTGATGGGCTGCGCAGAGCGAGGGATGAAGGTGGGGCTGGGTGACTGGCCAAAGGAGGGGGACGGAGAGTTGGACAGCGAGTTGTCCTGGCTGCCGATAGGGACAAATACCTGGGCGTCGGGGTTGAAGCTGCTCTTGATTTCTTTGTCCAGCTCTGTGGCACTGCAGCCCTCACTGTCATCTAGGTAGAGAACCTTA
This sequence comes from Ploceus nigricollis, assembly GCA_013399945.1. Lineage (NCBI taxonomy): Eukaryota > Metazoa > Chordata > Aves > Passeriformes > Ploceidae > Ploceus > Ploceus nigricollis. The sequence goes on from VXBC01013316.1 coordinate 530,761, forward strand.
ACAGAGCCCTTCTCACCGATCTGATAGGAAACCTCAAAAGGATCAATCCAGACACTCAGCTCTTCGGGCACATTGGCACGCACATCCTCCACAGCCAGCCCACTCCGCTTGGCCGCCAGCTCCACCACCGGATCCACTGTCTCCCCTATATGAACACAGCGATAGCCAGATCCCTTCAGAGGTTTCTCTGGGTACCAGTGACCCTCATACTTCTTCTTCAGCAGGCGCTCTAGCTCCTCACCAAACAGGTCTGCCCGCCTCCGAGGAAGCTTGTTGTACAGGTATGAGATGATGAAGTTAAGAGCAACTTTGATCTCCAGATGCATACTCTCTTCCCAGCAAGCAAGTCAGGGCAGTGTATTAAAAGTGACAAAATGATAGAAACATAGACAAGTTTTGACTCCAAAGAGACCTAGGGAAAGAGAGAAAAGGATGGATGAAGATTAGAGAACACAACAACTCTCCTTCTGTTGAGATAAATAACTGTACCTTTTCATGAACAAAGCAAAATGAGCAGTTTGCACAAATACTAACACGAAGTAATGCTCTCTAGGAGAGTCACCACAAATCTACTGATACTCAAAACAGAGGGATGTTGATAGGGAGAACTCTCCCTGCTCCGCTTTCAGAAGAAATAAGGGTGTAGCCACTACCTGCACACAAGTAAGTACATCACACTCACCTCGCTGCCAAGCACTGCTGCTGTAACCCGGCAGGCCACTGTCTGCTCTGGCAGAGCTCTGTCAGCACATCTAACACACTTCTCCTGCCCTGGCACTCAGCTGCTTCCAGCACGGCTCACCTGCACCAGTCTCTCCAGAGCATAAGTGCAGCACCTGAACAGCCTCGTGACTCGCTCAGCAGCTTTGTGCAGAGACCTGCTTGCGCTCAGGACAGCAGGGCCAGCCTCTCCTCCGGGAGGCCGGGTGGTTGTGCCGGGTGCCACGTCCTGCTGGCACAAGCGCAGAAGGGACAAGAAGGAGTGAGGGAGGGTGCCGGGGCACCAGCTGCCAGCCCATGTTTACTATCCCCTTGACTAGCAGGCACGTATCTTATTAAGTGTACCCAGTTGAAACTCTGCCTAGCTACAAGCATAAAATCTCAGTTCAAGTCTGCTGAGCGGGGAGAGTGGAACAGTAAATGTGCATAGGGTCACAAAATACAAATATGCCCACAGCCTGTCCAATACAGTTCACATCGCTTATCCCTGCACAGAGGGAAGACAAGCTCTGCCAGGATCAGATGCCTACTTAATAAAAACTGAAATTGCTTGCCGAAGATTGAAGTAATCCTCCCTCCTCTCTCTCTGCCTTGTGAGGAAGTCTCCAAAATGGAGAAAACCCACAAAAGCACAATGCAAAACCACAACACTCAACTCTCCCATTATACACAGATTTGCAAACAATGTTTGTCTGGGTACAAAAAACCCAAAACCAGGTATGTCAGCACTACACTCTGTCACTCATCCAAGGAAGATCAATCTCACAGATATTTTAAGAGGAAGCACAATTCCAGTAGCCTCCACACCTCTCCAGAGGAAAGAAGAATATCCAGTTTTTAATTGGCAGCTTAGTCAGAGGCTGTTCTGTCTTCAGCTGCCCTCGCCTTGCTCAAAGAGACACACTGTGTTCAACCGTCTTCCTAAAATGGGCTTTAGTGATATTCTTGTACGGCACTCAAGCCAATGTTTATGATGTGTGACAATTATTTGGGGGTGGGGATGAAGTACAAACATACACAGTTAGCATGCCCCTGAAAAATCCCAGCAGCACAACCAGGTATCCATGCTGGCCTAAGTCAGCAGGAGTTAAAAAACTGACCAGACCTGTTTGCTTGGTCTAGTTTAGTGGACAGGAAGGATCAAATAATTTTGAAGAAGCTCTCAAATATTTTAAAGCTTTACTGCAAAAAGGGGATGCAGATTCTATACTTTTTCTGTACTACTCCACGTTCACAGAGACTGAGCTTTAGGAAGATGGTAACCAGGAACAGATCCCACACTTCTGATCTGCCAACAAGGAGGTCAGTTCTGGAAGGAACCCCCTTTGTGTTTGACTCAGCAACATAAAAACACACAGGAACAAAGGAGTGGAAAAGAAGTCTTGCCTTTAAAACCAGCTTTAAGGGATTACTGTAACGTAACAAACTTTGGTAGGTCACTGCGACTTGACCAAATCCAAGTAAGAACACATGAACACCAAAGAAATAAGCAACCACAGTTTTTCTAAGAACAGTTAAGTAGAAGCCATTTTCAGAAGGCAAAAGTCTTGACACAAAGACAGAGCCTTTTCCACAAAAATTAAATATGAAGCAAACCCCTAAAGAGCACACCTAAACCCTAACAAGAGCTTGTATAGATTATACTACCTCAAGGGAGGATTATATGGGGCTCTCTAACTTCTTTGGCTTTGAGACATTCAAAAGAGAGGATACCTTGGGAGCCCAGCAAGTTAAGCAAGAAGAGAAGAGCCAGTTTGTAAGTCTTTTATTTTCTGATAAATTCTAATCCAGATCCAAAATCTATTAAGAGATCAGATATTAAAGACTGGGAAAGGAACAGTGGCCAAAATTTGTTAACATGGTATCTGCTATACAAATTTCTCAATATACATTGAGGACTCCAGTTCCTCATCAACTTTTTGCAGAAAGCTGTGAGGAGATACAATTATACATCATCTCCTTTTTTCTTTTCTCCAGGTTTCCTAAAAAGAGAATACTCTGTACCTTGGTTATGAAAAAGGTAAGTTAATTAGCCTAATAACACCAACAGCTGCCAAGGTAGAGGCATACAACTGATACCTGCTGAAGGCACAAAAAAAAAGTCACTGGCTTCTCAGGTTGACATGGCAAGATGATCTCCAATAGGATTCCCTCAATCTCTTTCTACTGCAGTGAAATGTAGTAAAATAATTAAAAAAAAAAAAATTTAAGAACTCCCAAACCCACCGAAATCCAGCTGAAGCAGTGTGGCTCTGAGAGAAGAAACTACTGAATATCAATTTTAAGAGATATTCTGAGCAGTCTTCCATAAAGGCCAGCATTTTCAAACTAAAGGCTTACTGTACATCGAGGTGCTGGCAGGGAACAAAGAGCTGTTTCTCTGCTCTGCGGAGGGAAGGCAAGAGCCCCCTCAGACTCCCCGTTTATCGGCATCCTGAAGGGGAGAGGCCAGACCATCAGTTACAACAGAGAAGAGCGAACACGGGAACGATGCCCTCTCCTCCCGGCTACACCAACACGGTGGGTGACCTTGCGAGTATCCCCCTTCGACCTCCCGAAAGAGGCCCGGCCCTGCGAACAGGCTGGCCGCCGCCTCGGGACTTAAACAGACGGCTGTCACGGCGGCCTGCGGTCCCACAGTCGGACACACCCGTCTGGAACGAGAGCGCCCTTCCCAGCACCCCGCCAAGGGCGGCGGAGAGGCTCCCCCCCGCCAGCCGAACGGCCCCGTGGGGATGAGCCCCACCG
>VXBC01013316.1:535393-603446 GCA_013399945.1 Ploceus nigricollis
GGACTCCCCCAGGGACAATTCTCTGCACACCTCAAGCGCGTCTGCGAAGACCCCCGTGGTGGAGCCCCCCGCCCCGCTACAGTGGAGGAGCTCGGGGAGACGTGCACACGGGCAATCCCGGCTCCCTCCATCGTTGCAAACCCCTCGGGATTCCCGGTCCCCGATGCGGGTTGGGAGCCCGGGGGGCTGCGAGCGCATCTCCCCGAGGAACAACGGGGCAAGGCCAAACCGGGCGGGCTGGTGTCACCGCGGGGAGGACAGGAGCAGCACGGCCACCTCCGCGGCCCCGAGACGGGGAGGGAGACCCCGCCCCCGGCACCCGCCTCCCGGACTACTTTGTCTCCGCACGTCTGTGTCCCTCCGCCTCCAAAAGAGCAGGGACGGCCCCACCGCGGCGGAGACGAGAGACCCGCAAGGTGCGCGAGCGCCGGACCAGCTAAAAATAACTGCGGCGTGTTAGCAACAGCCTTCCCATTGGTTGGCCAGGCCCGGCGGCGCCTTCGGATTGGAGCGCTGCCTCAGCCAGTGAGCCGAAAGGGGTGTGCGCGGTGGGCGCTGCCGGGAGATGTAGTCACCGGGGCGGCCGCGGCCTGCCCCCGTCCCGGGTACTCCCTCCGCACCGCGGGGCGTTCGCGGGTTCGGGCAGGGCTCGGGGTCACAGGCTGCCCTGGGGAAGGACAACCACGGTGACGGCCATCCCTGGGGCTATGGGCCGATGGCGGCACCTCCACCGCCGAAGGCTGAGCTGCACCACCCACTGGCAAGCTGAAGGCACTCTCAGCCAGCTCACAAACGGATCCTCACCCTTTATTTCAAAGCAGACCCATTACTAGTTCCAGAAAAATGAAGAAAATACCTACAGGCATCCCCAGGCCGTGTATGTTACAGTCCAAGGTCACACCACCTTTCACACACACCAGCAAAGGCTGCTTGCTGTCCACACTTAAAGCAACTTTTTACCCAAGTAACATTCCAAACTAGTGGAAGGGACACCAAGAACAGTGTTTCCAGGTTCTCCCAGCCACGTGTCCTGCATCTTCCTCAGTGCTGACACAAGCAGAGGGTGACACAGGCATTACCACAGTCCCTGTTGCAGCAGGGGTAGCTGGCCTGGCAACCATCGCCCAAGTGCAAAAATACAAAGTTCATCTCTTGCCCCATTTCCACAATAGCCTTCAGCCTTCTTCTGGGTTTGGTTTGTCCTCCTCTCTCATTCAGAAACACTTCACCTCAGGTACTGCCTTTGCCACAGAAGAGCATTTCTTTTGAGGCCAGCCAACCGTGTGTTAAGAAATCCATTAATGTTCCTTCCCAAACACAGCAGCCAGCCTTGCTCATTTTCCCACTGATTACAGAAGAAAAACCCAATAACTTTTGAAGTTGTTTTTTTTTTCTGCAGGGAAAGGGGAAAGAGAAGATGAAGATTTATGAGAGCTATTATGAGCAGCCTTATTTCGTCACTCCTATTTAAAAAGGAATTTAGTTACAAAATAACACCTTTTTTTTTTTTTTTCAATTATTCCCTTGCTTTGCTGGAAGCAAAATCATACTGTCAGCCAGAGATCAGGAAATTAAAATGACTGAGCTATTTTTAGCATCATTAAGCAAAAAAAGGCAATTACATTTCTAAAATTCTATTGTTGTTTTAATAAGGTGTTAGTAAGAGGGTGTCACACATTAGGGCTCTTTAAAATACCTGTGCCTTGACCGTGCTCCTTTAATTATGGCGTCGCCCTTGTACACACGCAGGCAGAGGAACTCTGTCACAGTATCTGCTCCTGCATTTTCAGCCATTTGGCTATTAAGTCAAAGCGAAGCTCCCGTGTCACGTGTGCATGGGGAGGGGAACAATTGCCAAGCCACTGGGACAGAGCTCGTTTGGTTGGGTTATTTAATGCCAAGGAAGGGGAGTCAGGTTATAATTGGACATAATTAATATCGCCATACCCTGAATCCTCTGTACATTCAATCCACATGACAACCCCAAGGAAATGAAAAATTCTTTCCTGCTATTGAAAATGGCAAACATCTCCAGCTGATGTCTGTAATGAGAAAATAACAGCTTCTGTGCAGATAAGGTTTCAGAAGTGAGATTTTGTCCATGCAGCTCCCACAGGAAAAGCTCACAGGCAGATTCCAAACCTCCACTTACCTTTTCTTTTTGTTTTGTCTCTTTTTAAAGAGAAGTAATGCTTGGGGCTCAAGGGCTTTGTCAAGACTAGGTCTAGGTGGTTCAAGGAAGTGGATGTATGTTACAGAGCTATTTGCTGAGCTCAGCTGTAGTTGTGGCTGACAGTTGGTCTGAAGGGGTGTGTAACAGGGAACACCTACATTTCAGAACACAGTAATGCCTTGTTAGTACGGGCAACAGAGGCCGATTTCTTAACAGGCCAAGAGGTCCTACGCTCTCTCCTTCAATGTAAATATTTAAAATTGTAGGAGAGTTTTTTTTTCACTTGTTTGCAATATTTTAATAAAAAAAAAAGAAAAAAATAACACTACCTAGAAAAGTAATGGCAGGAAGATACATTTAGCTCCATGCATTAGGATTTGAAGACAACACCACGGGGGTTCAGCTGCCACGTTGACAAAGCTGTCCCTGTCTGTCCCGCCCTTCCCTGCTGTTGCCACACAAGTACTTTGCAGCTGGCAGCCAAGGGAGCCCCCAAATCTGGCTGCATAAAACTCCACGGATAGATGAAGCCCTTCCAAAGCTTGGCCTGCACACAGCAGCAGGACATGTCTTGTCTCATTTTTTCCCTGAGGGGAAGCTCGCCCTTTTAGCATGTGCTCTGGTCTCCAGTACTGCAAGGCACTCTCCTTCTCCTGGACAAGTACTTTAAAATCTATTTAGGTGAAAAATAATGCACTTTTCTAGAGGCCCTGCCTAGGTATCATCTACTGGTGCACAGAAATCATTACCAAGCAAGCAAGGTCATGTTTTTCTGGGCTACACAAATGTGTCCATTACCCTTGTCTGAATTAGCAGCTTCAGGGCAATGTCCCATCCATGCTCTGAAAGTACTAGAAAGGCAGTGGCACTGAACTGATCTGAGCACCAGCAGCATTTGGCATGCTCCCCAGAGCTGTCTGAGCAAACAAGGCAAAGGGGAAAAAGCCTGTCCCTCCCTCTCTCCACCTGCCCAGTGACTCAGAACAACTAGAAATGGCAGCTTAACTCTCAGAATACAGACCGATATATCCAGCAGTCAGTGTGAGGGCATCAGGAGTGCCAAGAAAGTGAGTATGTTCAGCTGTTTTTGGGGATGGGGGAAGGGATGGGGACACTCGGACCTCTACAGCAAGCCCTGCCTGGCTGATCCTGCTAAATGATTAGGAACAAGGAGTGCTCTAAAATTAGCTCACCAGGGAGTATTGGTTCTGAGACAAAAAATAATTCCTTACTTCATTGCCCTCTACCTTTACTGAAAAACTTGGTCATCTTTCAAATTTTTGGGAAAGAAAAAAAATGCGTACAAACCTTCTGCATTCCTAGTGAGATAATTTGGGCGGCCTGACTGAGGGTAAGTGATAAATTCTGGTTGAAGTGATAAAGTTCCAGGTACAACAAATCTGCATGTCATGGCCTGCTTTTAAAGAAACACAGAATTTTAAATGGCCAATAACAGGTCTGACATGGACTTTCTGGTCTGCACAGGCAGTTGCTTATTCCCATAGAGCTGCTTTGGGAGAATAGGTTTGCTGTAACCAATGAGCTAGATTGCTCTGAACATCTTGGCAAATGGCATCCACCAGAAGCTGTGTAGGGAAAAAGACATACTGATACTCTCAGAACTGCAAAAAGCTTGGAAGAGAAACCTGACAGAATTAACGGCAAGACAGGGAGGACCAGCTGAGATAGCTGTAGGGCCAGTGGCAGCTACAGTCAGCTGCAGCAGGGAAGAATTACTTTTGAGGGGAGGTTAATCACAACTCGTATGCTTTTCACTTTTATCCAAATGGTTGGAGCAGGTAGAAGAGGTATTTAAGCCAAGGAGTAGTTAGAGGAATTGGTACTAGCCTCAAGCAAATAACTGAAATCCTGGAAGGGGCACAAAACAAAAAAAAGATTTTGGGGCTCTGCACCCCAAAACTGGACAAAGACAACTGTGCTAGCATAGCACACGCTCTGCTCAGACTACAAGCGCTCAAAGGACTGCAGGGCACACTGAGCCAGGGCCCTGATTTAACCATCTGAGGAGTACACACCCATGGGGAACTCAGTTCCGCCTCTGCACAAAGGCGCCTGTTCCCAGATCTTTGCTGAGCCAACAAACTGCTTTTAGCTTCTACTGGTATTTGACAAACAAGCAGCCTCTGGTTTCCAGCACGCACACGGCCAATAGCCCAGAACACAATAGTTGGTTTCCCGTTACAGCAGGGAAGGCTTTAACTTATTCACAAGAACAGGATAGCGAGTCAAATAGCTTAGTAGGTTTTAGAAAGGGATTGGATGTTTGCATGGTGAAACAACATCCACAGCCGTATTAGCTGGGATAAGGGTTACAAGCTCAGCGATCCTCATGCTACGGGACAAAATGATCAGTGGCTGGGATCACAGGCAGACAAAAGCAACAGCCGTTCCCTGAAGCTCCTTGTGGCAAGGTCACGTGGCCATAAGCAGACACTGTCAGAAACCAGATAACCCATTGTGAAGTGCTAGCTGGGCTAATCCTCCATGTCCCCAGAAAGCTCCAGAGAGGCTAGGCACAGAATGAACCAAATAGAAATCCTTGTTGTACCAAAAATAAAAACCCAAAAGAAAAAGCTTTATTGGTATGCATCCTACAGAAATGGTTACAAGAAATGGCCTTGGATTTATCTGTCAAAGAAAATATGGAACAGCTGTGCTCTCCCTAGGAAGGTACCAGCCATGAGCAGATTCCTTACAAAACAGGGCAGCATGGAAATACACTGGAGGAAGGGAGGAGGGGAGCGGATTGATGTTTTGTTCTTCAACACCGATGGATGGGGCAATTTCAAACAATTGAGAGGAGGCCCAGTAAGAACAACCTCAAGGTGTTTTTCCACACTAAAAACAGCACTTTCCATTTTTACATGGCTCCTTCTATGTGTAAGCGCTTGCCCATTCTGCTTTGTATAGAGAGCTAGGGCAACTACTAGCAGAGCTTCTGCAAAGGTAAGAGACAGTAATCTTCATCTGCCCTCTCTCATCATTGGTTCTCATCAGGTTTCAGTCCCCACTCAGTCTGTTATTTCTCCAACCCCAAGTATATTACTGATTTTGTATTGCTTTAGAAAAAAAAATAATCAACAAGTTTTCAATAAAAGTAAAGTCCAGAGATGTTCCAAGACCCTCTTGCCAGCCCAACAGGAGGTAGCCACGCACAAATAGGATCACCTCTTCTTGAAGCCATACTTTTTCCTTTCATAGAAAAGATCTGTCTTGGAACTGCCCAGGTTGACGATCTTAGGGCAACCATCTCTCTGTAAGAAGAGAACATGCAAGTTAGGAAATGGGCAAACACAGAACAACATCATAGTTGTAGTAGGTTCTCAGTTCCCACACTCCTTGCCCTGTCCTCAACACGTTTCAAACACCTGTACAGACAAATTGCTCTCCAGTGCTGGTTACCAGTAAGACAGTGGAACAGAGAAGAGGATGGATGTCTTTTCAGCATTACTGTAGGACATGGTCTCCCTCAGGGCCAAAATGGAAAACAGCTCATATAACATCAGCCATTTAATGAAAAGGATGTGCTGTGCCTCAAGACTGAATTCTTTCTAAATCAGGATATGCAGGATGTCTAGGGCCCAGAGGAATAATCTTTCTCCTCTTTAGCCAAGAAGAATCTTGCTGCTCTAGATGTCACCAAATCATTCTTGTGTTTCGGAACCCCTCAGTAGTGACAGCAGAACTGAATCTCAGATTTCTTGCATCCTGGATCGATTACTGCAGAGGCTGTAGGGTCAGCTACTCACAGCAGCTACACAGATTAAGTTCTTGTACCTGAATTCCAGTAGATGGTGAGAAAAAAGCCTCAAGAAAAGCAAGGGGAGTAGGGGAGACCCTCCTGAGAGGTGTGGTTGCAAAACCAAATCAGAAACGCCCTCTTGGTATACCTGGGAACATTTGCCCATGGGCCACCTGAGCCCAGCACCTGCATAATTCTTTAGGGCAAAACATTATGGCTGGCCACAGGAACACGTGTCCTTGGCTGAAGTGCAAGCCCAAGTGCATTAGATTTAGAAAGCCCCTGGGCAGATGTCAGATGCTGTAGAATCTGCACCCAAGCTGCCTGGCTCCCATGCCAGAGATGCAATCTGGTGGGGAGGATCTGCATGATAGGAATAACAGGAGAGGTGGGGAACAGAAATCATCCCTCCCCCATACACCTGCCACAACCCATTTCTAGCTACTGTCTCCTTATTTCAGTTTGAACCTCAATAGCAGGACTCTTTCAAGACTCGCCTCCCACAATCCATGGAGTCTGTTCAGATCTTGACAGCCTTATTGCAGGTCTCTGTTCATTCTTCCACCTCCTCCTAAGGACACAGCTCATGAGCACCCTCCTTTCTCCAAGAAAAGATTACTATTTGCAACTCACAGATGTCCTGGGTGACAAGGTGGGATTCAGGCCCTTACCCACAGATTGAAGTGGGCTGAAACAATACTTCATTCGTTCCTCCACCAGAATAAATGAACCAAGAGCAACCAGATCCTTTGCTTTGTGCCCAATAGTATTCCATCTCTGCCATCCATTTCATTTGCTTTCTTCACTATCTTTTCCAGTCTTTCTCTGAGGATAATGAAAGTGCTGTGGCTGAAGCCTTGGACTGTTAAAGCTTCAGGTACAGAGCTCTGCCCATCTGGTTTTCTTATTCACATCAGCACCAGATACCATAATTGTGACAGGTAGCAGCACACTTAATTTTTCTCCTTCTGGGCTCCCTACGCTTGTGCCAGCATTTTTCAATCCTGCAACAAATCATGTCAAATCTGCTGTTTCAGATCTGCAACTTCACATCTGCAATAATATGTAACATCTGAGTGCTCTGGTATGAAGCAACTTTCTTCACTCACAGCAGCATTCACCCAGGTGTCAAAATACCCCAGACCTGTTTATTCTTCTCTAGCTCTATGTTTTCTACAGTCCTCCCTGACAGAGCAGCTGGTTATTTCACACCTGAACCAAACATAAGATATAGGTAATCTTAGGTTATGAAAAACACTTGTTGGGAATCCCTATGAATTGATGAAACTAAAACCAAGCCTATTTTACTCATGACTTATAAAGCCAGGCATCTTCATTCCAAAAGCAAGCGAACAAAACTACTGTTTCTCACAGCATTTATAAAGTAGGAGGCAGCACCCCCATCAAAGCACTTATATCCATATTTAGATACAGAGAAAGATTATGGTCCTGTTAGATCTAATGACTAAACTCAAAGGAGGACCTGCTCCTGTTCTGGATTTGGCTGCAGGCCTCTAGAGAAAACAGGCACTAGAGAGAATTAAAGCAGCAGTCACTCAGCTGAGGACACTCCTGTAAATCACTCTGAACCACTCTCTCAGCACGTTCTTCACAGTCATTAGGGTGTGTAGGAAATGACATTTGCAAAGCACCAAACAACTTTTAATGGACACTCTCACAGCTACCAGGCCTATATTCTGGGATAGCAGAACTGTAAGCATCATGTTCTTGTTCTTCTGTAAGGTCTTTCTAATGCTTTGTTGCAGTTCATGTCCTGCAGTCATTGTGTGGGATTATTAACAAAAGCCTTATAAGGGGTGAACAGCTGCCTCATTTCCCATGTGCAATGGCTTTCAGCACAATATTGTAAAAAGATGATAGCTCTGGCTATAGACAAAAGGGACCATTACACCAAAAAAGCATTAGCAGAAAGAGAAATATCTACAATAGAGACAATTCCAGAAAATAGTAAGAAAATATAAATTGTATCCCATTGAAATTATACAAGAAGCATCTAACTTGTGAAACACAATTACCAGTGGAGCCACGGGACACTAAGGACCAACTTTACCTTGTTATTCAAAGGAAAACAAAGGTTTTCCTTTGGCCTTACTGTACCGTATGTTCTCTTAATCAGTGGCTCATAATGGACTTCTAGGGAGGAGCTGCTTCAGCCACTGCCTTGCAGTGTCTGCAATATTTCTGACCCTGGAGAAACCTAGGCTGGAGCTGTACTAAGATAACAACCTCAAGTGGTAACAAGCAGTGTGTGGAGGAAATGAACTGTGAGTGTGCAAAACAGTCAGAGATCCTTAGAATGAAGAGAGTTCCAATACCTCAAAATGCTTTGCAAACACAGAGACCTATCAACAGGGGAATAAAGGTTTCAGGTATCGCAAACGAGTGCCAATTGTCCCAGCAGTAATTTCAGCAGCTCCAAGCCCCTTAAAGGTAAGCACAACTACTATGTAGCTGGGTTGGCCACTTACATCTTTTTCCTGGATGGTGCACTCCTTGCAGTAGTAGGCATCGGACACTCCGGGCCCCCCGCAGATGACGCATCGGCCCTGGTAGGAGCCGTAGTTACACTCGTCACAGATGCGCACCAGGGTGCAGGGCCGCACGTAGGAGTCGCAGATCACACACTTGCCATCACCTGCGAGCACAGCACAGCCTCTGGTTACAGAATGTCCCTTTTGCCATCCCCACATCAGAGGAAAAGCTTCCTCGTCAAATAACTTCCCTGTACACTCAAACACAATACAGCTGAACTGCAGAAATGTGCCTTGCAGGCACAGGGCACAACTTTGTATTGCACACTGACTTGAGAGGAACAAGGGCTGTGGCCTGCAATATTTGAAGGTTTTTTTTAAATTTTGTAATTCATTCACAGTCAGAGAAGAAACCCAAAATTATTTGGGTAACTACTTTGTGATTAGCCAAGACTTGCTTAGATTGTACCACTACTTTTACTCTAGAACTTTTCCTGACTAATTCCTTTGCAAAAGAAAAAAAGCCAGACTGACAGACTGACAAGACTAGAGTCCTTACCTACAAAAAAGCAGCAGTGTAAGCTTCTCCCACAGTGCCACAGCAACAAAAGTCTGGAGTTACTATGCTCAAAGAGATAAGAGACTGTACTCATCTGGTCCCTTTAATCCTTCATCTGTGACAAGGCCAAAGGAAGGGCAAACTGGCATGAACAGCCATTTCACAAAAGCTGCTCTTGCACTCCCACAAGGAACTGAGTGAAATTCAAGTACTGATATCATACAGGCAAGGAGCCATCAGATGCCAGTGACAGTTTCTGCTGAGCTGGACCTTAACCAAAACACTGACCTACGGATGAAAGGCTTCATATCCTATTACCAGTTCCCAAGGTATCTAATCCTGACTCCCACAAACAGCTTGTCTAACCTGCTCTTAAATCTCTGGCGTGACAGCCCTCAGCTACTACCAATGGGAATCTGTTTCACTGTCAGGTGCTCTTGAAAATGATCTTCTTGCTTCAGACTGTCCTTCTCCCACTTTACTTATTCTCACACTATTTTTGAGTCACAAACTACTCACCTTGTTTGTTCTGTTCCCTTACATGATCTAATGACAGATCACAAGGATCTAACAACAGATCATACTCTTTCTTCCCTTTCACAGCTAAGCCTTTGATTCCATGGGTGTTTTTCCTGCTCTAACTTTAAACATTTGCCCTCCATTTCTTCTTCTCCTAGATGCTAAGGGGAACCTTTCTCGCAGTGTGATGAAGCCGGAACCTAAAAATGCATTTTCCTCCCTGCTTTAAAACGATCAGGATGATATTTTGGTATTACAGATTACAAGGATCCAATGAAGCAGTCACTGTAGCCTCAGCCACTAGAAATGCTGGCAGCAGGTATGCTAGAACTGCGTTTGTGTGAAAGTTGAGCTTGCAACTTTTTAAGTTCCTTGCAACATTAAGGAAATTGTTCCCTTCTCAAAGAGTGACGTTAAGTTTGGAGTTAAAGCAAAAACAGATTCCAACCTTCAAACCCAAACTGCATGCTCTAACCACAACACCACGTTCTCAAGCAACTAAATGTGGATGCTATACTTACATTTTTCACAGAGTCTTCCGATTGCTGGAAAAAAAAAGAGAAAAAAGTTATTTGAGACAGGAGGAAAATCTAAGTAAGTACAAGCTTGAATGTCAAATAATTATCTTCTGCAATGAGCAGTCCTTAAAAAATTAAAGGTTAAACTATAGAAACAGTTTGCGCATACACACATTCATGATAAACAATGTATATCCTCCTGGAGAGATTTACCAGGACCCAAGATGCACTATGAATGCACAATGACACCCCTCTGCAGTACTCACGGCGACATTCATCATTCAATTTCAAACACAGCCAGTGTGTCTGACTGAAGGAAACGTTGTACATGAGTCTTGGCACAGCTTTTACACTGGTTTTAGTGGAGGGAAAAAACCAAAACCAAGTGTTTGTTTAAAGCAGTCCAAATACCTTCTTTGCTTTAGAACATGAAGGTAGTTAAATGTATCTTAGAAGTCTTGTTACTTGTCTGGGACACTCACAACAATGATGTTAGGAACTTGGATAAATGTAATAAATATCGAGTTTCAAAGACTAGATGTGCACATACACAAAGACTAAATATGGATTTGTCTGAAGCCTGAGAGAGAAGGGATTTGTCAGGACATGACTTTTCAACACAGACAGATGGTTAGAAGCACTGACTATTCTAAAAAGAGATTTCATATGGACAGCGCAGCTGAGTGCTTTGCGTTTATAGATCTTGCAGAAAGCTGCTCGTTAAATTTGCTTTTCCAAGGAGTGACAAAAACCTGGAAGGGATACCTCAACATCTAATCTTGTATAAGAGTTCTCTGAACCTTGACCCAAATGCTGACTCAGGTGCGACAAGGATAAATCCCGCTATCTCTATTACAAGAATAACCCGGAAGATAACTTTTGTCTCGCAGCCAGAAAGATGCTCCCAAATGCTGCTGGATACACAACTCACGGCGGGGCATCGAAAACAAAGGAAAATAAAAGGAAAACAAAAGAGGGAGAGAGGAGCGGGTGGCGCGCACCGCCCCTCCTCCTCCCCCGCCTCGGCCGGGCCTAACGGCCGCGCGCGGGCCCGACGGCCGGTAACGCGCGAGCGCCTCCCGCTCGCCCCGCGGCGGGAAAAGCGGCGAAGGGATCCCCCCAGTCCTCATCCCCCCATCCCCCGGGACCCACCGACGCCCGCCTGCTTGCGGCAGAAGATGAGGTCCGGGTGGTGCTTGGCCATGGCGAGGGGATACCCGCCCGGCGCTGCTACTGCTGCTGCGGCCCCGCGGATCCCTCACTGCCGCACCGCCCCCGGGTCCTGGCCGGGATAGAGCAGCGCCTGCCAAAGCGCCTCCACCGAGCGGGAAAACGCCGAGGGATGCCGAGATAAACCGTGCCCCTAAAGCCACCCCATCTCTAACCTTCCCCCGCCCAGAGGAGCCCCGCGTGGCAGCCGACGACCCTCTCCTGTCGCGGGTGTCTCCCTGCCAGGACCCGCGCGGCCACGCCCCCGCGCGCGCGCCGGAGATGTCAAAGGGGCCGCGTGACGCCATCGCGGCGCGACTCCATCTTTGTCAGTGAACAAAATGGCGCCGTACTGCGTGCTGGCGGCTCGGCTGAGGGTGAGCGGCGGTGGCGGGCGGGGCAGGCAGCGGGCGGGACGGGCGGAGGGGATTGCGGCAAGGACAAGATCACTGCCCGCTGGGCGGCCACGAGGGCGGCCGCTCGCCCGCAGCCTCGGGGTCAGGCCATCCCCGCCTCCGCGTGTAGGTCAGCGTGTCCCCGGTTTCGGCCTCATGCCCTGTTTCCATGGCGATGGTGGGGCGGCCGCGGCTTTGGCGGCGGCGGCGTGGCCGCTGCTCGGGNCGGGCCCTGGGGCAGGACGTCTCCCGCCACCGCGCCCGGCCGGCCGTCAAGGTGAGTGCAAGGTGAACGGGGCGGCGGGGACGCGGCCTGGCGCCGCCGCCTCCCCCGTCTGCCCGGGCCCCGCTGCGGTGGGCTGGAGTCACTGTCAAAGCCTCAGGCCTAACAGGGCAGTGAGCCCGAGGGCGCGGACCTGAACGGTGAAATAAAAGGTCTTTCCCCGGGGCAGGCATTTTTCTTTCCCTCGTCTTGTATTACTTCCCCGTATGGGCATGCGGCAGCACAAGGTGACTCCTTGTTGTGTGAGTGAGCTGTCTTTTGGCTACTTTGCTTCAAAAATCCTCCTTTTAATAAACAGAGGCTCCTGCGTGACAAAGATGCCAGCCTCTCTGTATGGGGAGCTAGGACGGCTGAAGAAGCAGGCAGGTCAGGCACATAAGTTGCCTTTTTTCCCGGGGCCATGATAGAGGCTCTCATAGTCTTGTCTGTCATGACCTCTAAAACTCACCTTTGCCAGTAATATGATCTTGCCACAGAGATTGCCTTTCTTGGAAAAGACTTTGTTGTGTTTAGTGTCTACTTAGTAATAAAGTTTTCATATCTTTTAAAGCCTGTAAGGCAAATACCAGGTGCAATTTTCTGTTTAGGGCTGCTAAGGGATAAGGAAGCCTTTGCTCCCCTGTGATAAAGGCAGGCAGCTTAACTTCTCAGTTTGCCACTTGTGACCTTGGCCAATGTGTTCCCCTTTCTTAGAGAACAAGTAAGAATTTGGTTGGCTTTTAGTATTCTAAAAGTCTTTTGTGAATCTTAATTCCAGTTTGGTTATTACTGTCTTACTTTAGAGGTAGATGTTTTAAAAAAGTATAGTAGTTTTTAAATTTAAATGAAAGTTATAGAATAGCACCATTTCAGTTGGGTTGGTATATTTGTTCTTACTTGTAAATAGTTTTTACTTTGTACTTTGAACAGAAATGACTACTCATAAAATGAAGGCAAATCTTTTATTAGGGCAATGAATTGGTTCTTGTTTTATGCTGTGACATTGCACGAGAACAAGCAGTCATTTGCTAAAATTAATATTGTATGGTGCAAAACAAAAGCTGTGCTGGCACAGTTGATACGGGGAATTTAGTATTCCAGGAGGTTGTCATCTATTATCAGGCTCAGGGTGCATATTTCTTTCCCCCCTGTGAAGGACTAAATCTGTGATGCTAATCAAACAAGTGATGTCTTTAGGAAGCTCCTGTGTAGCAGCCTAGAGATTAAAGAATATGAGCACCATCTTGTCAATCACTGTGATAGTGCCAGCATTGACCATGGCACATATTACTGCTATTGGTTCTGTTTGCCTCCCATCCTGGAACTGTTTTGGAACTGGAACTGCAGAGAAAGCTTGTCTCTGAGGGAAATAAATTGGAATTAGCCTGATTTGGACTGACTGTGCTATTTAAAGTATAGTTCTAATAGTCTCAAAGGGTCAAGATCTCTTTTCTGCCTACCTGAAATAATACTTTTAGTGGCATTCCATTTTTCAAGCCATGTTGCCTGAAGATTGACTGAAAGGGAGCACTGTAAAGCTCTAAACTGCCCAAAATATCGGGTTTATTGAAGGCTTGGTGGGTAAGTACCAAAATTATTCATGGGTAGCTTTGTATATCTGGCAGAAATGTTGGCCAGGGCTAAACTGATCTTCAGAACCATAATTTTGGTTGCTCTTTTGAGGTGGGTCTAGAAAACGAGCCCGCATTTACAATTTGATTATACCACACTGTTTTTTGTGGTGGTTTTTTTTTTTTTTTTTTAAGGCTGAATCATGGTGAATGTTGGAAACTTGGCCAGTGTTCTTAGATCAGGAAAGATGAGGAAAGATGGTATTTTGGGTTTCAGCTGGGATTTCTAGGACAGATTTCCCAGACAGAAGTGCATGTAACACAGTTGCTACTCTTCTGAACATGAGCTTTTGCTCACTGGGCCCGTCTGCCTTACCAGTTGCCAAAATGCAAGTTATTTTCTGAATTCAGACTCCCCTTGCATCTGGAGCATTCACTGTAGTGAGCTAAATGCGTGATAGCTACCTTAAAATTTGTAAAGAGCAGTGTTAGCTTCCTTACAGAGATTTCAGAAATAATGACCCATTTATTAGACTGGCTTTCTTCTGTCTTTAAAGGAAGCTTTTCACCTCGTGAAACACCAATAGGCTTAGGAGCCCTGTAATGATTACTGCCATTCCTTTTACTGAAATTTGAACAAGGACACTGCAAAATGGAGTAAGGGATTCAGTACCAGGTGAGAGGAGGTCACTTGGCAGCTGTTTGGTCAGCCTGGAAATAAACAGTTCCTGGATAAAAGGGAAAATTTATGGATTGGTGGCTGCCTACTTCCCTTGGCTCTTGGGCTCAAGGCAATTCTCACTACTTACTAAAAAAACACCATGGAAGCCCCACAAAACACTAGTACATTCCCTCTCAGAGAAGAGTGAGAGGGAATGAAACTGGGAACTGTCAGGCTTGTGACTTTTCCTTCATCTTGCAGTTCTGCCACCCTGTTTCTGAGGATGCAATAGGAGAAGGACAGGCATGGAGAACAGACAGGTGTGATGAATGATATAGTGTAGATTCTTTGGGAGGAGACATCAGACTTTTGAACCAGGCAGTTTATATTTGTTGCTTGGTGGTGGGTGGTGGATCCTTAGACTTGCTGGGTGCCAACATGAGAAGAACCATAATGAATCAAATTAATTCCCAGCAGAAATACAGGATTAGGTTTATATCTGGTGAAATGAAGATGGCACTTTTTAAATAGGTGCCTTTTAAAATTCTTATGTAGAGAAAAATGCTTGTCTAGTCTACTGAAGCTGATTGGTCTAGGCAGTTATTTTCCCTGGGTCATATTGGCCATTACAGAAACAGACCTTCAGTTTTCCAGACTTCTCCAGGTCCAGACAGAATCCTTCACCTTAAACACGCTCTCTTCCTGCTTCTGGTAGTCTGAAGCTGTGATCTGCAGGATTCAACTGCTTTGTATTGCTGATCTTGCAATTACCAGCTGAACACTGACATAGTATTAGAAAAAAATATTACATTTCCTTCTGTCATTTTATGAAGTGAAAAGACCCATAGACATGTATGTTCAAACAGAAAAGATTTTACCTGAATTTTGTTTGAAAAGTTTTGTTGTACCTCTTTTTGGAGTGCCCTGCTTCAGATTTCTATTTTAATCAGCTTTGGTCCCAGGCAAGACTAAGATGCTATGAAGCCTGTGCTATTACTTTTATTTGCGTATCTGTTCTTCTCCATTATGAACTAAGAAGAAGTTACTGCATTAAACCACAGTACATTTCCTGGCCTGGGAAAGAGATTATTTTTCCATGAACAATGATTAAATAGCTCAGTGGTTTTTTTCCAGCCACTCCAGCAGTTGGAGACTTTCACAAGATTGAATATCTTGTGAGGTTAAAAAAAAAAAAAACCACCAAAAAAAAAAGGCCAGAACAAAGCAAACATAAAAGTTACATGGCTACGAGGTAAAGAGCAGCTTTGCCTAGTTTGTACGTTAAACAATGAGAAGCTGGGTGGTGTTTGTATTGGTGTGGGTGGTTGTTCTGGGGTTTTTTTTTTGCTGGTGGAAGAAGGAAACGTCTTAAGTCTGACACCTGTGATAAGTTCTGGAAGTTCTAGGATTAAAGTGCAGCACAGTGAAATTTGATGACTGGGTTTCCCATGCACTCATGGAGGAGCAGTGCCCTCTGTTACCACCAGGTTCACTTCCCTCAGATATTCTTTCATAACGGTGGCGTACAACTGCTGTAAGTCTGTACTGCTTCTACCAAAAGCTCTTTGTAGAATGGCTTAGGATAGTTTGGTAAAAATGCAAACTGCACCCTTCTTGCTAGCGCACTGAGTAGTGTGATCTTGTCTAGCTTTCCAAAAATTTTTGTTGCAAAAGATACTAACGAGGGTTATCAAAAAGACAATAAAACAAGAGATTTTGCTAAAAATTGGTGATGTCTCTGATCGTGATTATTTCAGGCAATCTTTTCAATGCTGGTAACAAGAAAGCTGGAAAAAATATTCACAGGGAAACATTAAAATGCTTGAGCAGGTTTAAAGAATTAACTAGGGTTTTTTGACAGTGGTAAAAAAAAAAAACCCTGTGTAGGTACAATGATTGTGTTCTGAACAAGGAATACTTACAGTCACACATGCAAAAGGGGTGTTTAGTGTAATACTGCTACATTTATTAACCTGCACTTATCAAGACTTTGTAACTCTGAAATAGCGGATGAATAGAAAAAGCAGGATTAAGATTAAAGTGTAGTACCGGAGGAGGAAGAGTTCTGAACTCTTTTCTTAGGTCTGTTTCCAGACTTCTAATGCTGTGAGTGAGACTTTGAAAGCATGTAAGAAATGTGTGTGCCAAATCCTTGGAAGTTTTTATGGAGGCTGCTGTCTGACTCAGTTTTCAAAGCTGCGTGAGAGCTTTTAGCCCTGGGCACTGACCCGTCTCTTTCAGGTCAGGTGCTGTAAAGGTGCCTCGCCATAGCCTGCCCTTCTCCTGTGTTCCAGGAATCTGTCTCACTGTGGAGGCTGCCAAGTGAAATTTGGGCTTTTTTTTTTCCCTGGCACTTTCTGCTGATGCATTCAGCTCACAGTATAGTCCACTTGTCATGCAGCTAACTCACCTGTAGGGTAAGTGCAAGGCTTTTCAGAGGCAAAAGGTGAGGGTGCCTTTGAGAGAGTGAGGAAAAGAGCCCCAGCCAGGCTGGTGGAGCTGGTGAGTTTTTTCCACATCTTACTTCTCCTGTTCTGTGTTACATTGTAGACCAGGCCTGTACACCAAAGTCTCCTTGTGGAAATTTAATGTGTTTTGTAGCAGTATAGAGGGACCCTGCCTAGGAAACTTAGTACATGATGGTGGAACAGAGGCGTGTCCACTCGGACTGGCGCTGTATCGCCTGCCAATGTCAACTCTATGCCAGCAATACAAACCTAGGGATAGTTTTCTTTAGAAACAGCATTGGTTCTTCGCCATGACTCTGATGTGTCAGGAGTATGGCAAACTGGTGCTTTCTTGAGAATTGGCTCAGCATTGCCTGAAAGCAGATTTCTCATTTGAAAGCATAAGGCATCTGGTGCAACAAATAAAAATGTGGAATAATTTAGTAAATGTTACCTGTTCTGGGTACTTTGCTCTCTCACTGTTTAAGATAATATGGAGTATTGTATGATGAAATGTATTTGGGTGCCTTTGCATTCCTCAGTCTGTAAAATCCCAGTAACAAAAACTGAAAAACATTTTTAATTGGTACGTTACAGAAATGCACTCTGCAGGGTTCCAGTTTTAATACTCTCCCTTTTTTCAGCATGCCTTGAATAGTGGGGTACGACGCTACCATGTTGCTCCTGTCCTGTGCCAGCGGGCCAAGGTGGCCATGAGCCACTTTGAACCTAATGAATACATAAATTATGAAAAACTGGAGAAGAACATCAACATTGTTCGTAAGAGGTAAGAGTGGAAAAGGGAAGAAGGAGGGGGTCACTGTATTGAATGGAGCTCTGCAGTGACAGGAGAGGAAGAAAATAATGTTGTGGAGCCGTGGCACAAGGAGTGTTTACCAGGGAAAGCAGCACTGAACAGTGGCCGTTGTAAATATAGTGAAGCATGAGTTGTAGTGTCTCCTCATAGTGGTGGGGCACTGTGGGAAGGGTTGAAGGATATGATGAAGCACTGCAATGTGCAGAGAACCAGGCCAGTGAAGAGGAAGTGCTAGAAAGGGCTCCATCCTCTTTGTTTAATACCCTCGTTGAGGAGTCTTCACATTGGCCCTTGCTTCTTTCTGGGGCAGCAGCGCGTGGGTCATGGTTGTTATAGGCTAATGCTTCTTTGCGCTGTGTTCTGCTGTAGGTGTTAGGCATGGAACAAAGGGCTAGGAATTCATAGCATATGTAAACATAGTGACCTTAATCTGCTGATAGAGGCTTGTGTGCCTGCTAATTTGTCATTCCTGCTCCACTTACTGCGGCAATGGTTTGTATGACTTGTCCTTCAGTCTTTGTATCCCTTGTTAAATGTGGTGGCTCTCATTTCAAGTTGTTGGGTTGATTTAATTACTTCTCAGAAGATCTTGCTACATACATAAATAGATTCCTCAGCTGATACAGCTGCAGGATGAAAGGTCTGAGGTCACGAAGCTCCATTTAGTTGTATTTGCTGTGGGATCTGGTATTTGTGAATTGAGTCTGACCTCTGTCTCACCTCTACATTTGCTGTCTTGAAGTATGACTCAAGAAGTGAGCAATGTTTCTTTTACAGTAGAGGAAGATTAGAAAAGAAAGCATAAAATGACATCAATTCATATGTTCTTGAACTTTATGAACTGAACCCTTGTTTTAACCATGTGCCAGTTGATATTTTAGTGCTGTAAGAAGAGCATGGAGGTTTCTCTGTGCTAATAGGTCTTAACAGTCTGAGCAATATAGGGAAGCATTCTGTTACGTACTTAAAAGGGCAAATGTTGAAGTACACAAGATGCAGATACTAAAATTATTCTCCTTAGGCTTGACCGCCCTCTGACCTTGTCTGAGAAGATTGTATATGGACACCTGGATGACCCAGCAAAACAGGAGATTGAGCGCGGCAAGACCTATCTGCGCTTACGGCCAGACCGTGTGGCCATGCAGGATGCCACAGCTCAGATGGCAATGCTTCAGTTCATCAGCAGCGGGCTGCCAAAAGTGGCTGTGCCTTCCACCATCCACTGTGATCACCTCATCGAGGCCCAGTCAGGCGGTGAAAAGGATCTTCAAAGAGCCAAGGTCACTATTGCAGAGACATAACGTCTGTCTGTTTGAAAATGTCCTTCCAGTTGAAAGATGAGTTTATTTTAAATTTTTTTCACATAAGGACAGCCAGGAATCAGATATGGTAACAGATTGCCTGTGGTGGTCAGCTCTGTAGGTCAGATGCAGTGAAGAAACAGACTAAATGGATTTTTGGGAGTTCTTCACCTCAGATTCATCCATTACCTGGTTTAAAGGACCATGAATGTGGGAAAAGCTAGTCTTAAGTTGTTAGTGATGGAAGCCCAGATCATGTGTGTTCTAGAGAGAGAAGATATTTTGGCTAAAGGAGAAAAAAAATTATTTCAAATGGAAAAAAAGGAAGTCAGATTACTCTGTGTTGCAGTATGGCAGTGTGAAAAACTTAATGAACATATGTCTGCATTGCACCGGTGTATCCTGTGAGGGGGAGACAAATAGTTACTTTCCCAAGCCATTTGCTACTGATTATCTCAAGAGCAATAACTGAATCATGTGCAACTTTCATGGCTCATGGGTATAGTATAAATGTGTGTAAAAGTATGGAGGATGTTGGGTTTTATGTGGGAATTTCAAAATGTTGTTTGTCCAACTGCTGATTCAGTGCCATTTTAAAATTTTCTACTCAACTGTTTTACTGCTTATTCCTCCCCAAATGAGCTTCTGTAATCTGTAGATGCATTTATCTCTGACCAACATACCAAAATGCATCTCCAAGGAAATCTTGTTACTCCGAGTGCACTTAGCCAAAGTCCACTGTCAGAGCCAGGAGGAATTGCACCTGGAATGTTGATACCAGAATTTATGAACAGTAAACAGGGGTCAGCTGCATTTCAAGATTTTAGTCCATATCTATTCTCAGAAACTTGTGGCACTGAAGTATCTGCTTTTGGCTTTCTTCAATGGGCAACAATAAAGCAACTTGCACGACTCAGGAGTGATTTGGGGAGTTCTCACTCTGCTTGTCTCAGTCCTAAGTTGTGCAATTAACAGTTTGAGACTTAACTAAATCAGACAATTTCTTTTCTCCTGTTCACCTCCTGTTTTCCCCTTTGCCCTATTCCTGCATTTATTCTCCATGGTGCAATTATATTTGCTGCAGCCCTGAATTGAGCTGAGTCCCTTCTTTGCCATCCACTCTGAGCAGAGCAAGTAAAGGTCCTGCCTTCTTCTGACTGGCTTCTGCTGCTGCCAGTTGGCACACAATGAATGCTGGCAAGCCAGAGGGTGGTTTGGATTTACTGGGGGAGGGATGCACAAACAGAGTGGAGTGACCCAACTCCCAGTGGAAAACGAGGCTTAAAGAGCTGCTGCAGCCTCTTGGGAAACTTCAGCAAATGTGTGCTGAGACAATTCTTCAATTATCTCGTTTCCCCTTTCCCTTTATTCTGAAGCTTAGCTGCATGAGAACAGTCTTTAAGAAATTCTCTCCTTCTAGTGCTTATCTTATCTACTCCAACACTCTTCTGCCAAGAACTGTTAGGATATAATAGTGTCATACTTCCTTGGCAACCATGGTTTTTCTCATAAGCAATTTTCACGGTGTGACCTCCACCAACAATGGTGACAGTGCAGCAAGAAAGGCAGCATTGTGTGAGTCTTAAAGAGGGGACTTGCTAGAATGACAAATGACACTCACCAACTCCCCTGGCAGTGAACACTTCCAGTTCCATTTCTTAATCTGTAAAAATAAAGCCAGAATATTTATCTAAGGGATTTGAAATGTCTCCAAAGCATCTGTATAGGAAAAAGAACACCCGGTAGAGAAGGAAGGAGGGGCTAGAATGAGTGAGGGAAATAGGTTAAAAAAAGCCCCTGAGAATAGGGAAAGTGAGCACAGCATTTTTAAATGTCTTATTGGCAGGGTTTTCCTTAAATTGTGCTGTTTGGAATTAGAAACTAAAAAACTTTTAGTAGAGCTACAAATGGGATGAAATTAAATGGCCTGTTACAACTGTCTGTCAAACAGTCTTAATCTTAACCTTTTGGTTTTAAAAGTTATGTGCACCTCCCTCCAGCTGCTGCAAAACTGGGAAGCAAACTACAGGCAGGCATGTGAAAGAAGGGAATGTGTTTGAACGAGCTTTTGATGTATGGAAGAACAAAATGTAGTACTAATGCTCTGTGCTTCCGTGTGTGAATAGGACATAAACCAGGAGGTGTACAACTTTCTATCGACGGCTGGTGCCAAGTATGGAGTGGGATTCTGGAAACCTGGGTCAGGAATCATTCACCAGGTAAAGTGTGTGTGTTTGCAGTCTTTGAACATGCAGTGGGTATTTTACTTTCGGGTGGAGACAGAGCTCAAGTACAAATCTTTAGAGAATTTCACTGGTTTAGGGAAACAACTTGCTTTGCTCAAGGCAGGCGAGGTTTCTTACTTGCTCTCTCTCAGTTATCTTGACAACAGTGGGTTTTTTTTTAAAGGTTATTTTGGTCAAACTGTAACCTGATGTATCATTAGGTAGTGCCAACAGCATACCATGTGAATCACAGAAGCTTGAAATACCTTAACTCCTTGTGGGCTGGCTCCTCTTAGTACAATTGAGACAGTAAAGTGAGGCCATGAAGCTGGCTGCATAGGGTTAATGTGAATTGCTTTTGGTGGTAAGGAAAGCGACCTTGGGAACATACTTTTTTAGGATTATTATGTATGCATTTAGTTCTATAAAATCCAGAAGAGTATATGAGGACACAACAGAGCAGCATACTTCAAGTACTCAGGAGTGGCAACACATAAGGAGTTGCTAGGTGAATTTGAATAAAATGCAAAACAGTTTCCAAGTCTGAGGTTCTCTTGTCATTACACTTGGATCTAAAAAAGAACATGACAGTCCCACAATAATTTACCACCTAATTAGGCTTTTTGGTTTTTTAAAACAAACACTTCTTTCAGGATGTCCCTAACTTGCTTGTGGTTGGTTTGCTTTGAGGGTCCAGTAGTCATTTTTCATTGTTCCTCTGAGTCTCAGGCAGCAAAAGCTGAAGAGCAGCATGAAGCAAAAGGAGTGGAGAGGAGAATGGATGACTGGTAAGCATCCTGTCAGCAGGGAACTTGTGACCAGGTGCAGTCAAGAGCTCTCTGCTATGTTTTCTTAGCTACAAAATTAGTTACTAAGGTTACCTTAACTTAATGTGACACAACAGATGAACTTTTCAAAAGGTTATGGGAACACCTCAGGTCATTTGTGTTCCAAAACCATTCGTAACATCTGTCACGCGGCAACATAGCTCCGTGCTGTGGTTACCAGTCTTCTTGTGGCTGACTTTCTCTGGCTGGAGGAAACTGGTCCTGTTGTATAGCTTCAGAGTACAACTGTGCCAAAGTGAGGCCTTGAGAGTGACCTTTCTCACACAAATACATTGATGTGGCTACAAGAATATAAAGCTGAAAGTTCTGAAAGCAAAGCCTTGGTCTTTTTGGTAAAGGACTGCCTTAGTTCTCTTCAAGCTATTCTGTGATGCACGTGCTGTGAGTTCTGTGCTTCTCAGAAAGGCTGTTCCTAGTGTTGGTATGGCACATATGCAGTGAGAAGTTCATTAGCTTGAGTTCTCCACAGTGTTCTTACTACAGAAATCTCATTTTTTCATTGAGGAATGGTTTTGTGGTTTTGTTAGTAGTTGAGAAGTCTTGCATGGAACTGGTAGCATCAATAAGGGAAGGGCAGCGTCTTGGTGAGAAGTTCCTCTATGTAATTGAGTTTTGGCTGGCAGCATGGATTGGAGGAGCCTGTTGGTATTCTACTGCTATGGGAGCACAAAAGCTACGGAAGGTCTCGCTAGCATTGGATAAGTGAACTGACCTGCTCAGCTGTTAATTAAGGGTGTGGAGATTATGGAAAAGACTCTTGAGGTCTAACAAAGGTGGTACCTTAACAAAAGCCTATACTGGAAGGAAAAAGAGGAGATTGTTTTCTAATTTTTTTTATTATCCTGGGATGAGCAAGGATCCTGGGGCTGAGACATGGTACCTTGTTTTGTCATTACATCCTCCACAAGGAGGTTGAAACAAAAGAGAATTTCCAATCCTGCCCAAATTCAGTTATTTTCTTGCTACTGAAATCTGCAAATACAAACTGATCTAAACTCTTGTTCTTGTTTTCTTTCTGCTGTCTTCCCCCTCCTTTCCCACAAAACAAGCAAGCAAACAATCCATTTTTATTTTCAGATCATTCTGGAGAACTACTCCTACCCTGGGGTTATGCTGATCGGCACAGATTCACACACCCCCAACGGAGGTGGCTTGGGGGGAATCTGCATTGGTGTGGGTGGAGCTGATGCTGTGGATGTCATGGCAGGAATCCCTTGGGAGCTCAAATGCCCAAAGGTAGGAGCAGAAGGAATATGAAGCATTGATGCCAAGGGTGAGATATATGATGTGTAAGGAGCATTGATTTTCAAGCACTATGTATATAAGGCACCAGATACCATTGCAGTGTGACAGGAATATACCCCACAGCAGAACTATATACTGTTACCTTTCTGACAGGAAGTGATGCCAGTATTTTTTTTTCCCTTGTTGATGTTGCTCAGGTTATTGGTGTAAAACTGACTGGCAAGCTCTCGGGCTGGACTTCTCCTAAAGATGTGATCCTGAAAGTGGCTGGCATCCTGACTGTCAAGGGTGGGACGGGCGCCATCATTGAATATCATGGGCCGGGTGTGGATTCAATCTCCTGCACAGGTAAGTCAACACAGATCTCTTATCTGAGTGGATTGTTGGTGGAGCTGGGTGTTGAGCTATCTGTGGAGGCTGGGAAGGGAACCAAACAAGAAGTACTAAATGTTCTCCCTTAGCCTGGCTCGGCAGTTTGTACATGGCAAACTGGAGGAGTGGCGTAACATGATAGCACTCCCTCTCAGTGAAAAAGTAACCTCTCTCCATTAAATCTTCTTGTGATTTTGAGAACATGGAATGGTTAATTGTGAAGAATCCTGTAAAATGGTGTGTCATGATAAGAATAAGGGTGTATGTATTCCTGTGTAAACTTAGAGGGTGGAGATGTCAGCGATAAAGGAATGACATATTCATTTCAGCCTAAAATAGGCTGTGAATAGAAAAAAGAAACAGGTTAATGGGAATATATGTGTGACAGCTGCTAAACAAAGAGCAGAGGTTCTGAGACCAGAAAGCAGTTTGTAACATGCAGTTTATACTAGCTAATTGTGGATCTTGGGTGCTGAATTTGAACTAGCAAAAATTGTAGTTCTCTGTAATATGCTAGTTAGGACCAAATTACAAGAAATGTGTCTTCCTTTAGTTTGAAGTGCAGCCTTCAAGCTGGACTTCTCCTCTCAAGTTGCATGACTTGGCTACAACTTGGAATACTTGGTTTACAAACTGAGAGCAATTTGGGATTTTTCTTCTATGAAATTAGAGGAATTTTATATCTTCTTCTAGCTTGTTAAATGTAAAACAGGAGCTTCAACAGCTTCATTGCTGTGTCCTTGAAAGGGATGGTTGATCCCAGTGCTGTGAGCAAATATTTGGGATTTTTTTATTGTGTTCTGTCACTGGAAGCATTTTATTCAGCCCATTAAATTTCTCACAAATGTCTGGCTCCTCCAGTGAAGACAAATGAGATGGTAGGGAGGGACAGGACACTCATTGCAGGTAGCAGAGTGCTATTGCTCACTGCTGTAAATTATTTCATGCTCAGTGCAAACAGGAGTTCCTTGTTATATCAGTATCTGCAGGTATCAGTGTAACTTTTGGCTCATTCCTTCCACAAGAGTCTGGTTGCAGGCACTGTATTGATCAGAAACATAGGGAGCTGACCCAGCCATTATGTTGTCAGTGTCCTCTCAGCTGTGGCCTTAGGTTTCTGTGGCGGATGCCCTGATCTCTCTTAGCTTTGCTGTCTTTTGCATATACTGACTTTTGGAGAATTGGGTGGCCTTGGACTTTCTCATTTGATCCCGTGGTCTCTTCTCCCACTTCTCTAGGAATGGCAACAATCTGTAATATGGGGGCTGAAATCGGAGCTACCACGTCGATCTTCCCTTACAATGAACGCATGAAGAAATACTTGGGCAAGACTGGGCGAGCTGGTAAGAGGATCTGGGGATTGAAGTGGGTAGGAGTATGGGTTCAAGTGAAGGTGTATTGTGGGAGCAGTATTCTCCTACGGTGTTGTCTGGTGAGATTTTTGACCTTGTGTGGTCCTGTAGGTCATCTGTTACAAGTAGGGAGTCTGTAGATGAAGTGGCTGGGAATTATGTGGTTGACCCTCCTGTGTGTAGTTATTCTAGACTTTTTTTCTCCCTCATATTTGCTGCACTTTTCAGATCTTCCTTCTTTCTTATTCCAGATATAGCTGCACTAGCAGATGAATTCAAGCAACACTTGGTACCAGATTCTGGTTGTCAGTATGACCAGGTGATAGAAATCAACCTCAGTGAGGTAAGGCTTCATTTCTTCTTGCCATCTTGAATGCTGTGACATGACTCTGCTTTGTGTGACTGAAGACCAAGCTGGGAGTTTGATGCAACACCCCTGGTGCTGTGCTAGAACATGTAAATACATTCAGGTCTGCTTCACTGACAGCTTGTGCTCCAGTTTTCATGTAGGAGAATCTTAGTTAACTTCCAGCTAGAGCTGTGAAAGGAATTGATTTGCTGCTGTGTTTTGGGGTTATTCTTTGCTACTGTGATTTCTGACTTTGTCACTGTTTCTTAAAGCTGAAACCGCATATCAATGGACCTTTCACACCAGACCTGGCGCACCCTGTGTCAGATATTGGTGCTGTGGCAGAAAAGGAGGGCTGGCCTGTTGATATCAGAGTTGGTGGGTAGCATTTGCTCTTTCTTCTGCCTTCATACTTGTGGCATAAACATTGTTGTCTTGGGATAAGCTGTTGGTCATATAGCTTGGGATCCAATTTTTTCACTGCTGCTGTCTGTCCTTTGACTTTGGTGCAGTGTCATCTGTTCATGGCCATATGAATTTTCTGGGAAAAGTAGTGACCACATGGGCCAAGTGTGTAGGATGAGATCCAAGACAGTAGAAGGGATTTTAATCTCAAGAGGTAGACCAGGTTTCTTCCATTTTTGAAATGTTTGAATGTTTGGATTGACAGGAATATTACCCATTGAAGATCGTTTGTATTAAAAGTCTGTGGTATGGATTTACCTGTTGCAGAGAGTTGTGAGGAGCATGATTGTCAGCACTCCCAGCAGTTGGCTGTTGAACTCTTGGGACCTAGTGAAGTTAGTACTTGCTGTTGTAAAAAGCAGGCTTGGAAATTTATGTACTTGCTTTTGGGATGGTAACTTGTGGGCTGACTTCTCAACTGTTGCTCATGGAGTGGAGGAAGGAATGAAAAGAATGGAAATACATTGTAAAGCCATGTCCAGGTGGGAGGTGTATTATATTATAGTGCTACAAATAAGATACAGTTACAGTATCTGTAACTGAGAGAGAAATTTTATTTTGCTGCTTAGCACCAGAATGTTGTCAGGATGGTACAGCACGTCCTTGTGTGGTCTTCATACTATACCAAAGATGTTTTCTTTTCATAATTTCCTCCATGCCATCTTGATTTAAAGCTTTTTCTGTCTTTGTGGAACAATACCTCTCTTTGGTTATTTGCTTAACCAAAATGCAAGTAGGTGACACTCAGGTCTTGTAAAACAATAACCTAGTCAGATTAGACTAGTGACTGAGTAGTGTGTTCTGACTGTGCAACCTCCAGAACTGGACAAGGGACTGCTTGTGACTACAATATATTGCTGGGAGGCTTGGCAGTGTTGGTACCTGAAACCCTTTCAGATTCCTTATCAACAGACAAGGTGGTTATCCCTTGTTTGCTCTTCTGGGAGATGGGTCAGGGAGAATCTTCCAAGTCCCAGGGCTGCAGTAACCACCATCCTGTTTCTGTCAAACACGACAGGCTTGATTGGCAGCTGCACCAACTCCAGCTAT
This sequence comes from Ploceus nigricollis, assembly GCA_013399945.1. Taxonomy (NCBI): domain Eukaryota; kingdom Metazoa; phylum Chordata; class Aves; order Passeriformes; family Ploceidae; genus Ploceus; species Ploceus nigricollis. Next base: position 561,987 of record VXBC01013316.1, read on the forward strand.
GAGGACATGGGACGCTCTGCAGCGGTGGCAAAACAGGCACTTGCGCATGGATTGAAGTGCAAATCCAAGTTCACAATCACACCAGGGTCAGAGCAGATCCGTGCCACCATTGAAAGAGACGGTTATGTGAGTATGGCTGCTCTTTGCACTTCCAAACGGAAAGGGTTAAATTCTTCAGGACAGTACTCGAGGGGCCGAGTTAACTAATAGAAACCTCCTGAACTTTGTCTTCACTTATTGCTGGAGGTGCAATTGCTGATGTAGTAACTGATCTTGTGCTACTGTGCCTGTGGGTCCTGCCATCATCCTGACAGTGTTTTGACCTGATATCTTTACTACCTGGGTGTGTAAAAACAGGATTAGAACTGAACAAGGCTGAGGCAGTTGTCAGGAACTGGGGTCCTGAGGAGAAAACGGTATGCATAACAAGGGATACCTCATGCTCCTGGGGTTCTTTAGATGGCCATGGCTGACAAAAGGCTGCAATCCACTTTTATCCCAATATATAAAGAGAACATGCCCTTTTGTTGGAAGGTGGTTCCCAGTTTAGACCAAACTTATGGCAAAACTCATATTGGCTTTAAAAGGACTATTTCTGTTGAGGAACTATTACCTACTTTCTTCCTTTTTTCTCTGCAGAAAATGTTGTTTTAATTAACTTTACTATTTAGTAAATTTTAGATGCTGTCATAGTGTGAGGACCAAGTCTTTACATATGGATATGCCCAGCCAATGTTTGATGGCTCTTCCAACCAAGTCCTACCTTTCAAGTCATACCTTTCCTCACCAGCTGCCCCCTTAATTGAGTTGTTTGCTGAGTAGACTGAGCAGGCACACATACTTGCCTGCACTGTTGCCAGTTCTCTCCTTACATGGACTGGAAGTCTATAGAATATTATTCAGACCAGACACTGCCCTTCAGTCAAATGTCTGTAAGTAGCTGGATTGCTCAAGTTGAAACAGGTAGAGAATGGGAACATCATGGCAAGTCACCCTGTGCTCTGCCCCAGTGTTAACTTACAGTCTTAACTGGGGTTAAACCCCATGTATTTATAAAAGTGACTCAAAACTGAAACAAGGAATGGAGTTTTCTCAGGCTCGGTGCTTCCTGTTAGTGTCTTCTTCCCCCAAAAGAGCAACCCCAGAAACTCATTCCAAGCAATTCTACAGTAACAAAGTTGTTTTCTGTCCCCAGGCAAAAGTCCTGCGAGAAGTTGGAGGGCTGGTTCTTGCTAATGCTTGTGGGCCATGCATCGGCCAGTGGGACAGGTAAAATGAAAGATGGACCTCACTCTAGCTTTGTATCTTTTAGCTCCCACAATGCTCTGTGAAGCCTGATTTGACTGTAAATACAACACACTAGTAATTAAGTGTTTAAAAACCAACTGGCCATAGCTGTCTGATATGTACTGGAGTAGGCAAAAAGAAGGACTACAGATTTATATTGAGCCTTTAGGTGAATAAAGCTGCAGAATGGACATACATTCTGGAGACTTTTTGTAGAAGGCAAAGAATGGGGAGAAAAAAGATTTGTTGTCTGTGAGAGGGTGGAGTGAAGTTTGTATGGGCCTTTTAAAATAGAAAAAGTGAATTGGTCCAACTTCAGTCATTGGATTGGCAGGGAGAATAATTCCCAACAGAAGGGATGGGAGGCACATTTTTATGTTGCTTTATCACGGCTGACCATGGGATATCAAAACGCAGTGTGCTTAGTTGATTATTGTTTAGACAGTTCAACAGTGAACAACATGGGCTGTGAAAACTACTGCAAGAATCAGTGTTTGACTTGGGTTTGCATTCATTCATTTTGGGTCTGTGCTTAAGGGAGGAAAACAGGCACCAGCTCGTGCTTCTAAGATAGTGATTGCTGCCAAAACCAAGCTAGGGGATTCTAGCAGTGAGACATCTAGAAGCAATATTCTGTTTGGATCTGGTGAGCATGTTTGCTTCTTTCACAGGAAGGACATCAAGAAAGGAGAGAAAAATACAATAGTTACGTCCTACAACCGGAATTTCACAGGTCGCAATGATGCCAATCCAGAGACTCACGCATTTGTGACTTCTCCAGAGGTGAGAAACTGCCAGAGGAGGGGAATAGTTCAGGGCGCCTGCAGAAGAGGCCCAGTGTGCCTCATTTAGTACCTTTTGGCTGGTGGCTTTGAGACTTAGATGTAGGACTTTCAGGTGAAGTGATGGTGGGAGGTAGAATGTGCCTTTAAATTTGTCTTTTTTTTTTTTTTTTTTTCAGATTGTCACAGCCCTGTCCATTGCTGGCACTCTAAAATTTAACCCTGAAACAGATTATCTGACAGGAGCAGATGGGAAGAAGTTTAAACTAGAGGCACCTGATGCAGATGAGCTGCCCAAGCTGGTAACTGCTCTGTTTGGGGGCAGAGGGAAGGAAGACCTGACACTAGCAGTGTTTTCTTTGTACTGAGGGAACTTACAGGCACTGACCTCTTTCTTGACACATGGTGGTAGAGCTAGAATGGGTGCAGTTGCCTGTATTGGCTTGTTCTTCACATGCTATTGGGGATGGCTGAGGCTAATGATTTTCCTTTCTTCTTTGGAAGGAGTTCGACCCAGGCCAGGACACCTATCAGTACCCTCCCAAGGATGGCAGTGGGCAGCATGTGGATGTGAGCCCCACCAGCCAACGTCTCCAGCTTCTTGAGCCCTTTGATAAGTGGGATGGCAAAGATCTAGAAGACATGCTGATCCTCATCAAGGTCAGGAACAAAGTGGGGGAGCATCAGCTATGACAGGTCTGCCTGAACAGGGGTTTGTACAGCAACTGCTAGAAGCTTTGGATGTGCCCTTGAGATACCTGATTCCCTCCCCTACAACCATGTTGTTACAGAAAGGGAAGCAAGGGGTCTTCCTTTCTTCCAGGTGTTCCTTCTGATACTTCTTTCTGTTATAACTAAGTGACTTTTCTCCTTCGGGCTAGTGGTTCGCTAATACCATGCAAAAGCAAGCTTGTTATAGCATGTAGTATGATCCTGCCTAAACCATGCAGTCTGCAGAATTTGTCCCAGTTACAACCTGCAATAGAAAGGTGGATGGGTTCTTTAATTAGCATCTCTAATACTGACTGTTCTAAGATGTATTTTGTCTGAAATGAGGTCGTTGGGAACTTCTCATCCATCAGTATGCATGTTCTCTTCCCACTTTATAGAAAGAGAAATTACTTCACACTTGTTAAACATTGCAATTTGGTCTTTCAATGGAGACATGGGTTTCTCCTCACTGCCTGAGGTGAGTTAACAGATGGAAACTTCAGTTGATGTGGTGAGGGGTTCTGAAATGCAATCCCTTATGAACTGACCTTTGGGAACATTCCTGATTCTCAGTGTCAGAGTTGGAGGTACTCCCAAGGGCCATACTGCTGTGCAAAAGTTTTTGACACAGGCAATTCCTTTATAAGCACTTTAGAACTTACCAGTTGGAAGGCCATTACCTCTGGTTGGGAATTCTGTTCTTACAAGCTGAGAAGGCTTATGTGCAGTTTGGAAACTTAGAGGGTAACACTTGGCATCTTGTTGAAGTTCCCCAGCAGGGAGGCTGGGCTGTAGCAGGAAGGGCTTAATTGCTTTTTGTACCTGAACAACCTGCTGCTGAGGGAAGTGAGGACACAGCAGGAGATGTCATGGCTAAGCTAATTTTTGTAATTTACCCTTGGGAAAAGGGATGTTCTTCTTATCCAATGCATGCGGAATGACCACTGTGTTCTGCTTTAGAGTGCTTGATTCTGTAACTGATGTGCTTTTCTGGGGTTTATGCCTTTAAAAAGAGATATGATGATCACAGAATGGGTTAGGTTGGAAGGGACCACAGTGGGTCATCTGGTCCAACCTCCCTGCTCAAGCAGGGTCATCCCAGAGCACATGGCACAGGATTGTGTCCAGATGGTTCTTGAATATCTCCAGTGAGGGAGACTCCACATCCTCTCTGGGCATTCTGTTCCAGTGTGGTAACTACACAGTAAACTTCTTCCTCATGTTCAGGTGGAACTTCCTGTGCCTCAGTTTCTGCTTCATTGCCTCTTGTCCTATTGCTTGGCACCACTGAGCAGAGCCTCGCTCCACACTCTTGACACCCTCCCTTTCAGATACTTACAGATATTGTAAATGAGAGGTCCCCTCTCATTTGTCTCTTCTCAAGGCTGAACAGGAGATGGTCTAGTCCCTTAATCGCCTTTGTTGCCCTCCCCTGTACCTGCTCTAGGGGCTCCATGTCTCTCTTGTACTGGGGAGTCCAGAACTGGACACAGCACTCCAGAGGTGGCCTCACTAGGGCTGACTAGAGGGACAGGATCACTTCCCTTGACCTGCTGGCAATGCTCTTCCTAAGTCACCCCAGAATACCATTGGCTTTCTTGGCCACGTGTGCACACTGCTGGCTCATGGACTGCTTGTTGTCCACCAGGACCCCCAGGTCTTTCTCTGCAGAGCTGTTTTCCAGCAGCTTGTGCATGGAGTTACTCTTTCCCAGGTGCAGGACCCTGAACCTACCCTTCCTGAATTTCAGACCGTTCTCTGCCCACCTCTCTAACCTGTTGAGGTCTTTCTGAAGGGCTGCAGAGCTTGCTGGAGCATCAACCATGCCTCCCAATTAATGCTTCACAGTTACAAGTTTTGAGGAAGGGTCAAGTACATTAGTCCATCCTGAGACATTCTTCTTTTCTGCTATGCTTTAGGTAAAAGGGAAATGCACCACTGATCATATTTCTGCAGCCGGACCGTGGCTTAAATTCCGTGGCCATCTGGACAACATCTCCAACAACCTGCTCATTGGTGCCATCAACATCGAAAACGGCAAAGCCAACTCTGTGCGGAACGCATTAACCCAGGAGTTTGGCCCAGTCCCAGACACAGCCCGTTACTACAAGGTGAGACGTTCCCCTGACACATCTGTTTTAAGAGAATGTTTACACTTTTGGCAGTCTGTGCCAAATATAAGGATCTCACCCTCCTGCTCTCAAGTAACAGCAACTGCGAATTCATTCAGCATTGAGGCAATTTCTTGGTACTTTCTATAATGTTTGCAGTTCCTGTAGGAGATTCTGTCTCTACCTGCCATGGGGAAGAGGGAGGAAGATCTCGTGACTCAGAGGGGACCAGAAATCATAGATGAAAGAGGAAGAACTCCTTTAGGCTCTGCACACCTTACAAGGCATGGGTGTCATCAGACTAACTAAATCTTGCCTTCTGGAATGCTTCACCTGTGACTAGTCTAATGTTTAAATAAATTAGTCTTATCCCCTTTATTCTTTAACACTAGGCTTCAAATCTCAAGAAATGTCCTTTTACCCTCTGGACAACTTGGCAGTTGTTTCCAATTGGCTCTTTCAGTAGAGAGAAGTTAAAAATTTCCATATCCCTTCCAGAAGTAGAGCAGAGGTCATGGCTCGTGCAAACACTGGTCTGGCATAGTATGATGGAAGGAGAGGTGACAGGAAAAGGAAGGAAAATATTTGCTCTGGATCCCAAGAGCAATCCTCCTTAGCCCTTGTCAGCAAAGATGGCAGTGCCTAACTACTGTGAAGCACTAAACTCCTTTATTTCTCTCCTTTCTCAGAACCCAAGGGAGTCTTCTGGGAGAAGGTGTCATAGCATAGCAATGTCAGTGAAGTGCTGAAATTAGATGTGTGGGTGGATATTTATTGTTAATTCCTCACTTGAGTGGCTGCACAAATGTAAATCTGTGTCTTTTGTCACAGAAAATGGGTATCAAATGGGCAGTTGTTGGGGATGAAAACTATGGTGAGGGATCAAGCCGGGAGCATGCAGCATTGGAGCCACGTCACTTGGGAGGAAGGGTCATCATCACCAAGAGCTTTGCCAGGATCCATGGTGAGTCAGGCTTCCCCTATGGTGTTTGTAAACAGGATGTGTTCAGTTTGAGTGGAAGGTGTTTATACCTTGCCCAGGGCTCAACACCTACAGGCATGAACCTTCCCTGCTGACAGATGGAAAGGTCCCTCCTGTCAGGAGTCCTGTTACATACCTAGTTAGATATGCCACAAACAACGGATATGCTGATTTTGCTACAAAGATAGTAATTGTTGTTGGAATAGTACTCTGAGCAGCCAGAAGGTAATCGTGCTTCCCTGGAGTGGGATGTTAAAAGTGTGGTTGGTGGTTTGTTCTCCACAGAAACCAATCTGAAGAAGCAAGGTCTACTGCCTCTCACTTTTGCTGATCCAGCAGACTATAACAAGATTCATCCTGTGGATAAGCTGAGCATTGTGGGGTTGAAAGACTTCGCACCTGGAAAGGTAACTGTCTGGGTGTCTTGTCATGCACTTGGGGGCAGGGATGTGCCACTGATGGGGATCAGTAGTGAGTTGTGTTCTTGTGAGGCAGCACTGGCACTGATGAGCAGTGCAGCCTGCCAGCCAGGTGAGACACAGTGGGCTGGGAGACCCAGGGCAGGTCAGAATCAGTGGTGTTCTGAACAGTTAAGAGAAACCTTCGTACAATAGTCTGAATTCCTGGACTTGTTGACTTAAGCATGAGTGTTCCCTGGAAGGAACTGTAACCTCACTTTTAAGTTAAGATCCACCCTGAGCTGCAATTTTCCCTTTTCAGCCCTTTAAAACCATGTAGAAATTTTCCTGTGAGAAGCTTCAGATAACCTTCTCCCTTGAAAGAGAAGGGAAAATAAAACTGTCTTCTTCCTTTAGCCTCTGAAATGCATCATCAAGCATCCCAATGGGAGCCAAGAAACAATCATGCTGAACCACACCTTCAATGAGTCGCAGATCGAGTGGTTTCAGGCTGGCAGTGCCCTGAACAGAATGAAGGAGCTGCAGCAGAAATCAAGCTAAGTGCGCACAATGCCCCAGTGCACTGGACTCGATTCAGCTTTGGCATTTTCATGAAAGTGCAATTCCATGCCTACTGTTGGAATAAATGTCTGATCAAATGTAACCATAGCTTCCTTTTTGTTATGGTACTTCCTCTTCACTGACACTATGAAAAGGGAGTGCAGCTAGGCTTACTTTTGTCTTTTAAATTCCCCAGTTCCTTTTTCTATTTTGGCTCAATTTCAGTTCTCACACAGTTATTTATATTTGGAAATAACCAGCAAAGGTGGGTTTGTCTGCTCAGTTGGTTGTTTTCTGCCCATTCACTTTACTGATGGCTAAAGACTTAAAATTTAAATAAAGAATGTGACCATCTCTTCTGTCATGTGTTACTGTATTCATCATCCTAATCCCTGTCATTGTTGCTGGGAGGGTAGGAAAGAATTTGTAAATCACTGCTATATGGAGAAGAAAACCAAATTGAACAGTAACTCAGTGTTGTAAAAAAAGAGCCCTCACAGCTGTCCTGGACTGTTTAGCTCTTGACATTAACGTACTGCAGGCTACACTTGTGATTATGACCACCTTCCCCCCTACATTCCTGTCTAGGGCAAGACTGCCACTATTGCAGTGATGACAAACTTGCAAAGAACACTTGCTTATCTGATTTCCCAGCACTGCACACTTGGTGTCCTAAAGCACAACTTAGAGCAGGAGATGGATGTTGAGGAGTCTCTCATGAGAACAACACATTGCTACTGCTTCACTTTACTCCTGGGAGCCCTGACCCTGTCCAAAAGGAGCTGAGCAAAACAACTATCTGGAGTAGTTGGACTGTTTTCTTCCCCTTGCCCTGGCACTACCCCAGAACTGTGTGGAAGGTCCTCACTTGTTTCACCCAAATTTCCACCTATACAAACAGCTGGGGGGGTTTCTGCAAACAGTTGTTTCCCTCACAGCTAGATGGTTGCATGTGTGAGCACTGCTGCTCTGTAGGTGGCATTCAGTAAGCTTATTGTGTGCACAGATGGACCTCAGTTACTATGTGAACCCAAAGAATTCTAGGCTCCCTTTTAATTAGGGCATTGCACCAGGAATAACAGTTGAGAATTAAGGGGTTCTAACGATGCTGCAGGGAGGGCGCTGATGACTCAAGCTTTGTTTTCACCGTTGGAGGTTAAGCAGACCCACTATCCCAGGGAATTACAGCTCCTTCCTGCCAAACGTGGCTGGCTTTGTAATTATGTGCAACATCACTCTCTTGGCAATGGGCCCTGCATAGATTTTACTCACTGTTTTGTTCCCTCCTTTCCTTGTACTGCTGTCAGTGAGGGTGATGGCAATTGTTTGTCATTGGCTGTTAGCATAGAGCAAAGTGTTGGTCTCAACTCTGTCTGCCTTGAAATCCAAGTAGCTAAACTGCAGGAGGCAAGTGTTTTCTTCCTGCTAGGCAGGAAGCTAATAGTTTCCCCACAAATTGTACAGGAAGGCAGGCTGTGTGGTTTTTACTATTTATTCCACTTACAGTATTAAAACCCCCACAAACAAGGATTTAGCTTGCTCAAAGCAGCCTTCATCCATTTCAGTCCATAATTTCATTTTTTCAGTCAAACTCCTGCAAAGTTTAGCTCATTCTGCATAAATACAGCCCACCCAAAAAATTGATTCCATTCAGCACAATAAGCAGCCTGTAGTTTTCCACAGTGGTCATCTTCAGTAAGCCTGAGTTACTTCTGGGTAAACTGTCATTCCTGTTCCTTCTGGCTGACTTCATCCATGGGTGAAGTTCCCATACTAAGCAGAACATCACCACCACCTCCCCTGCTCTCTCAGCAACAGCATTTTCCAGGTCTCCAGAGTACCACACCTCTACTAACTCAAGCCTTTTGATGTCTCCATTTCCTGTCAAGAGAAGGGCAGGTTTCTACTCCTCTGAGATCAAGCTCCCCCAGCCTAAGGAGTGCTACTTCTCAAAAGGTATTCTCTTCTGCCTTTACTCACTAAAGTCAACTCTTTCCTTGATTCAGGCAAGCAAAGACCTCCACAATTTTCCCTCCAGGGCAGGAGACCAAAGCTCCAGCTGAGTTTGTAGCTGCTGTGCTCAGGGCTTTTTGTGCCTGTAAATTCACTTCTGCACATCAGTGAAGACGTTTCTCTCTCTGGCAGCTTGGAAGCTTAAGGGAAAACAGAATGGCAGATCTAATTTCTTATTCAGCTTCAGAGGAGCAATGAGCACCAGCAGGGTCCCATTATCCCCCAAACATCCACCAGAAAGTCTTTCTGTGGAGCAGGCTCTGATGGCAGCTAACTGTTTGTCCACCACGACAGGAGGCCCAGGCCTGGCTCGCTGATTGATCCCTGTTCATAGAGAGAAGACAAGAGCATGCAATTGTAAACTGCATAGAGAATAGAGAAATAGAATATGCCTAAATAGAGAATAGAAAATGCCTAAAAATACATAATCTTTCCCATCTAAATTACAGAACACAGCTGCCACTGGTGCAGATCCACCTTCCTCATGCATTGTACTCGGGTTTTATGCCAGAACACTGCAAGGAAAGACTGTTCAGTTGCCACATAGACCATGATGTGTTGCTCCCAGCTCTGTGCTCTTCATGCACATGCAGTTTGTTTTAAATCAGCCTCCCGGGGGGAAGCACCAACAACCACGAAGTGTTCCAGGGAAAACACTCAGAAAACAGAGCAACCACAAGAACAACCTCATTTCTCCCCTTTTCCACTCCTTTCATTTTGTGACTCTGCTTCATGGTCAGCTTAAAGCAATCAGTTCCTTGGGAAAGGGGTGCTACTTTAGACACTGAATAAACCACAACACTCACAAAGCTGTAAGAACTAATGCACATAGTTACCACAAGAGTGTAGGGTGCCTCTTTCTTCTGGACTTCTTCTGTGGCATTTGAAGTGGAAGCCTCTGCAGAGCTTGGACCGGTCGGTGACGTATCAACAAATGTCTCATCCACAACTCGGAAGCGGATCTCTTCCCCAATGTCCATGTAAAGGTCATGGGCCCCTTCTTCTGTCTCATATTCCCACACCCACACCTGCTCTGCTTCATCACTGGCCAAGGATTAAGGAGGGAAACAGCATTCTGCTTGACCGATCACTTTCTGACAGTTCTGAGAATAGACTCGATTCAAAGCCTTTTCACAGTTATTTTCTAAACCACAATGTGCTGTCCCAGGTCACTGTCTGCACAGCCCAGGGCCCCCATCTTTCTGATTTTCCTGCATCAAGCTGTATGCTGCTTGTCTACGCATCCCCCGGAAAAACCCAGCAGAAGAAAAGACCCCCAGACAAGCGAAACTCCTCAGACCCAAGACAACCTCGCCTACCACACTGAAGTACATCAGACGCACACGTATGTAGACATTACACGATGTGGTAAAACCTGCACTCTATCTTCAGCAGCAGCCAAGACCGGAGGCAGGGATTACAACTGGGCAGGGGACACTGCCATTCATTTCTATCAGCAGGCACAATGATCCTGCAAAACCTAATGAGCGTGAGGGCCTGTCTAGCCGTGATAACAGTCTGTGGGACTTGCCTGACAGAAGGGCTTAGCTTCTGCTGCTGAGCACCTTCATTGTTGCAGTGGTGAATGCCTGTTGGGCCAGCACTGCACAATCTTTTAAAATGAAGTAGTGAAGTTATCAAAGGTGATCAAAGGATACAACTTAGCTGGCTGCTGCAGGGATTCTGGTGGGATGACAATATCATCAAAGAATCCAAGAGAAACTGCGGAGAAAAGAATTTGCTTAAGACTGAAACAATTCTTTGCAAATTATGTTCCACAGTGATTCCTAAAATGCATTTCTAGGCTCATTCTCTTTCCTCTCTCAGGAAGGACATTGAAATTATGCAGGAATTATTCTTTGAGCCACAATGCTCAATTTCAGTTGGCAGCAAAGCAACTACCCAGCTGAAAGTACGTACAGCAACAGAGGGCACAGTCTTCGTGCCCGCTGGGAAAGGAAAAGGTTGTTTGGAGCAGGAATGGAAATGAAAGCGTTCCAAGAAATGAGTCAGATGCTATAGAGGTCTGTGACAAAAAAGAGCTTAGAAATCACAGATGTAGTACGTTAAATAAAGACCAATATAAAGTTAGAACAGCCCCCACATCCCCCTTAAGATTTCATGATGTTGAATTTTATCAGGGAATGGACCATGCCCAAATTCAGCAACAAAAGCATCCAAGGTAACCTTATTGTCCTAATTTAACAACTGAGCAGCAGAGCTCCCTTGCATGGAAGACTCCTAGAGGAAAGGAAAGCAACTCATCAATTATACATTCCATGACTCTGGCAGCAGTTTGTGCTCACAAAGACATTTCCCTGATATGTTTTCAGGTACAGGAAATGAACACAAATTTGCACAGCACTATAGGAAAAATACATCAGACCAACACAAGCCAATAGTTCCACTTTGAAAAAAACATTCTGTTAAATTCTGTTAACTGAACCAAGGAAATGAATCCAGTCTACACTCCAAATGGGTTTGCCTGTTATTCTTGGGCAAAAGAAAAGGGAGTGCGGACAAAACCATCAATGTCGGGGAAGCTGCCAGGCTCAAACTACCAATCACCCTCAGATCACAGCAGCGCTAGAGGCCAGTAATAGCCATTAACCAGCCCACAGAGAGCATTACTCCAGCCAAAATCAGCATCTGAACAGACCCAAGAACTCTGCAGCTCACATGTCCCTAGTGTCAGAAGTTGAAGTTACCGTGGACGCCATCCTGACTGCAGCTTTTAATCTGTCCAATCAGAATCTCATCCAGGAAGGGATGGAAGACCACATAGCGGAAATGCACTTAAAAGAAAACAGATCATTAATGTTATGTCCACATTAGTAAACTATAGTCCTCCCACAGGGTGGCAGCCATTAAAACAAAATCTCACATCCTATATGCCCTCTAAAACACCCAGTTTCTTTTACAACTTCTTTACAGGCACTGATTAGATAGAAAAATGGGAATAACAGTTCTGATTCCTAACTGGTTTGTACATATTCTGGCAGCAGCTGATCAGCAGTGTCCTGTTCCCAGCTCCTCAGTTTTGCAAGAAGTTCACAGAAAGAAAGTGTAAGATGATAAACATGGAGCATGGCCTCTGATTAAGTTATGAGGGAAGCACAATGCCTCACGGTCAGGAGTATCAGCTGAAATTATACTTTCTCGTAATACTTCTGCCTTTTATCTTTTTCTGCAATGCTCTATTTCCACTAAATGAAATCTTTTAAATCAAGTATTATCAGATTAAGCAAGGTTCTCTAACATAACTGGATTTTTCCTCCAAGCTAGATAAAATGTTTCTAACTAAGCACATGGCATTTATTATTACAAGAATGCTACACTAAGACAATCTCAGCCAAATGATGCTTCTGAGAAATTTAACATCATTTTAGCTGTACCTCCTCAGTGCTCCTCTTTTACATAAAACTAGGCAGTGCATTAAAGAAAGAGTTATTACCAGACACAGTGGGATTTATCAAAGTGCTACCCAAGATTCTGAAAGCAGACTTTTTTTCCTGAGCTCAGAGAGAAAAGTTCTCTTCTTTCAGTTCAAGGAGTAATTCTAAGTTGAGAAGCTGAATGGAGATTAAAGCAAGCAGGAAAGCCTGACATCCTCCTTCAGTATTAGAAAAGCTTTTATTTGCAGGAAATGAGTTCTACTGGAGTTAAAATTTAGACAAGGGGAGGCACATAGTCAGTACAGTTCCCTTCTAACAGGAGGTATTTAATGTGCTCAACCTATGATTCCACACTGTAAACTGAAACTAGAAAAATGAATCTCTTACCAGTTTAAACCTTTATTTTAAATTTAAAAAATTAAATTTGCTTTTATGCACTTACTTCCAGATTTTTACTCAGATTTGCCAAGAGTCAAAGTAATTAGTCATTTCTTATTAAAAAAATCACTAGAAATGCATGATGAACCAGATCTAAGTTTCAACAAAAGTGTCATAAAACTTCCAGCTAGTACAAGAGCATTAAATGCTGTGCAAATGCTACATGTAGAAACAGGTTTCATATCCTAGCTAGGGAAAATAAGCTTCAAAAAGAAAAAATATCAGAGAAATGCAGACCAATTATTACAACTTATTTTCTATGTGCAGACTTTCAATAATTTTCAACTAAATTAACCCTTTTCTTACCTACACCTATATTTCTAACTGTAGAAGAGAGATGGGCTGCTGAAGAAGGCAAGAAGGACTGGCTATTTAAAGCTGTATTTGTAGCCAAAATGGCAAAGAAAATAAGAAACTTTCACCATGTTCCTCTTGCCCTCCTAACAGGAACAGAGTTAAGGCTGTGAACTTAAGGTTGTTACTGTCCCTAACAACTGAACTCAGCTTACATTTCCAGATCATTAATTAACCTTCTGCAACACAATATAACTGAGGAAAAGCACTTACCCTTGGTATGTGATGCACCATCCCCAGGAAATATGTAAGAATCTTCCAGCTTTGTGATATCATACAGACAGATGCAGAGCCCAACATTGTATACGACCTGATAAAAGAAAAAAAATTCAACAGCAGTAAATCAAGCAACCTATCAGGTAAAATCAAGCAAACTATGGAATTCATACATTATGCACACCTTTTCAAAAGGCAGCAACAGAGGGGTGGCAAAATGGGATGGAGGCTGTTTTGGAACACTGCCTTCAACACCACCAGCAGCGTAGGGAAACCTCAATCCAAGTGTTGTGGGAGCACATTTTCACTGGCACTGGAAAGAACGCTGCTACAAAGAGAAACCCTTGGGGAAACTGTCAGCAGTGAGAGAACTTGAGCTGCCGAGACAGCAGACAGCTCCCCATCATTCACCAGCCCCACAGCCTGTCCAAATGCTAAACACGCTTTTTGCTAGAGTTACACTCTCAGAAGCCTCTAGGCTTGCCTTTTATCTTATATTATATTAGCTCTGGGGAGGCACGAAGCAAACTCTTGGTTTCTCTGCTACTTCTCAGACAGCTTCACTGCCTACAAAATTTGAGGCATCTACCAGTCATCAGTGGATGAAGGAAGACTTTTGCTTTTCATAACCTTCTTGTATAATTTGCTATTTACAACCCTAGATCCCTTCAGCTTGCTCTTTTGAGCTCCTTCCACATTTACAGTTGCATTTTGAGTTTTGCACCTGCCCAGTGTTGATAGTCATACACTAATCACAGTCCCGGGGCTGCACAAGGGAAACTCTGACCTCCAGGTCCACCAGAAAACACTTTTTATATCCTGCACCAAAGACCAACTTCTTACTGCCACCATGTATTTCAATTACTAAGCACAGACCAAATCAGCTATTAACAGCATCATTTCTTTCCCAGTATTACTGTTCTACATGTGTTTATACAGGGTTTTTTTTTTTTTTTTCTTTAAATTCCCCACTTGTTGGGTTAGTTTGCGTTTGTTTTTCAGGCTGCATTGTGGATTGCTCCTTTTAACACAATCCAGCAGCTGCTCTCACTTCTCTTCCATGCTCCTCTGCCCCATCTGGTGTCTCAGTATCCTCCCATTACAACATCAGCCATTAGAAAAACGTCCCCTTTGAGATGATACGTGGCTGTCTCTTTGTTTACAGTCGCAGGGGATGGCCTTCACATCTAAACCACTCTGACACCTCACCCATGCACCTCAGGAGGTACAAATGCCAAGAAGGAACGCTCGGGGATTTGATGCCTACATCAACNCCGCTGTCGCCGGAGTGGGGAAGGATCCCCTGGTCGCCGGGGGGGGCTGGTTTTGGCCAATATAAACGTGAAAAGGGACTCAGCACCCGGGCGTCTTTTGCAGGGATGCTGTGTAGTTCCCTCCTTCCCCTCCACCTCCGGCAGGTGGGTCCCCGGGCGCTTTCTCCCGTGCCACAGCTAGAACAATTCTCAGCTGCGGTTATTCTGATTTAATTTATCATTTTCGTAAACTTCAATCCAGATAAGGCAGCAAAGATCACAAAAGCACGGAACAGGTCAGATAGGAAGGGACGACGGTGGGGCATCTGGTCCAACCTCCCTGCTCAAGCAGTGTTGATAAATAAGATAGAGAATAGAATTTTTCAGAGATAGTCTTCTATGTGTCCTATGTAGATAAAGAACGCCTGCTTTCTAATGCTTCAGATTGTGTTAGAAAGTTTGTTTTCCAGCCATTTTGATATCGTGGTCATCCCAAAGCACATGGCACAGGAATTGCATCCAGAGGGNGTGTTGATAGTCATACACTAATCACAGTCCCGGGGCTGCACAAGGGAAACTCTGACCTCCAGGTCCACCAGAAAACACTTTTTATATCCTGCACCAAAGACCAACTTCTTACTGCCACCATGTATTTCAATTACTAAGCACAGACCAAATCAGCTATTAACAGCATCATTTCTTTCCCAGTATTACTGTTCTACATGTGTTTATACAGGGTTTTTTTTTTTTTTTTTCTTTAAATTCCCCACTTGTTGGGTTAGTTTGCATTTGTTTTTCAGGCTGCATTGTGGATTGCTCCTTTTAACACAAACCAGCAGCTGCTCTCACTTCTCTTCCATGCTCCTCTGCCCCATCTGGTGTCTCAGTATCCTCCCATTACAACATCAGCCATTAGAAAAACGTCCCCTTTGAGATGATACGTGGCTGTCTCTTTGTTTACAGTCGCAGGGGATGGCCTTCACATCTAAACCACTCTGACACCTCACCCATGCACCTCAGGAGGTACAAATGCCAAGAAGGAACGCTCGGGGATTTGATGCCTACATCAACCTATACGCGACCTATGCTTTACCTTATTGGCCAATTTCTTGTTTAGCTCTTCAGCAATGGATTCGTTCAGTTTCCTTTCAAATTGCCAGGGAGGAATTCTTACAGTGTCAGTCATCTCCACCAGGACAAACATGGTGGCGGGGGGCGAGGAGACGCCAACAGCCTCGGGAATTACGAGTGCTGCGAGGAGCGGGCTGGGAAGGGGAAGGCACGCCAACGTGTGGCACGGAGCCCGGCGGGGCGGCGTCCCGGCTGTCCCGAAGGAAACGGGGCCGGGAGCGGCCGGGATGCCGGGAGCGCCCCTCACCCACCTGCCGCACGCGGAGCCGCGCNGATAAATAAGATAGAGAATAGAATTTTTCAGAGATAGTCTTCTATGTGTCCTATGTAGATAAAGAACGCCTGCTTTCTAATGCTTCAGATTGTGTTAGAAAGTTTGTTTTCCAGCCATTTTGATATCGTGGTCATCCCAAAGCACATGGCACAGGAATTGCATCCAGAGGGTTTTTGCATTCCCTCTCCAGTGAGGGAGACTCCAAAGCCTCTCTGTTCCAGTGGCCAGGCACCTGCACAGTAAAATCGTCCTTCTTCACGGTCAGGTGGAACTTCCTGTGCACCAGTTTCTGCCCCATTGCCTGCTGTCCTACTGCTTGGCACCACCGGGAAGAGCCTGGCTCCAACCTCTTGGCACCCTTCATGTACTGGTACACATTGATGAGGTCCCCTCTCAGTCTTCCCAAGCCTGAACAAGGCCCAGCTCCCTCAGCCTTTCCTCGGAAGAGAGGAGCTCCAGTCCCCCGATTATCCTTGTTGCCCTCTGCTGGACCTGCAGCAGGAGCTCCATGTCTCTCTTGTGCTCAGGAGCCCAAAGATGAAAGTCTCTGCTATTTCTTCAGCTGTTTGTCCACATCTCTAGCAAACCGGGGCGGGTTTATAATCCTCTTTGCACCTGGAAGTCCCTCACAGCTGTGTCTGTCTAATGCTTAGGTCAAGGTTTTTTTCAGGGACAAACTGCCACCATACAGAGCTGGAATAATTTGTGGGTGTTAATTGCCGAAGAGAAACCATCATATAATTTTTGAGGCCTCGGTGCGTTCTGCAGTGAGGGAATCAGTGTGAGGGAGAAGCAGCATGAGGGATGGCAGAAAACAAGGGGGTGTGCTAGCGTCTGAGGTTTGTCAGGCAAAATGAAAGGAGGTTGTTTGAAGTGTGCTTAAAAAAAGATCTGCCAGGAAAACCAAACATCCCTGGCTGACAGTGAAAACTGCACTGTCAGCATCATGGCTTTGATGCTAAGGCTAAGTGTGTCATCCCCCACGCTCCCCAGCAGCGTGTGGTGGGACAGTAACGAGCAGTTTAGGTAAGAAATCATTAAATGTTGAGCTGTCTGGGAAAGGGAGGGGGAAACAAGGTTGGAAATACCCTGGTTAGGCCTCATTAAGAAGGTACCTGTCTTGGACAAGAAGGTGTTGATTTCTTCTCAATTACTCTGTTTCATCAGGGTCTATTAGGTTGTGGGGTTGTTGGTTTTTTTTAAATAAATGTGGCTGGTCTGCCCATGTTTGGCATGTTAGTATTAAATAGCGGGCCCAGAAACAAGATTTCCCCTGTCACCTGGGAAGAGCAGCATTTTTCTTGGAGCAGCATCTACTGTCTCAGCAAGGAGCTCTGCTGCCAGCACAGCAGATAACACTCTATCAGAACACCTCAACCCAAATCCCCAGCGTTTCTTGCTTTTCTTGTCCTACTTCAGGAAGCCTTACAAAGGCTCCTTTTTCCTGCACTCCACTCACGGCTGCGCTAATCTCGGCACAGCACACTTTTGCTGGCACACATGCTGCATCCCTTGCTGTTCTGTCCTGGCCTCATGCAGATCTGGCAATGCAAGGTTTGACCTTTATCTAGTGCAGCTTTTGCAGGTGTCTGTAGCTACTTTGCTCAGAAGAGCAAATTGTTCTCAACCCTGTCCTGACAGCAGGGGAAGAAATACCTTTGGTATCACACAAGGAGAGAGAACTTAGTCACTGTTGGTTTTGGCAAGGTGATCACTCTGGATGCTTGTATATAAGAACTGTAGGGTTAAGTAGGGGCATGAGCTCAGGGAATAGTAGACTGAAATACTTGGAAGAACATGGGAGATGGAGAGAAATGGATTTGGACAGAGTCATATCATGCTTCCATTTCTAGCCCATTCTTGAGCTAACATTTTCCACGCTTCCAATAACCGTGCCCCATCAGGGGCTTTTGGGTGCCCAATACAAAGCAGATACATCTCCCTTCAGCCTTATCCACAGCCCCCAAAAAACAGCTGTGTGAGCAGCAGGTCTGCAAGGCCTTGCTTCATACTGTCTTGGGTCCTATGAGTGAGGTCTTTCATGTGCTGTGAAGTGCTGACACCAAGCAAGATGTGCAAAATCTCTCTCCTATGTCAGTTCTGTGATTGCCAACAAGGATTGAGTGCTGTGGGCCACTCCTCGGTAAGGACAATAAGATTCCTCTTCTCTGTGCAGCTGTGTTTTGCTGAAACTTGCAGGTACTTTGATTTCACGCTGGGGAAACTGAATTGAAATGTGTGCAGAGAAAGCTGGTGATGGCAGTGTCGGATGAGCTTCACTGCCTCTGGTACCAGGCTACAATCACCCCAGAGCTGAGTCTGGATGTCAGAGTTTCAGCCTCCACCAGTAACATCCCAGTCTGTGGAAAATGATTTCCAGTCTCACTTTCTTCAGGTAGCCCCTCTCCAATCCCAAGTGGTGCATGCCTGGGCTGTCTACACATGACAGACGTTGCTCTGTTCCCACCTGAGTTTTCTCCCTGGAGGAATTCTGTATTTCATAAATGCTGTCTTCAATGTAGAAATATAAACAAAAGCCAAATTATGCTCTGTAAAATATGGGTATTGCCTCAACTCAGCTAATGGTAGTGCTCAGAGTTACACTATATTTATTGCTGCTGCTGAAGTGTCTTGCTGTTGGAGATGATGTGAACAGCTTTGTTTTGCTGAGTTGTCTCCTCCCAGTAGTACTGACATGGTGAATACTCAGAAATCCAGTGTCTGTACATACCTTTGTACACATAGCCATAAAGTCTCTAGACTCTCTCTCAGAAGTACTGGGGTTTTTCCAGTATTTCAGGGCATGGTTCTCAGTTGCTGGGTTGTTTTTTTTTTTTTTTTTCTTTTTTTTCTTTTGAAGCTTTAGCTGCTGGAATCCAGGGGTTGCAGAAGAGTTTTTCTGTCCCTCAGAGAAAATACCAGACATTTCTCATTCTCTTGATTGTACAGGAAAACTGGAAAATAATATTTGAATTTACCTGAAGGATTGGAACCTTTGAGGAAAATGAAAGGAGCCCCCAGATTACTTGGTTTAAGATCTCCTCTGTCCCCACATGCCCATGGCTCTTGGAGAAAACTGGCTCAGGGATGCTAGGGGAGGTGAGTGGTATTTTACATCTCAACAGTTCTAGCCCTCCTTTGATTGACTCCAAAGGAATTATGTATCTTCTCACATAAAAAGTCGTCCTCATTCCTGCCTTTGCTTCCATCTCTGCAGGCATCTCTGGCACCCCCACTCCCACTTTCTGTTTGATCAAAGCTTCCCCTCTTCTCCTTTTATCATTTTTAAAGCATGCCTGCTTTAGACTCTCTGCCTCCTCCGCTGCAGCACATGCCCAGAGTCACCTTCCAGCCAAACGTACTTCAAGTTCCTGTGCATTTTCCATCAGGAGCCTTTATGTGGGAGAGCCAAAGTTGTCCCTCAAGAAAGGAGAAGCCGTATCAGGAGAAACTCAGAGTGGAGACTGAGAGCTGGCTGCGGCCTCCTCCCCTTCTTTTGCAAAGTTCTGAGAGTGGACTGGAGAGGTAAGACTTGTGGTGTCTGTAGGGCATGAATGGGGTTCCTGTTCTGTCCTGGAAAACTACTTGAAAAGCCACAAACAGAGCGTGATGGGCAATGGCAGAACCCACTGGCACTTGGAGTTTCAGTGCTTCTTGGTGGCCTTGCCATGGGCTGTTCTCTTTTGCCTATAGAGTTTTTTTCTGCATTATAATTCATTGACAGGAGACAAGTGTTTTGTGATTTCATCCCTCTGTCAAAGCCGTTGGGACAGCCCCATATCAACACCCAGTACTGGGATGGATGGGTGGATGGATGGATGGATGGATGGATGGATGGATGGATGGATGGATACATGGATACATGGATACATGGATACATGGATGCATGGATGGATATAGCCAGGTGGAGCAGTTGTAACCCTCTCTCCTGACTCTGTGCCATGCCTCATGGTTCCCACACAACTTGTGCACCACCCTGCAGCCCTGAGGGTTGTTTCTGGAACAGGTCTAGTTGGCATCACCATGTTCAGCTACTTAGCATGTATCAAGGAAAGAATTTAAGGAAACAAAAGCAACCCACGACCACCCCATGTCACAGGATGCCCATAACAGCTCCCTGCAGCACTGACACTGCACCATGGTTGTTCGGGGTTGTTGTAAATTTTATTCCAAGATTACAGGGATTTGCTTGGTAAAGTGCTGATATTGACTACCTTTCTACTCCAAAATGAGGCTGATATCATCTAAATCCCCCCTGAGTTATGCCTACCCAGCCTGTTCGTACCAGCCTCCAGTGATGGGGCCCTGGTGCTTGGCCAGGCAATCTACTTGAGTAATTAACTGTCTGTTCTGTTAGAAAGTGTTTCCTAATGTCTAACATCAATCTTGCTCTTTGTAATTTAAACCCCATTACTCCTCGCCCTATTCCCCAATGGAATCAGCAAACCATTCTGCCCTCGTCCCACTGCCCTACACCCCGCCTGAGAAAGTCTCAGGCCAATTTAGGGCATGGCCTCTGCCCGCAGAGGTGGCTCCCCTGAGCACGGTCACACAAGCACAGGGGAAAACAGAAAGGAAAGATCTTTTGGCACAGTGCACTGACAGAAATGAGACCCTTAGAAAGCACTTGGGTTTGTGATGGCTGGCTGTGAGCCCTGACGGAACGGGGCAGTAAGATGGGTTTGCGGTACGTGCCTCCCGTTCTCTTCTACCGCGCCGGCGGTGACTGTAGTACCCAGGGGCGCTTGGACAGGCGGGAAGAGCGGCTGCAGGGCACTAGTGAGACTTGGGGTGACAGGGAAGAGGTTTCACCCATTGTGAGGGACCCTGTCTGCATCCCTGCCTGCAGTGCACACCTCATCCTGCTGTCCCTACAGCCTGTGGGGCTGCCCCACTGCGTCCGGCTGTGCCACCGATGTGCGTCACTTTGCGCAACCGGGGCGCGATGCAGCCCCCCGGGGCCGGCCCTCGTCACCTCCGGCCCCCTATATAGACTTTCTCCTTTAAGCCTAGCTAGCTCAGAAATGACCAGGCTGATCCCTCCCACCTGCCCGCTCCCCCTGGCCCGGCCCTGACGTCAGGGGAAGGCGTGCGGATGCGTGTGTGTTCGAGGCGCACATCATCCACACATCAGATAGCGCAGATCCATCAGCCGGCAGGCAGCCAGCCGAGAAAGTCCCCCTGAGCCGGGCTGCAGGCGAGACCGCTGCTCCTCGCAAGGTAGCGGAGGAGCATCCGGCCTCTCCGAGCACCGATGCTCTGCAGAGCGCAGCTCCAGGGAGCCCGTCGCTGCTAAGGAGGTGAGTAAGGGGAGGCACAATGGCCATGCAGCGCGCCAGGGCTATTGTAGCTGGAGATTAAACTTCACGGACCACCTTCCTCTTTGAAACCTGCTTTTTCCTTTTGACGGTGGAGAGGTGCGAGGATGAAGCGTGACTTCCCCCCGGTTTGGTTATTCCCCACCAGCCTCAGGAACAATAACTCCCCTGGGGGTGGCGGCGGCAATGTCGCACGTCTGCTTTGGCTTGGGGGCAAATAATCCAGGGCTTTGCCACGGAGGGCTGAGCTCAGCTGGGATCCAACTCTCGGATTGCCGAGCGAGCAGGAGGCAATTTGTGAAAAATCTGACTTATTAAAGTAGGCTGATAGTGATGGGGGCTGGAATTGGGATTTCTTTGGACTGGCTGCACTATTCCTGCCGATGGCAAGTTAGATCCACAAAGGAGGAAGGAAGGACACAGACGAAAATGTCTGTGCCATGTCTTTGAACAGATGCTATGCTAATTAAAAAAATAAAAACCCTCACAAGAAAGTAAACAAATCTCACAAATTTGGTATTTGGGAATGATGATTATGCATACATGCTTAAAAGGTAAATCAAGCCTCCATGATGGTTTCTCCCTTTGCTTCTCCTTTGCATTTGTCAGCCTGCTTGCTTTCCCTCGTGGCCTCTCTGAGAACTGGGCAGCCCAGCACTGACTAAGGGAGCTTTTTATAATCAATCCGTAAAGGTGACATTCATATTTTAGCGCTAAGCAGGCTGTATCGTAGGCGAGACTATCTCAGCAAAGATCTCTGGAGTTGGGAGTGTGATTGGCTTAGCTGGGGAGGGGATGCTGTCAGTGTGCATTGCCCAAAAACCACCTAGTTTTATTTTTCCTATAGTAATTTGTCTCATCAAAGGGGTTTGTAACAGGCAGGGTAGGTGAGAAAATTGCTTTGCTTGGTATTTAACTCTTAACATGATCTGGTGACCAAAAACGGGAGAAGGGGGAGCTGAGAGGCTTTCATTAGCATCAGACAGAGACAGCATTTATAAAAATCTGCCAGACAACAAGGCTGTGAGCCTTCTCCGAGGAAGGAAGGATGGAGAAACAGCCCAGCCAGCATTGCAGTGGCCCTGCTCGTGGAGACCCCTGCCTGGAGCCATCGCGGTTTCCCAGCTGGTTCCTGCCCTTCATGGCAGCCCTCCTGGGATCTCTGCTGGCCACTGCGTTGTTGTTGGGTCTCTCGGCAGGTGAATATGCCCAGCAGCCAAAAAATTGGATTTTTGGTTTTGCATTGATCTCTGGGGACACGCTCATGCGTCTGGAGGGGTGTAGCTCTTCTCTGTTTCAGCCTGTGTCTAGACAAGCTGAGTCTGGGGGGGCATCAGCCTCCCCGAGAATGGCAGCGGGCCAGAGCATTGCTTTCTGTGCTCCACGGGGTGAGGAGATGGCTGCTGGCAGCTGGCTGTGGAGATGGGGTGTCTTTTTGACATACAGAGACCTTTTTTTTCTACTCGGGCGGGTTTAGAGGGGTGGTAAACCTGACTCCTGAACTGAGGCCACCGGCAGTCGCAAGGGATGGAGAAAACGTGATGGAGAGTGGCATGGAAGAGCCCGTGCAGGAGACCGCTGCAAAAGGCAGCAGAGGAAAAATAACCTCCAGCTCCTTGGCTGGAGCGGGGGGAGCAGTGGCACTCGGGAGAGCCGAGTGTGGTGGCAGGCAGCACCCGAGCTGGGGATTTACAAAGAGAATCGGCGCCGTGAAAGGGAACTACCCATAAAGGCGACGGTCTGGCCAGCCGAAGGGTCACGTCCAGAGCCGGAGCGTGAGGGCCGCCGGCAAAGCGGCCACCCATCCGCTAATCCATCCTGGGCATCCCGGGGGTTCCAGCGGATGGGAAGGAGCACAAAGAAGCGCCGCACGGGAGGGCCGACTCACCGAGGGCGATTAAGCTAATTAAATATGTATTCCCCCGCCCGGGCGAAGGAGCGTGAGGGTTTTTTTTTCCGCTGCCACTAATGAACGGGGAGTGGCAGACAGAGGCTTCTGCTTCTTCAAAAGGCTCTTTCCCCCCTTCTAGGGGACCTTGAAAGGCTGTTTAGTTAAACAAGGTCACAGCCAGCACCCAAGTCAATGTGTTTGGCTTTAAAGAAGGGGAGAGAGACAGTGATTTTATTTGATAAACCGCAGACCTTTCAGTCGCTGCTGATGAATGGGGTACTTGGATCTCGAGATAAAAGCTGATGTGTCTACTGCCTGTCTGCCTTAATTGGCCTGGGTTTCCTGCCTCCGCCTGCAAGGGCTCCTGACTGTCAGCTCCGCTTGCTCAGGAGCCTGCCCTCCAAAAAATGTAAAAGCAAAGCTGGCTCCTGCTGCCAAAGAAGACCCTGTCACCAGAGGGCTCTGGGGTTTGGCTTTGAGATTTTTTTTTGGAGGAGGAGAGAAGGTGGACAGGGAAGGATGCGTTTTTTTATAAAGAGCATCCTTTCAGGAAGCCCTGGGCTTGCAGCCACTTGCCTCCGTGTCTCGAAGGACTGTCACTCCGGGAGATCCTCGAAGCAAAGCCACCAAGAGGAGACAGGGAGGAGCGAGGTGGAGGTCCAGCAGTGGCAGTGGAGGGTGGTTACTCTGGAAAGGCTTCCCATACCCCGCGGCAGAGCCGGGCTGCTGCAGTCTCTCCGCTTGCTTCCTCAAGTGACCCGGATTTCGTCCCTGCACTGTATACGTGCGTGGGGTGGACATAGTGTCGTGGGGTGGTGTCAGCCAGGCCGGGAGAGACCTGAGGTGGGGAGAGATGCTCTCATCCTCAGCAGAGATTACTGTGACTACAGGAGATTGAGGAGAGGGTGAAAATGCCTCTTGTGCCGAGGTACTCCCTCGATAGTTTGGAGGGGGAGAGCATTGTGGAGAAGTGGCTGGGGAGAGGATGGTGGGGTGGAGAGCAGGGAGGGAAGGAGGACAGTAGAGGTTTTCCCTGATCTGCGTCTGGGCTGGGAGAGGAGGAGACACTGGTGAAGGTATGCTTGTATCCCCACTCTTCTTTCAGCCTGCTTTTGCCCTGAGTTTAATTTCCTCTGTCCCTTTGTTTGCAGCAGGGATTTAAATGAAGTGGGAGGTAGGATACAGCCCTGGAGTCCCCCATGTCTGAGGTGGGTCCTGAGCTCCTATGCAGCCTCAGCTTCACCAGCACTGCCAAAGCCAAGAATTCAGCTGCTGGGCACCAAGACTGACCAACAAATCTGGGATGCTTGATCCAGGGGCTGAGTGTTGCTGGCTGAGTGAGACAGCCTTGGCCTGGCTCCAGGACAGGGATCTCTGCTCCAGCCCCTCCTCCAAGCAGGAGATAGAGCAGGCAGCTCCATGGCATGTCCAGGCAGTGCATCTGCTAAGGATGGGGATCATACAGCCTTGCTGTGCCCTGTCCCAGTGTTTATTCCAGGGAGCTGCCACCCTACACTAGGGCTCCCCTCCAACATCCCCATGGGCCATCCAGAGAGCCTCCAGAGTGCCTGTGGGGGATTGCACCTCGCTTGTTCTCCCACAGGGAGCAAGCTCAGCTCCTGGGGGCAAACAGCAGCCCAGGAGGGCACCCTCTGCTGCTGCCCTCAGCTCTCAGGAGCAGACTGTCTGCCTCCTCAGCAGTGCCCAGCATGCTCCCCTTCTTCACCACCACTTGTCCCCCAAAACAGGGAGCCTTCCAGGGCACCTGGGCCTGGGCTGGTCCCACTGGTGAACCTGGGGCAAACCCATCCTTGGTTGCCACTTCACCAGTGCACACCATTTTGTCCCTGCAAGCTCCCGCTCCTGCACACTCGCTTGCCTCTTATTTTAATTTTGCCTCTGGGAAACTTCCATTTTTCCAGCCCCTTGTGGATGCCAACCAACTCCCTCAGCATACTAATAGTTTGCTCCAAGCATCCTTATTCAGGTTAAATACCCTCCATTGTCCCTAAACTGGTGGGGGGATGGAAAGGCCTCCTCTGTCAGAGAAAGCCGCACAGAGGAGGTGCACCATGGTGAGGCCATTTTCATAGTGACAGCCTTATGATATAGCAGAGAACTCAGGGCCATTTCCCTCAAATCATCCCACTCCTCCAATCCTGACACCTCCTGGGAAGGTGACAAACCCTGCAGAAATGCATGGGGATCACATCACTTTTTGCTGCCCTAAAGTGGCCAGACTGCTCACCAGCACAGACAGGGTGGTCAAATGGGGGCACAGATGGGAGCTGTGAAGCAGTTTGGTATCTGGTCTGGCTTTGGGATGTCTTGCTTGGGTGCTCCCTGAGCCTCACTGAGCTCCTTAGGCATGGAGGAAGGAGATGTGAGCCTGAGCCTGAGAATGAGAGAAGGAGATGCTGAGCCAGGGTTTGAGGGAAATAGATGCTGAACCTGGGCATGGAAGCAGGAGCTGAGCAGCCCCTGTGTGGGGTGGGATGGGAGCAAAGGCAGATGTGCATGCTCCAGTTGCTGCATGGAGGAGAGGGGCCACTGAAGCACAGGAAGGGTTTGGAGTGGGGGTGGGTGGGGAGCTAGCAAAGGGAAGGATAGTTTGGAGGGGTTTGCAGCCACAACTGGAAGTTGTTTCAGAGGGCAGGAGGAATGTGGTGGCTTCTGCCTTAGAGTAGGACTCTAGTGTGGCCTTTACTGCCTGGGCCCAGGGGTGAAGCTCTGCAGGGCTGAGGGGGTAGCTTTTAGGAAGCTGAGGCCCATATGGGCAGCATCCCATGGCAGAATCCAAGCTGGACTGGCAGCCGTGGGGGCCCAGTGGCAGGCACAGCCCCTGGCAGAGGAAGAAGGTGGAGGTGGGTGAGGGGAACAGGAATTGCCTGGTCCCTCCTTGACACTTCAGCTGCTCTAGAAATCTTTTCCCATGTCCTTGGTGCCTGCTAATTTCAGAGTGGAGGTGACCCCCTTTTGTGCATCCCCCCAGGGCCTTCACGTCTCAAAAGGCCACGGTGAGTCAGAAAAAGAAATTAAATATTCTCTGTTTCCTGGTGTGTGCAGGTGTTGTCCCAAAAGACGCTGCATACCCCAGGAGGGTGGAAAAGGGCTAATGGGGGT
This sequence comes from Ploceus nigricollis, assembly GCA_013399945.1. Lineage (NCBI taxonomy): Eukaryota > Metazoa > Chordata > Aves > Passeriformes > Ploceidae > Ploceus > Ploceus nigricollis. Next base: position 588,225 of record VXBC01013316.1, read on the forward strand.
GCTGGGGAAGGGGATGGGATACATGGGATATTAGGCTCCTCAGCTCCAGGTGATGGAAACTCCTGAGCCTGAGGAGCAATAGAAATGTGTGAGCCCCACCACTGCACCCAAAGAGAGGTGCCCTCAAGCAACCCTGCCATGGGGCACCCTGGGACAGAGGCACCAGCGTCAGATGCAGCAACTGATTGGAATAAAAATCAACAGAGCAAGGCCTTCCTGAGCAAGTGGCTGCAGTGCTGATCACACATCAGAGCATCTGGGAGACTTAAAAATGCACAGCCCCTCCAATTTCATGCTGGGATGCTTCAGCAAGGACAAGAGTGCCCACAATCGTGATTGCTCCGTCTGCAGGGTTTCTGCCCCTTAGGGCTTTAACTCCTTGCAAATGGCATGATGCCTTCAGAAACTGGAGCCTGATGATGGCAGCAGCAGGAGGTTGTGCTTGTGCAGTGGCTGGACTGAGGTGCCTGAGGGGCATGAGGATTGCTGGCAGCCTCACCACAGTCTCCTGGTGTTCCTTCATTCTGTAGGAATGTGCCTGGATGGGCAGCAGCTGCTGTCTGGGGTTGGGGTTGTGTCCTAAGTCCAGTGGGGCTGAAGCAACCTCCTATGCTGAGAAGACCTCAGACCCCTGACCCTGATGTACTGACCTGTTGTGTCAGCCTTTCTAATTCACTTTTTTTATCAGAAATCTCAGGCTGGGGGAAGTTCTCAGAGCCTGGGACTGGAGGCCCAGGCATGCTGGCACTGCATGGGCATCCTTCCCAAAATGGTCCCTGCCTGTGGCAGCCCATGCTCCACTGCTTCTTTTCCCAGGGTGTGCTTTTTAGTGACTTCATCTCAAATATGTGGGATTATCTTGGCAATTGAAAGGTTGAACAAACCAGGTTCTTCCCTAGGGATTGATTTTCTGGCACATCCCAGGTGACTCCAAGCTGGGACAGGCTTCCTGGGGCAATTCCCAGTGCTGGAGGTTGGTGTCCAGCACTGAAGGCTGGCAGCATGCTTCCTGCTCCCACAAATGGCTGGGAGCCGAGGGACAATTCCTGGCAGCAAATTGTGCCAAAAGCCTCACAGAAGGCCCTGTAACCCCCAGCCCCTTTTGCTCCCCAGGTCACCAGCAGTAGGCCCACACACCTGGGCATCCTTTCTCCTGCTGCTCACCCGCCCGATCCCAAAACGGAGGAGCCCACCGACCCCACCATGTCATCGGACCCCAGCGCCCCGCCGGCAGTGCCACCCCTGCACTCCCCCAAGTCGCCGGTGTGGCCCACCTTCCCCTTCCAGCGGGAGGGCAGCCGCATCTGGGAGCGGGGCAACCTCCTGCTACGGGACCTGCCCAGCCCCCTCCCCACCAAGAGGACCAGGACCTACTCAGCGTAAGTACCTGGCAGGTTTGGGAATGTCCAATTGAGCCGTGGTCACCTGCAGTGCCTGCAGAACCCTTCGCACCTGGTGCACTTTGCCACTGCGGTGCCCAGCATCGCTGCACACGCCTGCCCAGAGTGCTGTGGGTGGGTGCCATGCACTCGGCCCGGAACCGTTGTGTTCATAGCAAAAATCTCTCCCTGTGCCTCCACCCGGACAAGTGCCACCAGTGAAAAATCTTCCCTTTCCTCCTGTAGGACAGCACGTGCCTCTGCTGGCCCCATCTTCAAGGGTGTCTGCAAGCAGTTCTCTCGCTCCCAGGGCCACGGATTTATCACCCCAGAGAATGGCACCGAGGACATTTTCGTGCATGTGTCTGAGTAAGTCACAGGGCTGTGCAGTGCTGGAAGACCCCAGGGAAGCCATGCCATCAGCATGGAGCTGGAGACTTGTGGGCTGGGGTGTGGATGTCTCCATGGGGTGGACACGGGTCTCTGGTTGTCCTGTACACTCCATCACCAGTGGGTTTTCTTTTCCAAGGCACAACTGGTGGGTCAGGTGCCTTCCTTCATTCTGGGTGGTCTGGGGCAGGGGTCCATCTCTTGGCTGCAGCAGCAGCACCACCACCTCTCCTTTCCTCTCCTGCAGCATCGAGGGAGAGTACGTCCCAGTGGAGGGGGACGAGGTGACGTACAAGGTCTGCCCCATCCCTCCCAAGAACCAGAAGTTCCAGGCAGTGGAGGTGGTCCTCACCAACCTGGCGCCCCACACGAAGCACGAGACATGGTCTGGCCAGATCATCGGCTCCTAGGCGCCCAGGGGGGCCGCCAGCCACTCAGCCCCATGGAGNCCCAGGGACCACCCCGCCCCAGCCGCTCACAAGGGGTGTGGGGGGAGCCGAGGCGGCAGCGGGGCCGGGGCTGCCCCCAAACATGCAGGCGTTTGCGTTCAGTGTCTTTTATAAGGTTACGGTTTCCTTTCTCTGTGTGTGTTTGTAAGTGTCTGTCGAGGGGGACAGGGGAAGCAGAGCCCTCCCTGACTGTCCCCCAGCTCCGGGGGCAGCACCGAGCCCCATGTTCCATTCCTTGCTCTGGAAGCCATGGGGAATAGAGGAACCAGTCCTATGCCCCAGCCCTCCAGCTCTACTGGGCTGAAGCAGGTGCTGAGAACAGGAGGGGGTGGGGAGAGGCTGGGTGGCTCAGCTCACCCTCCTGCCCTCCTGCCCACTCTGGCAAGATGGGCACCCCACTCAGTCCACAGTGGGACAGCAGCAGTGGGACATGCCCTGGTGCAGGGACAAAACAGGGTGGTGTGGGGTGGCATATCACTGTGCGGGGTCTGGGTGGCTGAGACCCATCCCCATCGCTGGCAGCTCACAGCACCCACCTGAGCCACATCCCTCCATCACAAGATCTCAGGTCAGTGGTGCCACGGGGAAGTGACTGGTTTAAAGAAAGCAAAAATTTGGTTTTAAGAGGCAGGTAGGTACTGGCAGGTCACCCGGGGCACTCGGTGCTGTGCCTGGGGGGCTGCACCTGGGCATGGGACAGGGGGCACTGGGCACCTCTGTGCTCCCCGCTGCTGCCGGGCAGTAATGCACTTTTCTTGGCTCAGTGCTGACATGGTTTTGGGGAGACAGACACTTTCTCCTCCTTCTCTTGCCCCCCGGCCCCCTGGGGACCCCTTCCCACGCGCGTGTGTGTGTGTGTGCATGTCTGTAGCTTGCTGGGGTGGTGAGGGGCTGAGGGGTCTGAGCAGCCTCAGCCATGGGGCGAGCACAGCCACCTCCTCCCCAGCCCCTCAGTGTAGGCAGGGTCTTGTATACAAAGCACAAACTTTGGTTTTGGTCTTTTCTGCCATACCCTGGCCAGGGCTCCCACAGCCCCAGGGAGCGACAAGGCAGAGGGCACTGGGACAGGGACAACATGCACTGGGCTGGTCTTGAGCTTACCCCAGGGAAACAGTGCTGATGCTTCTGGAATTACCAGCATCTTAAGGGGTTCAAAGCAGGGTTGCAAACAGTGGGGTGCCAGCAGGTCCCCCCGAGCAGGGTAGGAGGGGATAGGCAGCTCCTGGAGCACTGTGCCAGCAGAAGCTGCTGGCACTGCTGGTGCTCAGCATGGATGGAGAGGGGTGTTTGCCAGCATTTTTGCTGCCGCTGTTGGCGACAGGGCTAAGTGGGGAGAAGAGCAGAGCAAGGCTGGTGCCACGCAGGACAGCTGGGCCCTGTGGATTTGGGAGGACCATCCATGCTGGTGTGGGGATTACCCCAGGACCCTCCAGCCCATCTCACTGCCAACCCAAAGCCTGGCTCTCCCAGAGGCTGTGGCAACTCTGGCTCAGGCTCCAGGCATTCCCAGGACATGCAGTCAGCTTGGCCAAGGCAAACTGTTGGATTTTTTTTTTTTTTTTTAAATAAACTAAAACCCTAGACTTGTTGGTGTTTTTACAACTCTGGTGTGGTTCCCGCCTGTTTGACCATGTGTCAACCTTTGTAACATTGGCAATAAACCATTAAAAGTGACTTTCCCATGAGCCCTGCCCATCCCGGCTCTTTGTCCTGTGTGCATGTGTCACAGTGACTCGCTCAGGTAAAGTACCTGGAGCACCCAGGAATTTATCCAGACATCAGAAAAGACTCACCCACAGTGTGTCCCCGAGGGAGCTCGAGATGCTCCACACTGTGGGCCTGGGACAGGAGGCTGCTGCTCACCCTGAGGGGTGACCAGGAGGGGGGCTGGTCCCCCATTGCTGTGGGGACTTTGAAGTTTGTCTTGCCTGTTGTCTGGCTGCCTTTCACCCAGCACAGCCCAGCACAAAGCACACACTGCCTCCAGCTGCTGCGTGTTGTGGCTTTAATAGGACTGATTTTAATTTTTTAATATACATATCTATGTATTTAAATATATTTCTCATTTAACAGTTGTCATCAGCCAGACAGGAGCTGCCCATCTCACACTGATATGGATCCATACAGCAAGACAGTCCCAGGCGTGGGGCCTGCCACGTCTGCTTGCTCACATCCATGGGGAGAAACCTCCACTTACACTGTGGGCACCCACCACGAGAGGAGCATCATGGCAAAGGGGTCTCAGGGACAGGCATGAAATGCCTTTCACTTCATAGGTGCAAGTCACCTCAGCCCCCAAGGTCACCAGAGTGCCCCACACCGTCAGGGCATCTGCTCTTCACTCATCACCAAGCTCACTAGAGGTCCTGCTGGCTATGAATAGACTCACAGGAAAAATAAACTCCCCAAGACTCACACATAACCTGATCCACAGTGAAACAGAGAGGAAGGAATCACAAAACACAATTCCTCCATGAAGGTTGCAGTGGAGGGCCAAAACATGTGACCTGTGAAAAGGGTATCCCGCATACAAGCTTCTCCAACAGGTCCTCTTCTCCCACACAGAAATCTTCCCTGGGTAGAAAGAGGAATTTGTGGATTTGCTGGGGATTTCTGGATGCCGGGCAGACTGCTGTGCTCATGCAGATGTGCTGCATCAGAGATCTGATGTGTTGTAGTTAGGAGGTGCAGTCAGGTGGAGGAGGCAGCACCTCACCAGCACTGGTCATGCAGTATCCCTGCTCCTGTGGCCAGGCTGCAGTGCCAAGGGCCACCAGGGACTCTGCCCATGGCAATGTGGGAGCCCTGCCCTGGGTCTAAAAGCACCACTGTCTCTCGCCTGAGGAGGATGGTGGTGCCTTGCCTGGGTGGCGGTAGCCAGCTGATAAACTCCTTTCTGCAGTCCAGCTGCCAGTGGAAAATGGAGAGCCACGATGAGGAAACTAGGAACAGAAGAAAAAGGGGAGGGAAAAACAGGACCAAGAGAGAGGCAGTGCCATAACCAGCAGGGATGGGTAAGAAAGGTTCCTGGGGAACAATGGGGGAGGGTTTGCAGAAACCTCCAACATTCTCCAGGTCTACAAACACCAGATCTGTGTACCTTGGGGAGCTACAAGCAGGACATCTCCCTGGAGGGGATCCCTGAGCTCCTTTTGAGCACCAAGTTGTGACAAGTGTCACCATTGTGGCCACACACCACAATGCAACTGCTGGGAATAAAAGGACAATGTGAGGGAGAAGGTCAAAGGCTGAAGGAGAGATGTGGGTTTGCAACCCACAAAGATCCAGGGAGAGGAACAGGACATATGACAATTGCACTGGACATCCTGTCTCCCTGAAGGTGAGCTTGTAAACTGGGTGTGTGGGATGAGATGGGGGGAAGAGCAAGCTTGGAGGGCACTGCTGAGCAGGGACCTCCAGTAGCTCTATGAACCAGGTATGGCCAGTGTTGGCCTCTGCTGAAAATGCCTCTGGCAGCAGGATGGAAAGCTGAGCACTGGTGAGGGAAGGGGACTTGGTCTGTTATGAATGCCCTGGGTAAGGTTTTATAAGGACACATTTCTCTTGTGAGGACTGCAGGACCTGGGCCTGTTTAGTCCAGAGAAGAGAAGACAGAGAGGATCTCGTTAATGCATATAAACATCTCAAAGGCGGATGCCAAGAGGATGGTGCCAGATTCCCTTTGGTGGTGCCCACCAACAGGATGATGAGCAATGGCCATAAACTAAAACACGAGGCTCCACTTCAACATGGGGAAGAACTTCTTTACATTGAGGGTGGCAGAGCATTGGAACAGGCTGCCCGGGGAGACCGGGGAGTCTCCCTTTCTGGAGACATTCAAAACCCACCTGGACACATTCCTGTCACCTGCTCAAGGGGACCCTGCCTTGGCAGGACGGTTGGACTAGATGATTTCCAGAGGTACTTTGCAACCCTAACAATTCTGTGATTCTGTGATGCCCAGTGGATACATTAGCGGGAAGACCACTGTAAATCCTTCTACCCCAAACTGTTCCATAGCATGAAGTGCCAGGATTCTCCAGCTGTGCCAGGCAAGGTCTGACTTGAAAATAGAGAATAATATAGAAAATAAACTCTAGGTGTTTTTTGTAAGCTAAAGAGAAGAATTGGTTTCTTTATGCACCTGAGAAAAGCTCAGAGAAGCAGGCCAGCCATGTTGAAGCTATCGTTCCCAGGTCATCTGCAGGGAGGGACTGGCACACTGTGGCACTGATGGGAAGGACATGGTGACCTCTCCATTAGAAAGCACAACGGTGCAACAAGCTGGGATCTCAGCTACTCCTTCCTACCACAGGCTTGGAGCAAACAGCCTTCCTGGCCTCCTGCCTCAGAGCAGTTCTGGTGAATGCCTCGAGCCTCAGCAGCCCCAGCCTCTCTGGCCAAGGTGCAAGGGGGAGAGAAAGGTGAGCCACATGTTCCCTCATGCACAAGTGTTACGAGAAAGTGAGTGGAAAAGGAGAGAAGAGGAGAGGAAAGGGAGTGCAGGACGGACACACACTCACTCTTTGGCCCTTTCAAATGCTTTCTGACCACAAAAGCATCTGCATCACCGCCCACCACAGCTGAACTGTCAAGAGAGAAGTTTCTCTGGAGGCGAGGAGGGTCTGGTGACCCCCAGGCACACACGGGGAGCGCTGAGGGGCAGCTCAGCCAAGGCCCCCTCCTGCCACCCACCCACACTCACGTGTTACATCCTGACCAGCTCTGTCAAGTGGTTTTTTGGTCTACCCTGAGCAGATTCCTCAAATGAAGGTGCTTTTCCTGGTGGGGGGAGAGGGTGGGACTGGGGCAGGGCTGCAGGGACCGGGCAGTCAGCACTCGTTTGCTCTTTCTGGAAAGAAGATTTCACGGCATCGCTGGACCGTGTCCTGGGGGGACTGGACACTGTGTCCTACAGTGCGGGGATCATCATAGATTTCATAATCGTTCCCTCCCTGCAGGGGAATAGAAAACAGGGACAGCAATAGCAGGGTCTTGCCAGAACAACCTCATCCATGAATCCACATTTTGCTCTGTCCCATGGGAAGCTGGGCTGGGAGCCAGAGGCTGGGCAGGCAGGGACTTGGTGGGCAGGGGCAGGCAGGGCTTTGCTGGCCCACAGGGGCAGAAGAGGCTGGGCTGGGAGCTCTGCTCCTCCCTCTTGCCTCCCTCTTCAGTGCTAGGGGAGGAGCATAGAAAAGATGGGGAAGGTCCCAGGTCAGCAAAGCTTGTCCAGGAGCCTGGGTTAACCCCTGCCCGGCCTGTGGAGGGATTAGCAGAAAGTGGGATGGGCACATTTGGGGAGCAGAGGCTGCCAGCATCTGAGAAGAGCTGAGTGGATCACTAAGCTGATCTACAGCAGTAAGGAAGCATCATCCTCCACTGCTCTAAAGGGAAGGTGAAGCTGATCCTGCTGTTGAGGAGCCCTCTCCTAAGTGCTGGGGGCTTGTGTTCTGGGTCATGCAGGCCACAGCAGTGGCTGCTGCCCTCCTGAGGGTGCTGGGGCAAGGAAAGCAATGCTGAGGTGGACTTGCTTCCCAGCACAGTGAATCCAAGGTGATTTCCCCACGAGCCAGCAGAGCCATCACCAGAGCATTGCAAACCCCCAGCACAGGGCAGCATCCTCCCCCCTCACACCACTAAAGGCCTGTGCTGGCACCAATGGGACCACGGGACCCATGATGGAGCAGCAGGAGAGAAAGCAGCCATGTGTGGGGAGAGTGGGGCATACTCACAGGGGTTGTCTCGTTCCCAAAGAAGTGGATGGTGTCAAACCTCTCGTCGTCGAGCACATTGAGGCAGTAGCGCTTGTCCCAGCCCTCTGGGAAGACGTCAAAGCTGATCATGCCACCTGCCAGGAGAAGGGAGGGCATCAGGCAACGTTGCTGAGAGCTGGCAGGGTGTCCCCCCACTCTGGGATGGGCAGGAGGATGGGAGGGGACTAGATGTCTGGCAGGAGCCCCCACCCCAAAGAGCAGCCACAAACACCAGCTCTGCCTTGGTGTTCCTCTTGGCACATGGCTAGGATAGTGGCAGAGGCTGTTCCTATGACAACAGGCTGCAGTGACATCAGCATGGCTGGGGTGACATTAGCACAGCTTCCCTGCAGGCAAGCAGGAACCAGAGGGTTCTTCCCAAGGGAGGCATCTTTTGGGGGGAGATTTTGGGTCATGCCTTGCAGATAGCACCGGCACGTTTTGTGTCCCAACAGGGGACAATGGAGACTGGCACCAAACTCTCTCCTAGGCTCCTGCTAGACATCACTGGGCCTTCTAAAACCACTCTTCTGATGCTCCTTAACTGTGCAGGGACTGGGGTCTCCTGCATGCTGTCTCTGCACACTGATCAAGGACCAAGGATCTTGCCATGGAGGTACCACCAACCTGCTGACATAATCAGGGCACGACCCTGACCTGTGGCATCTTGACACAAGAGTTTAGTGAGAGTTGCCAGCATCTGGAGAGGCACCAAGTCACATGTGACCAACATACAGTGGCAAGGGAGCTTTCCCAGAGAACATGTATATGGACACGGACACCCACAGCCACCAAGGGTTAACAAACTTCCCAGCCCTTGCTCTTACACCAGGCAGTTTACCCCAGCATTTCGCTGCTTTTGGGGGGTGCTAGGAGGCAGCACCTCCCCCATCCTCTCAAGTGCCCCACTGTGTCCACAGGCTGCAGAGAAACCCTTGTCCCAGCTTCAAGAGAGGAGACGTGCTCTTCCCAAAATAAAGCCTGAGACTTAGGGCACATGTATGCTTAGGTCTCAGTCAGAGCCAGAAGTACAGGGATTTGAGCCGGTGTGTGTGACCTCCTGCCAGTCAGCTTGTCTTCTCCAGGCAACCTACTGGAGTATCCATGAGAAATCCTGGAGTTTCACATCTCCTTCTTAAATGATAATCCTACCTCTCTAAGGAAGAGGGTGAGTAGACAGATAATCACATGGTCAGTTCCTGCTGAAGAAGAGGCACTGACACCCCAGGTTGCTCAAACATGCAAGTCCTGATGCCATGCACCTCCCCTTCCTGGCTGTTTGGTGTGTCTCTGTTGGTTTGGGGATCCTGAACCAAGCCTCCTTGGAGCCTGAGAAGACAGGGATGGAACCTATATGTCCACCTTGCAGCAGAGAAACTGTGGGCACTGTGACAAGGATGGGAGCAAGTGCCCTATGAGCTCAGGCAAGATCCAGCATCAGAGCAGGAGCTAAACTTGGTGACATCCTCTTTTTTTTGCATCCAAAGCCATTTACCTGTAAAAACCACTGCCTTTCACTGCATTCTAGCCATCAAAACAGAGCTGGGCAGCAGGAAAGGGCTCCTGATGTCAGCTGGAGCAGGTAAGAAATCAAAGGGTGAAGAGGTGGTATGAACAAGCCAGCACTGTTACTCCCCTAGGTAGCGCAGGGGCCTAGGGGGCTGCAGGGAGACCTCCCACCACCTCTGGGCCTTGAATCCTTCACAGCCAGAAGGCATATGGAGCCAGCCTGGCAGAAGAGCTAAGTTTCTGCATGCCCTTTTTTCAGATGCCTGACCTGAGACACCCCACATTTTCTTTGTGGAGGAGCGGGGGGCCCACAGCTCCCCTTCATGTTTTTGTACAACAGGCCTGGGCTCTTTGTGGCAGCTTCCCAAAGCCCAAGAAGAAAGGCCCATTGTCCAGCTCTCACACCCCGTGCCTGAGGGCACACAGCAGCAGGGACCTTGTCTTTCTCTGCTCTGACAAATGGTGCCAGTGCTGCGGGCAGCACAGGATGCCCCTGGCAGGATGCTGAAGGCAAGAAAAGCTGCTGGAGGATCAGAGGGCCTGGAGTGTCACCCACTGCCTCAGCCTCACCACCCCCTTGCCCTTTGGCTGGGCTACCACATGGAACCTTCTTATCTCACACCCTTGCAGAGGATCCTCTTCCAGCATCACCCTCACAACTTACACACCCTCATTATTCTCCCTATCCTGGCCAGACACCCAGGATTGCTCAAGCCCCTCCTTCAGCTCCGCACCTTTGGTAAGCTGGCTGTCAGAACCATCCCAAGAAGCGGCCCTACAAAAGCCCATGGCCAGGAGCTGCAATCTCCCTCCTCCAGGAAGAAAGATGTTTCCCTTGCAGCTAACTGTCCCAAAAAGACCTCAGAGCCAAGACATGCATTAGTCTCCTGTCCCATTCCTAGAGAAGAGTGCATGTGCCTGGGGCTCTGCTGGCTGCTCTGCTGCTGACGTTTGAGCCAGAACAGATCCATTGGGCAGCAGTGGGCTCCACTAGCTGAGATTAAGGCAGGGATAATGTCACAGGATGGAAACCTGTCTGTCTGGCCGATTCCCAGGGAGGGAAGTCTGCAGCATGGCTTACTCTCTGCACGGATACAGACGTCATGGATGCAAACGTGACTCCCCCGTGGCAGCTCTCCAGGACTAAAATCTCCTTCTGCTCTTCCTAGGGTTTCCAGACACTCAGAGGGAACGGTTGGGATTCCTAATCCTTTCACAGAATTTTATGGGAAACATGATAAAGGCAAAGCCAAGGAAGCCCTCCCTGCTCACCTCGAGAGAAACGCAGGCCTTTGCCAGCAAATTCCCTCTGCAAGGCTGCCACAAACTTCTCCCGTATCCGCTCTTTCTGTGGAGGAGAAGGAGGAAAGGGAAGAAAAGAGGGTTTGAATAATTAGATGTTGACAGTCTCCCAGAAACCACCGTAACCTGTCTGCTGGGCAACCCTGCTCCCTCTCCACCTGCACTGGGCCCCAGTGCCATGCCATTTAGCCAGCTTCCACCAGTCCTGCCCAGTGTTCGAGCAGGCCACCAGCTCACTCCACCGGGAGGAGCAGATCCCAGATCTTCCTTGGCAATGAAATGCAACTGCTCCAGTTTCCCACAGCCCAGTTCATAACCCAAAGCCCCCAGTTTTGCTTAAAAAGTCTTGCAAAGACCAGCTGATCCCTCAACCCCAAGAAAGCTTCCCCAGGCAGAAACTGGTATGAGCATGGGCCAAATCCTCTAGAGACCTGCCCAGCAGATCTGCCATGGCCCTCCCAGTTTGGAAAGTCCATTAGTACCAGCTCTGTTGAGGCTGGGGAAGTGGGAGAGAGAATACAGCTGCTGGGCCATCTTTGGGTACTGTAAATGAGGAAACATGCTGTAAAATAACTGCCTCATTCCCTGGGGCCCTCCCACAGCACACGGAATCCTGCTGGCCACCCCCTTGCATTGGTGGTCCCTAAAGAAATCAAGTTCTTCCATTCGTCTGTGTCTTCCCTTGGGTTTCCTGGCTCCCAGTCCTGTCTCCCCCTTGTTGCATATGCACAGCTTGAAGCTGAACCTCCCTTCTCCTTGGGAAGGCGGGGAGCACGTAAGACCTGAGATCTGGGGTCGTGCAAAACCAGCCAAGGGGAGGCTGAGCCCAGGTCTGGCCCTTGTACCTTGTCCAGCTCGGAGAACTCGATTCGCTCCTCTGGAGTGCAGCTCCGACCAATGGGGGAGATGTTCAACATTCCATTGCGAAACTCAATGAAGGTCCCTCTGTGGGTGGGCAAAGGCACGAGGTTACTGGGGCAGGAAGAGAAAAACAACCTTTCCAGGAGAATGGCTGCTTAGCGAGGCTCTGCAAGAACATGCAGGAGGAGAGAAGCCATGCTCACTCCTGAGTGCTTCACAACAGGCACAGATCAGGCACCAAACACTGCTTAAGGTCCCAGGGAGCTCAAAGTTTTATAAAAAGAGACAGTGAGAGAAGAGAAATAAACAGTCCCTCTGTGCCCTGGGGATAGGCTGGAAGTAACGAGCTTAGGGGAGATGACAGATAACATTTTCTAATGTTGTGATAACTGCAAGGACAGCTATTGCCTGGCCTGGACCAGCTGCCTGGTGAGGCTGTGGCACCTCTACCCCATGAGGCTCTTAAGAAATGCTGTGTGGGCTGGGTGAAGCTGGCAGTACCTTGGGGCAGTAGGATGGCCCAGGTCAGTGTAACTCTGGCAGCAGGCTGAGGAGCAATCAGGGCCTCCTCAAGGGACACAAATCAGGGTCTTTGTAGCTCCCTCTTGACCCCTGCACCTTTGACTGCAGCTCTTATCTAAGCCTGCACAGACAGGATCCAGCTCCTGCTTGCCACCCTCACCTTGTGCTGGGGTCACTTCTCAGCCGCTTCCTTGGTGGGGTGGTTGAAAGCACCCCAGAGCTGGCAGAAAACTGCTCCCTTCTTTCGTCTCTGGTAAAAACCCAGCTACTTCTGTTTGCTTATCGAGGGGTCAGCTATACCAGCACTGGTGGGACAGAAACAAGAGGGGATGGCGGCCCTGCCAGTGTGAAAATAGATTGAAATTCTTGTGCTGGAGAGGGAGATCCCCTCCCCTGTCCAGCTGAGGACCCCTGAGCTTATTGTCCCTCTCAGCCCTGTCTGCTGTTTCTCTGTGATAAAGTGCTTACCAGCCTGAGTCTGGAGGAAAAGCTCTCCCCCTCCTATCTCCTGACACAGTGAGGAACATCATGGAATGGACACACAGGCAGCCATGCCTGCAGCCTGGGAGCAGCATCTCTGCGGCACCGAGGGTTTGATGGCTCACACCCCAGGCCAGGACTCAGGAGATGTGGGTTAAAGTCCTTGCTTTGCTAGAAATCCCATAAGGCTAAATCCACAGAGCTACTTGTGAGCTGAAACTCCACCAAGGCTGTTGGGTAAACAGACTGCAATGAGGCAACCAAACAGCCTTGAGGGTTCTGGGTCCCAGCCTGTGCTTTTAGGGGCCTGTTCTGCCAGCAGTCCTGTTGCAAAGAGCCACCCTAGCCTCCCTCACTGGTCCTTGTACTGCCACATAGTGACTCATATCAAACAACTAATCTGGATCACAGTTTAGCAACTTCTACCAGATTAATTTCACCTGCTTGGGTTCACTGTACAAACACAGGGGGAGAGCAGGAAGAAAATCAGTCATGGCAAGGGGAGGGCAGAGCTGCTTCTCTCAAAAGCCCTGGGTGGCTCATGTGTTCTTGAAACTGTGGTCTGAGGTGAGGTTTGACCCTGCAACCAGGCTGGTTTAATTGCAGGCTGCCTCTGAAAAAGGCCTTCCTGCTCTTCCCTTCCATCTTCATGCCATCAGTTCTCTCTCTCTCTTTCTGTGTTAACAGAGTGAGCTGATCCAGTGGAAGAGTACCCTCTCTTGTCCTGGTAGTGGCCTGGTCTTCCTTCAGCAGAGGTGTACCAACCTAGCTCACTCTGGCTGCTGGATCTCAAGGGGAAGAGCCGAGAGGAACACAGGGTAGGGAGCAGAGCAGGGCCAGCAAGCAGCACTGGGTTAGAAACAGTGTGAAAACGTGCGCTCAGGAGCTGGACTTTCCATCTTAAGATCCATTGTTTGCCTGGTTGGAAACATATACTACCAGTGATGCCTGATGCCCTGACCAGTAGCAAGCTGGTACCATTGTCCTAAATGAGATACACACGGTGGCTGCACCCTGCTTCCCAGGGAGGAAAATCCAAGAGGCAAAAGAGCAGGCATTATGCTAAAACATAGTGCAGACTCTTCAGAACACACTCCTCCATTATTTGCCCAGGGTGCCCAGCTCAGGGAGACAGTGATCCTACACAGTGCCTCTGGATGCTAAGATAAAACCTGGAGCAAGACAAGCTCTGTAGATCAGCTCTTTTTAGGAGAGATCTGGAGCTCAGCTCCATAGAAATCAGTGTCATGACTTCCACTCGTATATGCTTGAGCCGTTACCGTTTCTTGGGCAGCTTCAGCAGTGCCATGTAGTTGAGACAGAAGTTGATCAGATCCTGCAGCAGCTCCTCCCCCAAGTGGTCCTGAATGGCCTGCAGAAAGAGAAGGACAAGTGACGATGCTTGCCTTCCCATGAAGCCCACCTGGAAGAAGTAGCAGCTGGGGAGAAGAGGCTTCCCATCTGCCTGGGTAGGGCAGGCGCTGCTCCCCACGGTGCACAGGGCAGGAGAGCCATGGCTGCAAAGGGAGCTGGACTTACCTGCTTGGAGACCAGCTGCCCATTCTTGTATTGCACTGTGCCGTTCTCTGCGAAGACGTAGTCAAACTTATCAATAACTGAGAGGGGAGGAAAAAAACAGGAAACATTACTACTGCCGGGGAAAGGGGGGAAAAAAGGACTGGGATCAGGACCGAGTGAGCCATCTTCTTGCTTCCTTAGTACTGTACTTTCCACAGCTCCTGTGCTCTGCAAAGGGCCACTGGTCACCCTACGCTCCTTGCTTTCCGCAAAGTGGATGAGGAGATTATCTTCTGCTCACGGGTGGGGAGGTGACGCATGCAGGGGGAAACGACCTGACTGAGGTCACGGGCTGAATCAGTTGCAGGACGAAGATAAAGGCTCACAAACGTTTGGCTTCCAACTACATACGTGCTACTCTGCTCTCTGCCAGGCTCCCCACTGCCAGGCTGCTGGGGTGATGTGGTTACTGGTTATCTAACTCCAGCCCGCCCTGCAACCCAGACATGCACCACTGGCGACTCAGCAATCAGCCTCAGCCGGGAATTTCTCGGCCTCCCTCCACTAACGAAGTGGGAGGCAGAGCTTGGAGCCCAGTGGCGCTTGTCATCCATGCCGGAGAAGGAGAACATGGTGGAGGAGGCAGCCGCTGCCCCCTTGCCCTCCCACTCCTTACTCTACCCCATGCCCCCATTGGAACGTGACGAGGAACCCGCGGGGACCCCACCACGGAGCAGCAGGGAGGCGAAAATTGCCTGCGGGGCGTGAAGCTGTCAGAGCTCTGAGGCAGCTCGTACAAAACTGACGCTGGAGCCGGCAGCATGGATTGGAGCATCCCTGCCTGCCCTCCAGACACGGGGAGAGGGAGCCAAGCAGCAGCTCCCGCCTGGACACGGCCAGCCACCCCAAGGGCAGCCTTGGGCTTGGATTTAGGGCACAGGTGACCCCCGGGAGACCTCGTCCGCCGCGCTCACCTTCGTCCCCTTCCCCCAGCTGCTCGGCTATCTTGGCATAGTCGGAGCCTCCCACCACGCCGATGTGCACCCTCTCCCTCAG
>VXBC01013316.1:603871-623048 GCA_013399945.1 Ploceus nigricollis
CTCTTCACATTTGCTGTTATTACTGCAGCGCCCCCCGGAACTGAGGGGCTGGGGGTCTG
Organism: Ploceus nigricollis; assembly: GCA_013399945.1. NCBI lineage: Eukaryota > Metazoa > Chordata > Aves > Passeriformes > Ploceidae > Ploceus > Ploceus nigricollis. Next base: position 603,931 of record VXBC01013316.1, read on the forward strand.
GACTGTGCTACCTGATAAGCTCAGCTCCTCTGAGGGTTTCTCTGTCCTAGTGAAGGGGACAGGAGCAGCACGCGGTTTCCAATTCAGTGCCTTTCCTAGTCATTGATTTTCCAATGGGATGCTGTTAATACTGGGAAGCGAAAATACCCTCTGCACAAAGCCAGTAGCTTTTGCTTTGACCCGCCTACCATTTACCCCACGAGTCATTTAGGATTTAATTAGACCATCTGGTCAGACCATATTCATACGGCGCTGTATTATGCTGGCAGACAGCCGGCCCCATACCCCTCCTCCTCCCCCCCCCACCCCCCGCCCCCATCTCTTACAATAATTCCCGAATTATTTTCCAAAATCAAAACCAGCCTATGTGGAACATCCAATGCTTTCTGCTCAAAAGTTAGCTTGCATTCTCTCCCCCAACAGTGCTCAGTGTGCTGAGCTAGGTTGGAACTGAGGAGAGATTTATTCTTCTTTTACGGTCTGATTGTTTTTTGCCTCAGTATAATTTGCTCCAGGATATCATGCAACCCCTTTTCCCAGTTCTCCACCAGATTCCTCTCAAAAGGAAGCATTCAGGTGTCTTCACAGATTCTGTTTTTTCTTTTTTGTGTTTTATGATTTTCCTGCTCCCACTCAGTGGCAGGGGTATGTACAGAAACAATGTTAATAATTCACCTCTGTGCCATTGCCTCCGACAAGGTTTACCAAAATATCCTTAGCTACTTTCTGGGGGAGGCATTCGTTGAGTCCACCAGGACAGCTGTTTCCACACTGTTTCTGTGAGCTGCCTCCACAATACAGCAAGTCAGGAAGTCTTGGATGGGTATTACACGTGTTACTCACCCCAGCACTGATATTTCTGTAGAATCTGGATCAGACCTTGGTTATGGGCTCCCACCTCTGGAAAGGTGGCCTCTTTTCTCAGATGCAGGGAAGCTCCCAGAATGGTTTCTTAGCACTCAGCTACTTTGTGTGCAGTTGGGTGCATACAAAGTTTTGAGTTGAATTTAGGGTTATGCTCATTTATAGGACTTGTCGAGGTGCGGTTACACATTTATCATCAGTTAATGTGTGGACGCTTACTCCAGAATATGAATCCATCCAAGTGTGCCTACCATGGCATGCTGAGGGTGAGTAGAGATGCCTTCCTGGATTTGGGTGCTTGAGTGCCAGAGGCCAAGGAACTGTTCTTCCACGCAGCAGAGCCGTGAGCTAACGCCCAGAACTCTCAAAGGACAGCTGTTGGGTCAGACACACTGTGAACTCCCGGGGTTTCAGGAATGCAAACTTTTATTTTTCATAAACCATGATATGGTACGAGGAGGACACTTCCCATGTCTGGGTGGAAGCAGTGTGGAGCTAGAAAATCTATTGTAGCAGCACTGGGTTCTGCTGTAGCCCAAGCTTCTCCATGGTCTTCTCTCCTGGCTGCTCCTATCTGCACCTTTCTTATCTGGGAGAGACCTCCCTCGTGCCTTCTTGCACTGACATTACTATGGGCATCCCAAAAGAGGGAGCTGCTCTCCCCAGGCTCAGGTGCATCCCTGTTCTGCAAGGCAGCAGTGCCACCTCAGGGCACTTTCCAGAATTGGGAGGTCTGCTAAAATAACGGGACAGCATTCACATTTTCACACTCCTGCAGTACTCTCAGGTTTATGCTACCCAGCAGAAATTCCTGAAACCTGAATTACCTGCTGTGCTTTCTCAGCTTGTCGTGCTGCTTTAGGGAGTCTCTTCATGTCCAAACGCCTCTCCCAGGAAGCACCTTGGCGGCCATTTGGTATCAGCTGGTAAAGACCTGGGACAATTTGGTTTCCCTGGGAGCATAAACGTGCCTTGTTCTGAAGTACACAGCCGTCCACAGCTGTGGCTGTGCCCTCAGCTCTGAGAACAGGGCCACCGTGGCTGTTCTGGTTATTTAATACTTTGCACTCCAACCACTCCTGATACATTCACTTGATTGCTGCTCGGATAGGCAGCAGCTGTTGTCAGGAATAAAATCTCTGTTACCAGCAGGAAAGGCCAGGAAATTTTGTTTGAAGTTTAGAAGGCAGGCAACTGTGAGCACTGGCTTACACTCTGTTTAGAGCTGCCATTAAGGTCAAGATTTTCCTTTTAGTTTTAAAATTTAACTTTTAAAAAGTAAAAAAAAAAAACAAACCTAAAATACCTGTTTCCAGGTATTTTCTGTGGGGCCAGTACTAGTACTTGGTAGCAAACCAGCACCACATCTGAAGAACACAGCCAAAATAACCACAATCACGCATCTCTGTTACAATCCCCTTCTGTTACAAGACCTCTTCTGTACTGTGCTGATACAGACTGTTACACAAATAGCAAACTGTGTGGTTGATCATTTGGATGCCATCAATAAGCATGCAGAAAGCTGAACCAAGCAGAATGAATTTCTTCCCCAGAGGCAGATATTTTAGGCAGTGCTATATAATCCTCCCCAATATCCCCTCTGAAGCTCCAGAGGAACCCAGTCATGAAGTCTACTTCCTACTCTACTGCTTTTTTCCCTTTTTTCCCCTTTTGAAAGTAGCATCAAGGCAGTCAGGAAAATACTTTTTTCCATGTTAAAACTCTGTTTGGCCTCTTCTTCAATAGCAGACATTAGACATTTCATACTTGTAGACTTAGATGACCAAGGGCTGAACAAAACCTGTGCTGACAGAACATCTTCATTCACCTCATCCAAGGTGTGTCGAGCTGCAGAAGTATGGTTTTAAGCACCGTGGTACTTACAGAAGAAGATTTCCCAGACTTAAATGAGTATTGCCCTTGGCCAGTTCGAACAAAGGGCAGTTGTCTCCACTACTTTCAGTAGCAGCACCTGGCACAAACTGCTTGGACAATTTCTCATGCTGCACTTCCCAGGTAGGACCAGAGTGAAGATAATGACTTCCGGTCAGCTGCATTGGCTGGGCAGCTGTGTGGGCACATGCATTCAACCAGAAAAATGTGTTGTATTTATTTTTATTGTAATAGAAAAAAAACCCACAAGTAAATCAAAACATCACTTTCTGCCTAAAGACATTATTAACATTTTTTAAATGGCACAGGGGAACCTCAGCAATACAAGACAGTATAGTAAGTGTGGGAAAAACGGTTCTGTTTCCTTTCAGGATTTCAGTTTCCCTGCCCCTTTGTCCAACAGCTGGCTAAAGTTCATCACCTATATACATTTACATACACTTCTCAGTCTAGTTTGTTTTCAGTTGGGTGGAACATTGAGGGCACAGTCCTGCAATTTACACATAACCATCTTTGGAGAAAACAGGTTTCCTAAGAGTCCCACAGGGTACAGGGGTCTCATTACCCACTAAGACCAAGCAAAGAGGATTCCCTCTTACAGTTCTTTTGCCACGAAACACAAGAGTAGGTCCCAAGCCCAGGAGCTCTTTGAGTATTGCAAACAACATATGGCTGAGTGAAATTTTACCCAGTGACCTTAAATAAGGAGCACTATCTCTGCAAAGGAGCTCTGCTCAGGAAGGGAAAAGGCAGATTGCAAAATGCACGGGGTGAATGTCTTCCTTTTCTTTCCTGCCCCGATAGGATGCAAAAATCCTGAAGTAGGCAGCCGAGCAGAAACTAGGCTCAGGACATCCAAAGTGGTGGACATACAGGGCATATCCTCATTAAGTGTGTGGGGCAGAAACCATGGCACCAGTGCTTCCATCACGGGCAGCTGTGCCTGAAGTGATAGTTTGCTGAAGGGCAAGCAAGCACAGCTGTGCTGCTAGCAGGTACCAAACGAGCACACCAGGATGTTGGGCTGCACTGTGTCGGCTTGAGTGTACCTGCTCAACTGAGGAAGCCCCAAGATCTCTTAACATGATCTACAGCATTTTGTGGCACAGTCATGTGTATATTAAGATGAATGAACTCTTCACAAACATGTATGGGAAAAGACTGGAGATAACACATATACTAGACAGGAAAATAAAGCTATGGCATAGTAAAACCAAACACCAATCCTTCCTCCAGGAGCATCAAAAGGCATTCGTAACTGACTTTCATAGACCATTTTCCACAAACAGGATATCTGGAGGGGAAATATTGAAAACTTTTGTATAAAGCCATCTGCAGTAACTGTTACAGTTATCTCCCAGTCCAGTCCATCAAATGAAATGCTTAAGGAGAAGCTGCCGGCAAAGCCGAGAATGACAAGGAAAAGAAGCATCTGGGCTGCAGGGGCCACTGCTGTGCACTGAGAGCAGGTAAACATGAAACAACAGAAAGGCCTGACAGTACCCTATTCCCATCTGTGCACTGGCTCCACAAGGTGCAGGACAACAGAGTATTTGACAGTGACAAAATTGCAGTTTTCCTCTATTCCAACCCCTCAGAAATACAAACTCTCATAGTCCACACAGAGTAACAGTGTGAGAAATTTATCAATCTGCATTATTCTGGGAGAAAGAACCCAGTGGAGGAAAGACATCTCCTTTAGGTATATAAGAAGTTTCCAGTGCAAGAAGTTTGAGATGCAGGACTGAACTTGCAGCAATACTTTTCACAACAAAGCACTGGAGAAAGGGCTGTACATTTGCATAGATGCTTTTTTGGCAGCATCTGGGATGTGCAATCCCCATTTACAGAGCATCAGCAGTGTTCTGGGGTTTGTTATCTTTCTTATATTCCTTCCTAAATGTAACTGCTACTAAATTGTTCAGGAAAGTAGTGTATATATATGCATGAAAAGAAAACATTGTGCCTATTTTTTCATTCCTCTGTTCTTTCCCACTGCAAGTAAATGCAAAGCTCTAAAAATCTTAAACTAGAAGGTGCAGTATTGCTATAATCAAAGGTTAATCTAAGCAAAGGACTGCTTCTGCATGTACCCCAAGAAACTCAGTTGTTCCACAGAAAAGCTTAATTTTACTCTTCCTCATTTTCTTTACATTTGGGGAGACCTAGCACTTACTTCTCTTAAGGAGAGCCCTGATGTGCTTGACTGCTTTGGAAAGGGCAGCACTTTGTTGGAATTCCTACTGTGTCTGCAACTGGATATTGAAGGCAGATTTGGTCCAACTGGTATTATCATGCAGTTGCCATGCTACTCCTGCCTTACTGTACTGTAACTCTGGCTTTGCAACGAAAAAAAAAACCAAGAAAACAGTTCTTATGCATTAACAAGGTTCTGTCTATCTGCTGATAAGCTTATGTGTGAGAAAAGGAAACATTTCACTTCATTTTACTTTCACTTGAAATCTGTCTCTACCACTTCTGCTCATGACATTCTGTTCTTTCAGCTGGTTTTTTCCCATAACTCTTGAGATCTGGCATTACAAGGCTCTTGGTAACCTTCAGCTCCAGGTTCTCTCCCACCAGAGCAAGTCCCACTGAATTTCAGCTTCTGCATGTGACACTGACACATGGTTCAGCTTCATCACGTTTCCCATACACCTGTGCCACTGCAAATATTCTAATCAGATGAGTTCAGCTCTTCCCTTGAGCAAATGTCAGTGAAATATGCAGACTAATCCTGGGACACCTTCACTTCCTAGGCTACCAATACTTGCTCTGCTTTTTTTGCTAGACTTCAGCAAATACCCCCATAATAGAGGCAGTGACAAGACAGAGATGCAAGTCTGCAAGGGATGGCCAGGACATCCCCTTATTTACTTCAAGTTGTGTGATGGGCTGTTGAATGCTCATGGAATGAATTTCCACTTACCAGCACAGGAGTTATGTAGAAAGTGTCAGCCTACTTGGACAAGACAGCCTTTATAAATTAGTATAATACTATCAGAAATTATGGCAATATTTTTGGTAGCATTGTCTTACATGCACCCTGATAAATTCTCTCCCCAGGAAATTTTAAACTTGCCTTGTAACTTCTTTAGAGTTAATTCTCATGAGAAATTATAAAATAGAAATCTGGTAGATTCATGTTTAAAAACGAAGAGGCCTGGTGAGGCTGGGCACACTGGGTCACTCCTGTTAGCTCTGTCCATTATGTCTGCTGAAGGTATTTCCTCCGGGTGGTTGGATCTGGATGGAGTCCAGGAGGGGCCTTAAAGCTTGTCCAAAAGGTCTGAGAAGGTAAAGAAATAAACATCTCAAATAGTTTATTTGGTTGACAACTCCCATTTACCACTGAAGTGCACTCACTTCCTAGACTGCAATCAAACCAACATTCTAGAAGCCAATTTGAAGAAAAGACTTCCACTACAAACTAAAGCAAACTAATTTAACCTATTAGTTTACTGTTCAATAACTAAGAAACTTAAACATGATTTTATATCATATAATCATCAGACAATGTAGTTCTGAGTCCTAACATGCCTAGACTGCTAATGTAACACTGTCTGAAAGCAGCTCAGTAATTCATTCTACTTAAATGTGCAAACAAAATCCCTGTTATGCAACTGCAGTGTTCCATTAAGTACATCAATATTGAGGCCTGCCAAAAGAAGAGCCTCTAGCTTACTTAAAAGACAATGGTTCAACACTCCCAGAATAATTTCTGTTGCAATCTGTAGCACCTGGCTTGTCTTTCAGTAAGACTCACTCTGTTACAGACTTTATGTGATTTTGAGAGATCTGAAGTGATAAGAGTCCAGGGTAGAAGACCCATGTCTCACAAATAATGTGCTATACCACTGTTATGAGAACTAAGACCTAAATGATGGAGCTCACATCATCCTACTGAGATCCTCACTAGCTGAGAATTTAAAAAAAACCCAAACAAAAACAACATCTGAATTATCAAGCAGAGTGTTCTTCATTTCCTTTTCTTCATATCCTCTTTTTCCACCCAATCCTAGCTTTAAAACTGCAACATTAATTTTAAAATTGTATCTCCCCTGCCTCTTCACAAGTAAACTGACACCTCTGTTGCAATTATGGTGCTTAGAGAAATGACTTTTAACAGATACTGGTTGTCTAAGAGGGAAAAAAAACCCTTGCACTGTTTTCTGAAACTTTCTAAGCTTGTCTGGTCACATGTAAGAGACTATCACAAAATAGCTAGTTTAAGTTAAAGGCAGAAGAACATCCTTCTCCTCTCTTCTTTGGAACATCAGTGCCAGTTAGCACTTGTCATACAGTGTTACAAGTGTTGATGTAAAGAAAATTGCATCCTCTCCTTAATCTTATGCTGGTTCTCTGACAGATTCATCAGAAACTGGTACTGCTGGCTCTGTCAAATGTTTAAGCATTAGCATGAAACAGCTACAGAGAGGAGGAGCATCCATACTCACGTGGAAAGAACTTCAGATGGAAGGTCAGTGATATAGGAAGGGATTTTTTTTCCTGTCAGAAACTGTGCCACTTCATTACTGAAGGTGTTGCAGTTATGTTCAAAGAGGTTGTAAGACTCTCCTCTGTGCCGCAGAAAAGAAATTGAAACAAAAACCCCCACAGATTCAGCAATAAATCATACAAGCAGAAAAAACTTATACCCTTAATGAAGAACATCTTACATTAGCACTTCCTCCCCCCACCTCAAAGAATTCTAAGGCAAATAAATAGGTAAAATACAGACATCAATTCACCCTCAAATTTAACTGAATCAGGGTGGAAAATGATATCTCTCCACATCCCTGACTTAAATGCAACCATTTTTGGGAGAATAGGTGAGGTCAGGTTTCTTCAATTAAAACCACAGTAGCAGTTACGAGAAATCACAGGAACTATTGACTCTGAAAGACACCACAACACTAAAATGTTGTGGTTTCCTACTCTTGTGAGAAGCAGAGTAGACTCTTTTAACAGTTAAGACCTTGCTTCTACTCATGTGAAAATTGGCAGCTTTACTACAGTGACTACCTATGACTCACAGGGCAAACTGCTGTTTACTGAGAGATTTCATTTTCCCTGGTGATTCTCTCAAAAACATTTCAGGCATTATTCGATTTTACAAAAAAACAGTGTTAAAGACTTCCCTGAAGAATGCTTTCCCAGCCTAGAAGGTAGCTCCTTGTGTGTATTGGTGCATCAGTCCAGTCCATATTTGAAGGGTACCAAATGAGAGAGTAAGCATACAGAAGCTCTGTGAGCTGGATTGGTTTCATAACACCTTCCTCCATTCTGCACCTTTTTGGTATACACGTTTTCCAGTACAGGCTGTTACTTACCGGAACGCAGATTCCCCCAAAGAGGAAAGGTATTCCAGAAAAATTTCTTCAGTGACTTCCGTGTTCCCCAGATCAACAACTGTGTCTGGAGGGCCAAGAAGTGTCCCTCCCTGTAAAAATCAACAGCCAGAAGATACTGTCAAATGATCAGGCTGAATTCTCTTGGAAGACTCTACTGAATGAAGCTATTATGGTTCGTCCAGGCACAAAAGAAGGAACTTTTGGTATGTTTATCAAGCAAAAGGCCCTGCTGGCCTCCCTTGTTCTGCACTGAAGAGAAACTTCTATTTCAGCTGGTAAATTTGGCTCTTTGGGCTGAAAGCTCTAAGCTATGGCAAAATTCTGCTTTAGAAGCACGACCCATCCATTTTACCTCTCTAAGAACAGCAAGGTCTGAGAAAATATCATTGTTTGGGGCTTTTTTTCACTCTTAAAAAGTCTGCATGTAACACTTAATGATACAGAATTGGACAAGGTGTCACTATGGCAGAGCAGTTGCAAAAGGTGTTCTGGATAGATAGACTCTACCAGAAGAAGCAACACCCAATCTGAGTTGAGTTGGGCTTAAACCCACTGTCCATGCTTCCTTTACCCTCAGTACACTAGGAAACCATGACAAGCAGCTGGCTTCAGCATCTGTCTGAATTTAGAAGTCTTTTGCTGCTTTTCTAAAAGACAGTAACACAAGCAATTCTGATCAGGTAACCTTACAAAAAATATCAGAAAATTAAGTTTAACTTACAGGTGCACAGCTGGAGATCCCTCCACTACCATAGAAGAATTCATCCTTATGGACTATTATGGAGGTGTGCCTGCCACAGAGAACAACAACAAAAAAAAAAGTTGAAATAAAGGAAAAAAGTAAATAGCCTAGCACATAAATCACTGATAAATTTAGGAGTTCAAGGGTATAATGAAGGGAATAACTGAAAGAAAAGGTCAGTGTATTTCTGTGAGTGGGAACAGGATCTGCTGGGACATGACAGGATATGGAAGCAATGATTATCAAGCCTACTGTAATTCTGCAAGCAGTTAGGAAAGAACAGGTTTAGCTAAGAGCCCAGGCATGAGCCTCTCTCAGCTAACGGGCTGAAGGTGAGGTCAGCTCTCAGAGACAGAACTAGCCCTGCTACCACACTGACAGAGACTTCTCACTGGCTGAGAAGCTGGTCAGACAGCCACTGGAGATGGATCAGAGGAGAGGAAAATGGATGGACAAGGGTTTAGGGGTTTTCTTGCCTCTAAAAAAGAAACCAAACAATTCCTCTTCATGTGATATCAAAATTCTTGGTATGAATTATAGAAAATTAAGGGTTTTTTTTTGTGACTGAATGTAGATACTGCTCTTACATGACAGAAGGCTCGATCCTGTAATACCTTCTTCCCACCTACTCTTTCACTATCATGTTTAGTCATGCCTGGAATTATAAGACAAAGTGCTTGGGACAAGCACACCATCTTACCCTTGAAAAAGTACACAGGTGCACAAAAACACAACAGCTACTAACAGTGCCCTTTTCCATGGGGTCCACTGAGCTTTGAACAGAGTGGTTTAACTAGCACCTGACTGTACATCATCTTACTGCCAATCTGTATTTAGGAAAAAAAAGTGCCTTGGTCTCTCTCCCACCACAAAATGTTCTTAAGCTCTGAAGCATATATAACTGCATATTGAAAATACTTCCTACACCAGTGTTTTACCCACATAATGCAATTTAAATCTAGTCACTTACCAGATGCCATCCAGCTGTTTCCCTGTATGCAGAGAAAAGAAGAGTTATTAGCAATGTATTTTCCAGATTTCAGCCTACTTTCCATCAATCACTTAGGAACCACGCTTATTATTTCACCATGACAGCAACACCGAAGATTTAATCCAGAGTTGCTTCTAAAAAATCAAGAGTATCTTTCAAATTAACTACTCAATCCACACATCCACTGTACTTCTTTCCTCCTGGCAGTCAGAGGTAGCAATGCCATCCTATCCTGCCAGTGCTTACCTTCCTTAGGTGTTTTTCTACAAACCAAGAAAGAAAACATTTTCCTAAAATAAGAGTCTTCAATCAGGAGCAGAAGAGTTGAATTTGACAGATTTCATAACTGCAGGCAGCTGGCCGGCAGAATGTATTCAGTTCTCTTTTTCAGTAACTGATGAGAGGTCTGACTTAAACATATGACCAGTGGTGGTAGCCTCTATAACGTATCCCACAATTTCCTCTTTTCCTTCCCTCCCCCTGCCCTTAAAAATGAGTTTAATTGGGAATGGAGGTAGAAAAGTACAGCACTGAAATTTACACAAATTATCAAGCTGTGTGTTTTCCAGAACACAGCAGTGAAGACTTGCTTCAGGCACCACTACACTGATAATATAATTGGGTCTCAGAGAAAAGGTCCCTTTTAAAACGTGTTTCCAGTTCCCTAGAAGCAGGAGACCTAAACCTCTCTGTTGTTCATGGTAGGATCTCAAGATTAAACCTCTTTCTAAAAGGTCACCAGCTTTTACTGCCCTAGGCTCAATTATTTTATCTATCATAACGGAAAGGCTTGGTCCCTGGTACTCTCCCTTTGGGAGCTTGTAGGGAGCTGGTGCATGCTGTGGGAGATGTGCTGTAACTTTATTTCCTGAACAAGGTGCATAACTCCCAAAAAGCAGACTTAGAACAGAAAAACTGTGTGTATACCAACATTTAGTATTCTCTGAACCCAAGCACTAGACTGACTACTCCTCTGCCACAAGAAAAAGCAATCACTAACACATTTTTTTCCACTCAAGTCTGAAGCAAAATAGGTACCTGCTTCAGATGAAGGTCATGGAAGAGCAGAGGTGGGGAAAAGGCTGTTGTGACAACAGAGACATCAGCTGAAGTGAGCACACGTAGTTTTGAAGCAGGTGGACTGATCTGTCACTCCCATGGGTCACAGCCAGGCAGCAAGCACATTCCCTGTCAACCCATCGCACAGAAACGTAGGCTTGGAGTAGGACGAAGGCCAAGAGAGAGTGGCAATAATGACAGAACCAGAACACTGTGTCACAATACCTTAGAAGCATCTGCTGGCCCTTTAGCATGTCCCACTGTTGTGCTTCATGATCCTCTGGCCTTTGTTCCACATGCTCCCCATGAGAGGTTTCACCTCACACTCTAGAGCTGCCAGCCCTGCAGCCCACTGGCCCTGCAGGCTCAGCATAACAGGTAGTACTGGCCTCTGGTTGGCTCTACCCTTTGGCTTTGCCCAGTTAGCATTCTGTGTATCTTTAACAAATTATTACACATTTGCTCATGATAAATAACTTTTTCACTAGAAACTTGAACTTCATCCTTCAGACCAGAGAAACAAACCATTTCAAAGGCAGCACATATTAGAATTGTGCCTGTTCTTTGCATGCTAAATTGAAAGAGAACATCTTAGTATTTACTTTCACACACACCTGCAGCAAACAATAACAAAAGACCTTCCAGAGAGTTTCCACTTTGTACCTAGATTCTGTATGCAGGTGAAAGAGCTACGGTAGATATTGACAATGTCACAGGTGCTGCCAGGACCTGCTCGTGCAATTACAACACCTACCTGAAAAGATCATTGCAGCAAAGGCTACACAGTTGGCTGCTCTAGCAAGGTTGCAGCCCACAGCTCAAGGGAAGTGACTCTGTCCTCCAGTTTGACACTTGTGAGACCACATCTGGAGCGCTGTGTCCACTTTTGGACCCCCACAATATAAAAGATATTGACATACCAGGCTGGAGCACTTACTGTACTGAAGAAGAGCTGAGAAAACTGCTGTGTTCATCCTCAAGAAGAGGAAGGCGAGAGTCTGTATTCCTGTCTACAAGTACCCAACAGGTATGGATGAAAGGGGACCCTTGCTCTACTCAGATATGCACAGTGAAAGGCAACAGGTGCTAGCTGGAAAATGGGAAATTCACAATTCAGTAGGAAGCAGGGAAAACATTTATCATGAAGGTGGTCAAACACTGAGTCAGGAGTCGAGAAAGCATATGGGATTTCAATCCTTGAAGAAACTTAGAACTGCTGTCCAGGGCCCTGAGGAATTTGCTCTTGTTGGTTTTACCTTAAGCAGGACTTCTAGAGGTCCCTTTTCACCAAAGTAATGGTCTGATTGTATGTACAAAACCCAAGCAGAATTCAGGAATTGGACTTTGCTTTGGACTGCAGTCCAATCTTTACTGCTACACGTGAAGTCTGTAGCAGTCCAAAGGCAGCAACTGCCAGGGCAGTAACAGAACAGCTTTTGGCAAGTGAAGCTGCCTATCTTCACAAGGCAGGTCTGTCTGTTGCTGCTCAGCTAGGTCAGTTTGTGCCAACACTGATTTGAAAATCTTAATGAAGTTGCAGACCCACTATTTTTCCTTGGCTCCTAGAAGTCATTAACCAAGCTGCCATTGTGGAAAACACACACCAGATCTGCAGCACTGCTGACAATAAGGCATCTGTGGTAGCTCTCCAGCCTGCTGCAGACAAAATACAATCCCTTTCTTCCACTGATGGACTGTGTCTGGTGAGAGGCAGTGCAAGTGCCTTCAGTGACAACACTGCTGGGGGAATCGCATGCCTAAGAAACCTGCCATTATAGGCCACATATGCATCACCCAGAAACATCCAAGACTGAGAACTTTTGCTAAGCTGCTCCAGTACCCCAGGCTTCACAGCTGGCTGTTGTCATTTCAACTCAAACTGAGCCACAGAGGAATAAATCAAAGGCCACCAGTTTCTGAGGAACTCAGGCAGCTCCCTTTCCTGCTGCTCAGCAAGAATCTCAGTGTTGCCTGTCTGTCACGTAAGAGGTTATGTACAGACATTCACGGACACAATCATCTTCCTCCTGAAGTTTTGCCTCTGATGGGGACCCTCCTCTATGACTCTTCTTGCCCTTTCTCCCAGACTCAGACACTGCACAGAACAGGTGACAGCTCACCACCACTGCCATCCCTGATAAGCTCAGGTACAGCAATCAGGGCAGTCTGCACTAAGGAGTTATGTTTTGCCTTCTGCTCGACATTGCTCACTACACACAAAATATTTTGCCCAGAGCCTCTGAAGGCTTGATACACACAACAGCCCTAACAGCATGACCAAGCAAGGCTACAGCATTGCTGTGAGTGCTAAGACACAAGCTGTATCTGGGCCTTGCAGCAACACTTTCCAATAAAGCTGCTTCTGGCAGCACTGTCCAGCTTGAAAGCCAGAAGCTTGCCATGAACCTCCCCAAATAATCCTACAGTGCAACAGAGCTGACATCCCATAGTCAATTGAGTGGACTGTAAGAAGGGATTGCAAACACTATCCAGGATACTGGCAGATATCATCATGTTTCCTGTTCTTCCACTCCTTGCCACAATACTCCAAACTCCTGTAGTCACTGCAATGTGGGTAGAACTGTGTGCTGGTACTGCCACCAAAACCAAGCTATTTACTCATAACCCAAGGCTGTCTATTACTATATAGAGATTCTCCAGTAATTTCCATTGGTGCTGCAAAAGCCCTTGCAGCATTAAATTGCAGGCATTACCCTTCACTCAATACCTACAGTAAAGCTAATCCAAAGGATGCACATGCTCATAATGCAGAACAGGAATGTCCTGATGGGATGATGCTCTTTTGGACACTTACTGTATCTGAAGGGAGGGTTATCAAGAGGATGGATACAGGCTCTTCTCAGTGGTGACAAGCAATAGGACAAGAGGTAATGGGCAGAAACTGAGGCACAGGAAGAGCCACCCGAACACGAGAGAACTTCTTTACTGTACAGGTGATGACACACTGGAATCATTGCCCACAGATGTTGTGGAGTTTCTCTCACTGAAGATACTCAGGAACCATCTGGACACAATCCTGTGCAATGTGCCTGAGATGACTGTGCTTGTGTAGGGAGGCTGGACCAGATAACCCACTGTGGTCCCTTCAAACCTTACCTCTTCTGTGACTTTGTTATCCAAGTAAAACAAGGAAACAGCAAGATGCTAACTAGTTTAAATATTTCAAGGGTCAGGGGCTGTTGAACAGGAAAGGTTGTTGCAAATTTAGAGGTACACATTTAATCACACAACATTTACTGCATATGGCCAGGCTATCAGGTATCAACTCTCCCAGAGAAATTGCCCATGTGCCAGCTCAGCCTGAAGTAAATGTGAAGCAAATCAGCTTAGTTTGATCTGCAGCCATTCCAAACTAATGCAAGTCAAGGTACCTTGTTTTTGTCACAGACCATGGACATGAAAAGCTACTGTGTTATATTTGTGAGAGTTTAGGGGGATAGCCTGTCAGTCTTCGGAAACATGACCACCATGGTTTTTGAGCGGTATTTTGCTTGTTTTTGTTTGGGGATGGTTTTGTTTGTTTACTTACTTTTTCATTTTTCCCTTGCTGATGTGCTTCTGTGGCTCTTTCCTGAAAGTACTCACTAGAACCTGGGGGGAGATGCCAGTTCAGCATAAATCTGTGTGCTTAAGCATCTCAAAGATTCAATTTGTTTCAATAAGGCAGAGTATCATCTAGCAAGTAAACAAGTTTTTATATTTGCTGGTTTATTTTCTTTATAACATTCATAACTCAAATACTTTAATGGTGTTTACATGAGCCAGAAACCTATGAGAAAAACAGAACATAAATAATTCCAGGACCCTCAGTTTAGTCACAGGAACACGAAGAATGAAGTAGTTAGTTTCTTGTAAAATCAATTAAGGAGACTGTAATTGTTTAGATACAAGAGTATTTTGAAAGAAGAAGCAAGCCCATATAATTTCAGAATACAATCAAACTGGAATACTTTAATGCTTAGATTTGTCTGGAAGGCCAAGCACAAGGGAGATTAGATGCTCACCACTATTTTATCATCACAGTAATTGATTAATCTTGAGGGCCAAACAATGTTGATTATTCCTGTGCATTTTAAATATCAAATGAAAGTGTCATTTGTATATTAATCCAAATTATTATACTGAAGGGCAGAAGAGTTCTGAGACATGAGGGAAGGAACTGTCTGTGCATATGGGCACTTCGTTTACCCCATTCGGAGTTCAGGCCATCCAACCCTCAGTGCAAGATCTATGCCTGCTTTTGAGCTGTAAAGAAATAATAGGAAGCTCAGTATCTTTAACAATGTATCTGTGCTCTGCAACGGATATGCAAACTCCAGAAGACCATAGAAGACTCTAAAAAAAAGTAGTGAACCGGTCTCCTGTGGAATCTGAAGTAATACAATTTGGTCAATCAACACGGGGGCTTCTAGCAGAGCATTGCTTTGTATATTTGTTGTAATTTCCCTAGGACAATCCATTAAGATTCCTTTTTTGAATTGAAAATTACTCTAATTAGGCAAGCACTTAGTCAAGCACTTTCTTGTATGTGCTACCCAGCGTGCTCAACCAAAGCAAAAAAAACCTAACGGAGAGGGAGGAGCCTGCTTCAATTCCCTTCTCCTTGAGGTGCCTAGAGAAACCCAGAAGTAGGCTATACTGGGGGAGGGTAACACACGCGATTTTCATGAAATCCTCAGCAAATGCTGGGAGCAAAGCTGATAGAATATCATGCTGAAGCAATTCAAAACTGTTCAGAACAGATGGAGGAGAAGCAGAGAAATGTGCTGGCCTGGGAAAATGGAACCTAGCAGAAGGCACCTCCTTTCAGCAGTTACCTTTCGCTCCAATTCCCCCTGGGCTGTTAAGTCCCTACAGCTGAATGCATCACTTAAAAATTTCAATCAAAACATACTCCCAGTCCACTCAACATTAATTTATACTACACTGAGCCAAAGCTGCTGTGGTTAACCAAGCTCCCAGCTCACTCTGTGAATCACAAAAGCAATAACCTCAGTTACAGGACAGGAGAACTTTGAGCTGGTAGATATTTTTCTTTAAGCCTATGATGCAATAGGATTTTAATCTTCCTTAAAGACTTCTCTGCCTTTGGATGTCTATTTCAAAATCAGCACTGCAAGCTGAACTATTCTCTTTTCCTCTTTACCCTCCATAGAATCAGGTGGATTATGTTTTCTGTCTTGGCAACAGAAAGCTTACTGCATTCAGGTCAACATTTCTTATTATTACAACATGTATTTGAACAGACAAATGTAGTCACAGACTGAGAGTGGGGGAGAGAGGACCAACAGTAGCTATTGAGAAGATGTAATGTAAAGTAACATGATAATTAAATGTGCTGCTTCTGATACCAAAGCAACTGACCTACAATATCTGGTCATGTATACTTCAGAATAGAAGTAGTCACTAAATTACAGGAAGCTTACAGAAAAGTAAAAAGAATAAAAGTAGTCTGGGTAGAGAAAGAGCAAACTTGCCAAGAAAAACAAAGACTGTCCAAGGGACAAGACTAAGTCACTGCAAAGCCTGCTATGAACTGTGCTAAATCTCCCCCTTCCAAATTCATCATTAAACAACAACAGAGAGAACTGGTAGTGAAAAAGTCATTATAACACTTGGTAGTGAGAGAGCTGATCCCTGAAGGCTGTGCTGACATAGTCCGCAGTACCTCTGGACCCTGTTAGCACAACAGAAGACACAGTGCAGTGATGCTCTTGCAGCGGTTAGTCTCGTAAGACAGGATTCATCCCCCTCCTGCCAGGGGACCCGAGCTGCTCTTTTCAAGCCTGACAGAAATTGATTTTAGCACAATCAATTACCATGTTTTTTTCTTTCTAAAACAATGTATTTCAATTTAGGCAATATTACAGGACTATCACTCAAAGCAAAAGCATTGTTTCAAACTTGGTATTGATGAAAATAATACTGTAAGTAGAGATGCCAAGTGTAAATCCTTTAAGAAAGGCCTTCCTCTTTAATTTCTATAACTTTCCCCAATAACCTACAGTTTATGAACATCACTAAAGAAAGAATTGATATTGACCATCTGAAAGTTGAAATACAGTGAAAAAGAGTTTTTTTGTTGTTCTTCAGGGGAAAAAAGGTCTATGCATGAGGTAAGAGGAGTATTCTCTCGATCACTTGGCTCTTGGGGAGGTTTCCAAAATCATCTGAAGTAGAGCTGAGTGTGAACGCACAGAAGACACAACTTGAAGGAAGGAAGAAAGAAAGAAAGAACGATTTGTTTTACGGACAATCATGTCACAGGATCCACACAATCTCAAATGTTCTGCAGTCTGCATTGTCACTGTGACCACGCGGGCCTAGTTGGCCACATTCCATGAACACATCTGAACACAGTTACCAGGCAGTACTAGCGAGTAGCACTTCCCCTACTACCCAGAAGTGTTTAGGTTTTTAAGCTTTCCTTTTCACTGCTCAGATTCCCAAAATTTAACCCCAAACTATATCACAAGCACAAAGTTTTCAAGTTGTTGTCCGAATAGATTAGAAAGCATCAAAATGAAGTCATGCGCTTTGTGTTTTTATATGGAAATTCTGAAAGCTACAAGATCCCAAGACTGACTTCATAGGTAAGAAGGGAGCTAAAAAGCCTTTGCTTGATCTATGCGAAGATTGGCATGGAGATAATTATAGTGGCAACCTATCTCTATTACAGTCTTTACTTGGACCAACACTTTGAAACAAGAGTCGTTAAATTCTACTCAACTCAAACACAGGTAAATCACGCACCCATGTAATCTCAAGATTTATAACTCTTAGCACATGATAAAACATGGCTGTTTCACCTGATAGGTGAAAAGCTACTTCCCTAAGGGCTACAATAGAAGCAATTCTGACCACATAAAAAGTTTTGGGGTTATCCAGTGCAGGAAGCACACATCTCCCAAAGTGGTTGCTGCTAAATGACTAACAGAGCACAACACACATATCTCTGTACTATTTTCTCCTCAACTTTGCAAACCTATCGTTGACCTGCATGAAACCTCAGGCTAAGAATTCTTTGGACTTTCATTTTAAGCTTGCAGGAAATCACAGAATCTCCTCATAGGGCAGATGAGCAAAGAGAATGCCAACAAACTAAAACAAGATTACACAGAGCCATCTGTTCAGACACTGAGTCTATTGAAAAGTCTCATCCCACACAGACTGCTGGTCTGACACAGGTCAGAATCTACCCATAACAGGTATAAACCACTCTCTTGTTGCATTCCTAATTCATGCTTCCAAAACTTTAAGCAAAACGTGTTTCCTTTCCATCCCAAGTTTCAGGTTCGGTTGGAAACGCACACAATCTCGACGAGACACACAGCAGATTCCTACAAACTCTCTGAAGGAGAGGGAGGATGGCTGCACATCACCAGCCCAGCCCGGCCTCGCCACAACATGGAGCCGTTCGAACTCAATAACCTTGTAAACAGCCAGCGCCTTTCTTCAGCTCAGCCTTCCGGCCGCGGCACCACAGCAGCTGGAGAGTGGGGAGCTGAGCCGTCCCTCCCTTCAGGGGCTACCGGGGAGCTGAGCTGTCTCTCCCTTCAGGGGCCAAGAACACTTTTAATCTGCCGTTAGTAAATACCACCCGCGCAGCGGCAACGGGCGGGTTGGGGAGAAGAGGCTGGACCCAGAGCAGCTGGATCTGCCGCACTGACAAAGCTCGTCCCGAAGACAGCGGGGTCAGGAATCCTGCAGCCAAACCCCGCTGTGTTCCCAGGCACCGAGACCCCGGGCAAGCCCCGCACAACCCAAGCCTCGCTGCACCCGCCGGACATCGCCGCCGCACGGTGCGCCCTCAGGGAGCCTTCCCCGGCGGGCCGCTCCCTCAGGAGAACGATACCGGGCGGAGATCGTCACCCCCGGGGCAGGAGGCGGCGACTTCGGCCCCATCTTCCGGCGCAGCAAAGCCGGGCCGCAGTGGTCGGTGGCGGAACCCGAGCCCCCGGGAGGCGACGACCGGGGCGGCCCCGGGTCCCCCGCCGTGCCCTTACCCAGCATGAGGTGGCTGAGGCGCCGGGCCATGCCCTTGGACAGGTCGTACACATAAAGCTTCACGGGGTGCAGCGCCAGCGGCTCCTCCATGGGGGCGCGGGCGCGGCCGCCGGGCGGCAGCCGGAGCCCCTGCAGACAAGGTTGAACGGCCCTTCCCTCGGGGAGACGGAGGGGAACGGAAGGAAAG
>VXBC01013317.1:13065-25869 GCA_013399945.1 Ploceus nigricollis
ATATTTTTATTTTAAAAAAAAAAAAAAATAGGCCTGCTTTCAGTCAGGTAATTCAGCTCTATCAATTACGAACAGTGTATAACTATCTAGACAATGATGCATGAGAGGTTCAGAGGTTTTCTAAAAATAATGAAAAACCCAGTGCAAAGAGAAATTGCCACAATGCATACCAAAGAAGTAGTTTGCATTCTTTGGAATTAACAGAAGTGTTTGACAAAGACGAATAACGGTTATCAAAGATAGAATTTTGGAACAAAAATGAAAGGCAGGCTTACACGGAACAGAAGAACATTAATCACTGCAAAGGCATGCATGTAAATGATTATTACTGATCCTTCCTTTCCCCACTGCAATTTTATGTTCAGTCCGCTAAATATGTCACAAAATAACATAATTTTGAGGCTAAAAGACACAATTAGATCCTGTATGTCTGGCTTGCTCATACCTTTAAATGCCAAATACCACAAGGTAGCATGTGCAACCTCGGGTCTTCACAAGTGCATTCACAACTAGCAACACATGTGCATGCAGGTCAATATAACCATATAAGAGTGGTTTGAGGTAGATTTGATCCATTAAGAGCCTGATCATAAAAGTGCTGTGCATGCTACTTTTGCTTGAATACTGAGGCAGAGAATCACAGTTGCTGAACCAAAACACCACATTGCAAAGCTGATAGATGGCTTTTGTCAGTACCTATTATTGTGATGAATGTTAATGACTTGAACCACTAAAGTTAACTCATTGCTCTTATATTTACATGAGCAACATACTTCTCAGTAAATACCCTTCACAAACACTATCACAACATTTACACATTTCTATTAAGAGCTTTTTCATAGAAGGAAAGAAGAAGAAAGATACAGCAAAAAAATGTGCCATTCAAAAATACAACGAGCCTCTTCCAGTTAAAATAATAAATAGGGTTTTTTAAAAGAGTTATTACCAAGCAACAGAAGTACTCAATCTGTTTGTAAGAGAATTACTAAAATGACTGGACTGTGCAATGCACTGCGTTTTTCTTAGAGAAAATAATCAATTTTCCAGTGATGAAACCAGGGATAGACAAGAAACAAGAATCTTCAACATCAATTTCTAATAAAAAGTGGTGACATGCTTATCTTTATTTCTTCACATTTCCAGTTATAGCATATTCCCATTCGCTAATTTTTGGGATCCTGAGCAACAGATATGCTACTCATGGATTGCCAAACATAATGGTTTTCCAAATAAATAACAATAAAACACCTTCTGTGTCAAAACTTGCTCTTCTACTTTTCTCACATAACCATCAATCACAAGTCTGAAAAGCCTGTAATGTGACATCTGAGATGGTTACCTAAATATCATATTCTAATAGTCCCATCTCTAGGAACAAGAGACATTCTTCACTCTCCCAAGGATGCCGTATGACTTGTACGCTTGTTTAATCAGAATAGAGAAAGCTGTATTTATTATGTTGCCTTGCTCTGCAAGCAGCTCAAGACTAAACAGGATCTCTTTGTCTGGAAGTAAACAAAAAGAATGGAGAAAATCTCTTAAATTCAAACAGTAGCCATCAGGTCTAATCACAAATTAAAATGCTGCTCCATTCACTAGCATAATTTCTATTTTATCAGGATCCTGTTTTAATTGTCTGACTTCAGCTCAAAAAAGGTTGGCATGGTCCAGACACTGGAAAAGTAACCCAAAACCTTATTCAGATTCAAAATAAGAGAGAATCAAATATTTTGAAGTTGCCACAGTTTAAAGCAACTCAGTTTCGTCCTCACCTCAATACATGTGTTGAGTAAACACATACTGCAACAGAACCCTGACAAAACCTAGATAAGAGAGTACTTCAGGAAGCTAGCTATCACTGTATGTGGTGATCTTCCATTTTCAAAAGCTTAGCATCACAAAAATAATTCCATCTCCTTTTGTACAGGCATTAAGGTTCCAAAAGATATGAAAAGAATTGTGCCCTGCAGAATTAGCGATATGGCCAGATCCATCCAGATGGACTCTGGTTCTCATCCAGACTCAATAACACAGGTTCGGGCTTAAAAGCATGATAGCCATGTTTTGTGCACAGTCACATCAAATTAAGGCTGTCATGTGTCATACCCATTTCTAGCTTAAAATGGATAAATATATTCATAGAGGTGTCTTACAAATCTAGCTTGTAAATGTTTTTGCATTTCGCAAAGATCATAACGTTGTGTAGATTTGAAAAGACCTTTAAGACAATCAAGCTAAATCATTAACTCTAACTGCAAAGACCATCACTAAATCATGAACATGAACACGAACACATGAACAAATATTTTCATATATGTTCATGATGTGGAGTTCACATCATGAACCGTACATCTACATACATTTTGAATCAGTGGATGGTGAACCAGTTCCCTAGGCAGCCTGTCCCAACATCTGAGAACCTTATCAGTGAACAAATTTTTTTCTAAGATTCAACCTAAAACTCCCCTGGCACAGTTCAAGGCCATTTCCTCTCATTCTATGGCTTGCTACCCTAGCTGGCTACAGCCTCCTTCCAGGCAGTTGTAGAGAGTGATAAGGTCTCCCCTGAGCCTGCTCTTCTTCAAGCTAAACATCCCCAGCTCCCTCAGTCACTCCTCATCAGACCCTTCACCATCTCCATTGCCCATTTCTGGACATTCCCCAGCATATCAATGTCCTTCCTGAACTGAGGCACCCAGAACTGGACACAAGATTCAACATGGGGCCTCAGCAGTGCCCAGTACAGGGGGACAATCACTACCCTGGTCCTGCTGGCTACACTATTGCTGGAACAGGCCAGGATGCCACTGGCCTTCCTGGCCCCCATGGACACACTGCTGGCTCATGTTCAGCTGCTGTCGAGCAGCAGTCCCAGGTGCTTTACCTCTGGGCTGATTTCCAGCCCCTCCTTCCTCAGCCTGCAGCTCTGCACAGGGTTGTTGTCACTCAAGGGCTGGACCCGTCACTTGGCATTGTTTAACCTCACACAACTGGACTTGGTCCACCAATCCAGGCTGTCCAGATCCCTCTGCAGAGCCTTTCTGCCCTCCAGCAGATCCATGATCCCACCCAACTTAGTGTCATCTGTGAACTGACTGAGGGTGCACTCGAGCCCCTTGCCCACACCATCAGTAAAGATATTAAACAGGACGGACCCGACCCTGATCCCAGGGAACACCATCAGTGACTGCCCATCAATTGGATTTAACTCCATTCCCCATCACTCTCTGGGTTCAGCCATCCAGCCAGATCTCAACCCAGCAAAGAATACTCCTGTCCAAGCCGTGGGGAGCCAGTTTCTCCAGCAGAATACCACAGGAAATGGTGTCCAATGGCTTTACTGCAGCCTAGGTAGACAACACTCACAGCCTTTACCTCATCCAGCAAGTTGATCACCCGTGTCATAGAAGAAGGTCAGGTTGGTCAAGCAGGACCTGACGTTCCCAAACCCATGCTAGCTGAGCCTGATCCCTTGGTTGTGCCACTCGATGTCACCCATGAGCTTTCCCTTCTTGCAGATGGGTGTCCCATTCACCAAGCTCCAGCTGGGACGTCCTGGGTTAGCCAGGACTTGTGTTAAATGATTGAAAGACGGACAGTGACCACTTCTGCCAGCTCAACCAGTACCCTTCGGTGGCTCTTATCAGGCCCCATAAACTTGTCTTGGTCTAAGTGGTGTAGCAGGTCACTGATCATTTCCTAATGGATTATAGGAGCTTATATTCTTCACCATACCCATCTTCCACTTACAGTACCCACCGAATAACTAGCCTTGCTAACAAAGGCAGGCAATGAAGGCATTAAGTACCTCAGCATTTTCCTCATCCTTTGCTGTTTCCCTCTGTATCCAGAAAAGGATGGGGATTTTCCTTGGCTTTCCTTTTGCTGATGATGCATTCATATAAGTCTTTTAAAATTTTCTGTTATGGCAGTAGCAAGATCAACTTCTAGTTAAACTTTGGACGTTTTACTTTTGTCCTTGCATGACCTCAAAACATCTTTGTAGTCCTCTTGAGTTGCTTATTCCTTTAAGATCTTATCCAGAAACTACGGGTATTATAAGCTAGGATTTTTTTTTTTTAGCTTTAATGACACCTAACTGTATTGTATGTAAAAATTCAATGCCTAATAAAGAATCAACTTCAACTAATATTGATCCTCTCTGAAGGCAGAACTGAAATTTCAATGTTCTTAGGTGATATAATAGTGAGAGGTTTAAGTAAATTAGTGTGTTACTTAGTAATGAGATTTTATTAACAGCTATTTAAAAAGTAAGATGATACTTAAAATGAGCATCAGAAATATATTAAAAAGGTTGGACTTTCATGTTCCTACAGCTTCACCTTTCAGTTCCCTCTTTCCAGTATTGTCTTTCCAGGACAAGCACACACAATTTCTTCTCCCCCTTCCCCTTATAATTTACTTTATTACATCAGAGATCTGTATTTCTGTTTTGATTCCCCTGCCACACAGGTAAACATTGTACTTTTTATTCAATATGTCATTAAAGTCAGTAAACAGCAAAAATGAATAAAACAGCAACTTACGTATTTTTAACACCTCTGAATTAAAAACACTTTGCAATAGGAAAGAAGAACAGATGCTCATTTCTAAATGCTAAAGCCACCAACTGGGAATATGCCAGTTGTAACTGCTGCCATCTGTTTTCAACTGTTCTTTTTACCTAGCTCTCTGAGATTCATATCCGAATTCATGGCCATACATTTCCACTAGGAGAGAGGCAGTGGGAATAGTATAAGCAGGATTTTTCCCACATGCTCTCACCTTCATTAAAAAAGAACATTCAGTAATTACTGGTCTGCAGGAGCTCTGTGAAATGATAACTCAGGGGCAGTTTT
Organism: Ploceus nigricollis; assembly: GCA_013399945.1. Classification (NCBI taxonomy): domain Eukaryota; kingdom Metazoa; phylum Chordata; class Aves; order Passeriformes; family Ploceidae; genus Ploceus; species Ploceus nigricollis. The sequence continues at coordinate 17,925 of VXBC01013317.1, forward strand.
TTCAAGGATTATATGGTGACAGCAGTTGTTTAATGACCACTTTTCATCACTACTTTCTCACAACTCGTTTAACATGTTTACTCTCCCACTGCTGCTCTTCATCTTCCTATCTTCTCCGCAGTCAGGTAGAAGTTGACTGTGTAGCTCTAGGATCCTGTACGGATAACTCAGCTCGTGATGGAAACAAAGCACCTTGTGCATAACCAAGTGCCTGTTACAGAACTGAGTTGCATTGTGCAGTTAATGCCTACTTTGTATAAACACAATCAGATATCCCTTGTATGCATGTATTCATAGTTTTTGAGTGTCTGAGACAGAGTGTGCAAGATGGTAGTGCTGGACTGACATAAGTACAACTAACAAACATAATTAAAAACAAAACCCTCTCATTTTCACCAGCAAAACCCCTTTGAATTGCCCAAATCCACTTTTGCTAGTTTAGAAATAAATTCATATTTAAATCTTTTACTGACTGTCACACACATACAATAAAAGACAAAAGAAAAATTCTTCATCCCCTCCTCCCTTAATATCATTACTGGATGATTATTTGAAATGTTTTGCATTATTACCTGGGTTCTTTATTGCTGACCTAGAGTGTATCACCACTGGATATTTTATATATTATGGCTTGCAACAAGTCTACAAGAGATGTGTGTCTGCAACAACTCCAGACTGGCTTTTGTTTTTCAGGCAGATGCTCTCTTAGCCAACATAGGTACTGAATCGGGCTTCAAATAAATAAAGAATAAACCACAGGAGATGCTAATATTTGAGCCAAAAAGCCAACACCTGTAGCTGTCCTCTGTTACAGATCACACCCCATACTTCAGACAACATTCCTCAGATGTTCTCAGACAAGCTGGCCTGGGTTGCTGGCAGCATCCTCACTTCTCAATAAAGAATGCTGTTACAAAATTTTATCAATGTCTACTGGCCTATGTGTCATTAAAGGTGGGGATCTCATCTTTTAGAGACGTGAGCATTTTCAGCAGTATGGCTGGCATGAGCAATACTGAATACTTAGCTGCAAATGATTTGATCATTGTCCTCTGTTTTCTCTCTTCATCACCAATTTATTGCAGTCTTGCTGTCACATTCATGAGAAGCTTTGAACTATAACAAAAACAGAGCTCCATCTGAAGATCTGTGATCCCATTTCTCTCTTTCCAGTGAAGAGAGCGGAATAGAGAGGAGTAAATCTGTGTAAACTCAATGGGTCAAAGTAAGGCATTATGCTAAACAACCTGTTTATGAAGAATGCCATCCCATTTAGTCTTTGTTTCTCACCACCATTTTTTCCTCAACGTTAAAGACAAACAATTGAGAAAACTAAACTTTTTCCTCCCATTATCAGGACTATCAGCTAAAATTAATAAAATTTAGCATTATCTGAAGTACAACAGAGCTCTTTATCATTTATTACCAAATAACACTTTTTGGGCCATAGACAATAGGTGTGTGTGGCATCCTAAAATTATCTGGAGCTTCCAGACCACCTGTACAATACAAACAACAGTGAATTCCTGCTCCTTTACCTCATTGGTGTTTCAGGAGCCATCCTATTATTAAAGAAGATGAGTCGGTGAAAGCTTTATCCATCATCTGGACAAAATCAAAGCCCCACATTCTGTGAGAATCTCACCAGCAACGTGGAACTGGTCAGTATGAGTCTATCACTAGCCTGGCATGCTGAAGGAGTGGTCTTCTCAGGTTGTCACTGACAGAATACATACTGCTTGCAGAATACAAACAGACATACATACAGAATACAGAATACAAACAAAGGCTTGCTTTTCCTTCTGAATATTCCAGCAGAAAGGGGGGAAAGGAGCACATGAGGGAGGTGGGGAAACAGACAATGACAGAGAGAAAAAAGGAAAGCAAAAGGAAGAAAATTTATTTTTATAATTACACAAGTAAGTTGGGAGAGAGTTTAAATGCTTTTCTATGCCATTGCTTCTGGCTCCTGTGTGTCACTTTTGAAAACTCATATTAAAGTGTTTAAAGGTTAAGCACCACAGACAAATTTGCATCATGATAATTGAAATGTCAAGGAAAATAATTTAGTAAATGAAGAGAAATGTCCCTCTGTAGCCAAAGTCCTACCTTGCACTTCCGAACGTATTTTATAGACTCTGAATATATTCTTTCTCTTTTTACGCCGTCTTAAAAAAATCAAAGAAAGAGAAGTCATGAAAGAGGCAGAATGTACCATGCCAAAAGCCAATAATAATTGCTAATCAATAGTTCTCTTGAAAAGAAGTCAGTGTATATCAAAAGCCAGGTATCAGACAACAATATTTGCTAACTACAAAAACTTTATATAAAAATATGCGGGTTTCTCTATTGGTTGGAATCAATTATTTCTAAAGTGGTATGTTCTTTAAGATTCAGCTTCTCTTCTTTTTTTATCAAAAAGGAGGACTGAAAAAGTTTTACATTGCAGTATAATAGAGGACTTATCACTTCGAAAATCCATTTCTGAAATGGAACTGCTCTGTAATTAGTGTTTGAAAGAACCAAAAAAAAAGAAAACTTGAGCAGAAGTTAAGAGTTCAAAGAGGTGAACTTTCCACAATCAGGAAAGAGCCCCTGCCATTTACTAAAGGCCCCCTTTAGGCGGCCAATGAAGCCACACACAGCAATTTAGGCAGGGCTTCCTAAACATTCCTATTGACATCTTAAAGCATCGACACCAATCTGTGTATAGAGCCAGAAAATTTGTGCCAGTTCCCCAGCTAAGAGGCAGAAGCTCTTCCTACTATTTTTCCCATGAGAAAAAGTATCACGACAAGCAGAGAGCAGCTGGCAGGTGGAGCAACAGCACAGGAGTAGCAATACCACCAGCTCCTGCTGCTGCCACCGACACCATGGCATGGCACACTTATCTTCTGGTGGTAACAGCACCTCAGCAAACTAAGCCATAGAAATATTTGATGAAAAGTATCTGACAACAGGAATCCCTCTTAGAAATTATTTCTTCTTTCTCTCACTTTTATGTAGATGGTGGTCCCAAGTAGGGTCTTTCCAAATTTGTGGATGGTTAGAGATTGAGACTAGTAAACAGTAGAGAAAGTGTGATTAAAATCAAGAGCTCAGGAAAATGCTCAAATAGACCTAGCAGTGCAAACTAACTCAAGTAAATCTGAATCTAGGTTCTGAGGTTTGATGAATTCACCTGTATTGTGAATGGTGTTTGAAGAATGGTCTACAGAGCTTTCAATGCATGTTCTCACTGGGTAGGAATTATCTCCTCCTCAAAAACAGCTATTAAAGTTTTTTCTTCTTCTGTTTCTGGTTTAGAATACCCCTAAAATATTTTTTTATCCTCAGCATCCATTTATTCAATACATAAAAATAGCTCTTTTTTTTCTCTTCTTTGTGTCTGGCCACATATACTGTTTTCACATGCCAATATCTAGTTCCATAGGAGAGCAAATCACTTCCATTAAAGAAAAAAATTTTTAAATGTTCTTAAAGGGTGTGAGATTGAAATACTATTTCTGCAGATTTAGCTTGACAGCTGTTGTTTAACTCCCCTTTTTAATTCTGCTTTTCAGAAAAATATTTTGTTATTGTCTTCACAAGCTCTTAAGTGCCAAATGGAAGCAAGCCACCAGCCTTAGAGTAATCTAGAGCTGAATAATGTCACCAATGCCTCAGAATTTATTACAGCCATAGAATTTATGGCTGACGTTTTCAAAAGTTAATAGTTAAATGTAGGGTCTTTCATACATATTTTATTATTTTAAGAAATTATTAGTTATGGATTACTGCTAAGCAGTCAGAATTTCTGCTTTGATCAAGATACTAAGTAGTGAATATTACAAATTACTCCAAGTATTAAAATAAATGTGGTAATTCCAAATTCCCAGTTTTTCTTTTTCCTTCTGTAAAATGGAAACAAATCCTGCTAAAACTGCCCTGAATTGCACCAAGACTCCTCTACCCTAACATTTCATGCTTGTGTATTTCATGGATTCTTTACCCATACCCAGTACAAAAGCGAATAATTCTCTCTTTAATTGCCAATATGTCACTGTTAAGCATACATATGCAGCTGACAGACTGGCCCACCATTTGCTGCAAGGGGGGAGTGTTGAGAAGGCAGCTGTCACAGTGATATCAGTGCTCTGGTCAAGCAGATCAGGCACACACAAATTCCATTATCTTAGCCTTATTCTTAATCCTGCCACCCTACAGAGAAGGCTTGTTACAGGCTCAGCAAGAAAGGGCCCCAGCTGCAGTGTCCTGTTACCTACCATCAGCTGCTGGCCATAGTTGCCTCCCTGGGGAACTTCCAGTCCACCACTTTCATCTACAGATGCTAACTCAAATGTTTTTCAAATCTTTGGTGTGTATTCCCCAGGTGCCCACCTGACTTTGTTTTATCATGCTTTTAAAGATTCCTATTCAGAACATGTTTGACTGTACTTCTTTTCTGCAGTTAGCTGAAATTCAGGGAAGTTCATAGGATCTCATATGTGGTCAGCATTGTGGTGGGAAGGGGGGTGCAAGGGTGGGAAGAGGGATATTTGATAACATTTACTGAATATTTTTCATGAGGGAGCCTAGCAGCTTGAGGGATTGCAGGACAATTGGATTGGAGAGAGAAATGTACTTACTTGGTATATTTAAAAATCCCTTTGGGCTCTGGAGTCAATGCATCTAAAGTACAGTTGCAGTTTTCTAGCAGTTATAGATAAAGGACCTGTGTAGCCTCATTTAATCTCTTTACTTCTTCTGAGATTTGCATACTTTTATCAACTACATTACTTTAGGGGCTGTCATTGCATTTAACTTCCAGCACATGAAATTAGTGTCAGCTGTCATTCTTTGTATACATTTGTTAAATTCAATCTTGTCTATAGGGGTTTATGAGGTGGAGACATAATAAGTGTATTAAAGTTTGTCATGGAAAGACTGGAGGTTGATTTGGAATGATTGTTCAGATAAAGGAAAATAAGTTCATGCTTTTACTGAAGTCCTTTTAAAGGCTGATATAATTTATGTCAGCCTCTAAAACCTGCCCCTCTGAGTGCTAGGTATGGTAAGCAATCTAGGACTTTCTCATTATGAACACACGTCTTTTCTTCCCTCCCTGCTCACCACTCCCCTGCTTCAATATAATATCAGTGAGTTTGTGGGTAATGTTGGATTAGCATCTGTGGAAAATTATCCCCTTTGGCTATGAAATAGGCATAGCAAGGATGAACAGAGGAGCTGCAGAATAGGTTCTACTGTGTAGACAACTGTTTCCAGAGCTCCTTTTTTTTGCCAAGAGAAGATGATGTCCATGTATCACTGACTTCCATTGTGAGATTGGGAATCCAAGCAAGGATTTCCACCCTGCTGCTGAATTCTTAAATGTCTTTGCCTGCTAACAAGTGACCAAAGTTCATAAACATTTTTGTTTGTTTTACTTTAATTACATCTTCAATAATAAGAAAATTTCTTTGTTTTCAAGATAAGGAATATGCCAAATAAAGCATTTTTTATGACAAACATTCCTGAAATTCTTCTAATGCACCTACTTACATCTTCCAGCACTGTCACCCTTTTCCACCATCCTCCCAGATTAGCTTTCTCCCATCCTGTGCCTCTCACTGAACACCTACAAAAATCATAAGCCCCGCCACATCTGGTAGGCCTTCATGAGAGACTGGTGGTATTGAAAAAGAAGTGAAGAACTCCATTATGTCCTGTGGGGAATTAGAGATATTGTACATTATCTTACTGTGGCTTAATTACTAGGAATAACTGAAACATGGTGGGACAACTGACATGACTGAAAGATCACAGTGGGTGGCTACAGGTTGTTTTGTAAAGACAGGCAGTGAAGAAGAGAAGGAAGAGTGGCACTCTATGTTATTAAGTAGAACCTTGAATGAATAGAATTTAACTATGTTGATTACGGAAACTCTATCAAGTGCCCCTAGGTCAAGATCAGAACAGTGGTATTCCAGGGAGATCTCACAATAGGCATCTGTTACTGACCTTAAAATTAGGATGATAAAGCCAACAAAGCAACTTTTAGCTCACTTAAGTAAGCTTTAGGTCAACACAATCTGATTATTATGGGCAACTTCAATTACCCAGACATTTCTTGGTAGAACAATGCAGCAGCTTGCATGCCATCAAGTTCCTGGAATGTATAGAGGCGTGCTTCCTCATAAAAAAATATTGGATTTGCAAACCAGGAGTGAGGCACTGTTAGACTTGTTTCTCACAAACCAAGAAAACCTTCTTTGTGATACCTTGGTTAGTGATAGCTTTGGCTGCAGTGATCACAATATTACAGAACTTGGGATCCCACTGAATATGCTGAAAATTTTAGATAAGCAAATTTGAGCTATCTCAAGCTAATTTGGGGGAATTTTGTGGCAAGACACTCTGGAAGATCAAAGAGCTAATGAGTTTCAAGGAAGTTCTCCTGAAAGGATGGTAATCATTCATGCCCTCTAAATTTAAGGGAAGTAGGTGGAGCTAGAGACCCAGTTGGATGAACTGCAAGCTTCTGTGTCTGCTCAAAACCAACACAGGCATGCAAGACATGGCAAAGTAGACAAATAGCTGTTGAGAACTGGACAAGTATTATCAGGGTGTCCAGAGATGCAGTTAGAAAAGCAAAAGTTCCACTGAAATTGAAATGGGCCAAACATATCAAAAGCTACACGTATTCTTCAGTAATATAAAAAACAATAAGCTGAAATAGAAGGAAATAATGAACTGGTATTTTGCAGAATAGCTGAATTACCCAATTACAAACAACATTGAAAAGACAGAGGTTCCCAACGCTTTCTTCATGTCTGTCCTTACAACACTTCCCATGTCTGTTGGGCTCCAAATTGGGAGCAAATACCCAGTTTGATGCAAACACATGGCCAGTGAAGAAAGAGGGGGTATATGAATTATTACAGGAGCTGAAAATGTGCACCAAAGGGTGTTAAAAGAGCTGATGTCATTGTGAGGAAGATGCTCTCCATAATCTTTAAGAAGTTATGGGGACCAGGAGACATCCCAGAAGACTGTAAGAAGGCTAATGTCACCCCATCCACAAGAAGTTTTAAGATCCATGTTCTTAAGATCCAGGTAATTATAGGCTCATCGGTCTTATTTTAGGCCCTGGGAAAGTTATGGAACAAACCCTCCTGAAGGCTGCCACAAGTCAGATGAAACACATGATTAGGAAGGACAAGACAGATTCACCAAGAGCCAATCATTCATGTCAAAGCATCATGATTGTCTTCTAAGACAAAGTAACATGCTCAGTTCACGTGGGAAGAGCAGTGGACACTGTCTACCTGGGTTTTTCCAAGGTTTTCTGCAGAGCTTCCTCCCAGAGAAACCAATGCGTGATGGTCTGGACAAGAGGTCTGTGGGGTGGGTGGGGCCCTGGCTCATGGGCCCCCAGATGGGGGTGGTCAACAGCTCCTTTCCAGGCTGGCAACCTCTCACAAAGGCTGGGCCCCANCAACAGCTCCTTTCCAGGCTGGCAACCTCTCACAAAGGCTGGGCCCCAGGGATCAGTGTTGGGCCCAAAGCTGTTGATTGTCTTCCTAGGTGACCTGGACAATGGGATCAAATGTAGCGTGATGATGCCTGTGGTCATACCAAAGAGAGTGGGAAATGGGCTCTTGGGAAGGGAAAGCCACCCTGCAGGAAGGCCTGGATAGGCTGGAAGAGTGGCTGGCAAGAACCTTATGAAGTTCAGTAGAGATAAGTGCAAGGTCTTGCACCAGGGAAAACATAATCCAGGAGGGCAGTACAGGCTGGGATTTATGCAGAAGGGGAACAACCCTGTGGAAAGGGACCCAGGGGTCCTGGCAGACATCAAACTCACACTGGGTGTACAGAGTGTGCTGTGGAAAAAAGAGACAATGCTGGGCTGCATCAAAAAGTGCATCACCTACAGAGACAAAGGCACCACTATCCCACTCTG
>VXBC01013318.1:12974-204129 GCA_013399945.1 Ploceus nigricollis
GGAGAGGGAGAGGGAGAGGGAGAGGAGGATTGAGCCCTGAGGAGCACTGCTGGTGACCAGTAATCAGCCAGATGTGACCCTATTCACCACAACCACGTGAGCCCTTTCCTTCAGCCAGTTCTTCATCCAGTGCGTTGTGAACCGGCTCATCCCATGTTTGGATAACTTGTCCAAAAGGATGATGTGAGGGACAATATCAAAAGCCTTACTAAAATCCAGAAAAACTGCATTCACTGCCTTCCCTTCAGCCACTAGATGTGTGACTGTATCATAACCAAATTGGTTAAACAGGACTGTCCCTTGTGAATCCATGTGCTCACACTGCAGGTAATTTAATCTATCAGTCCTCAGATTGTGGGGGAAAATGCCATCTAAACCCTCGGTACTAGAGTTGGCAGACAATTTATTTCTTTGCCTTTCAGGTCTACAATCTAAAAATTATATTTATAACCCCCCTCAAACCTAGAACCCGTAAAAGAATGGCACTATGGGGTTTTTTCCCACTATTCAGACTGGCAGAGCACTAATGCCTTAAACTGCTGCATCAGGAGCAAGCAAGGCTCACCTGTGAAAGGCTTATTTTCAGTGTTACTGGCCCTGTGAGACAGTGCTTGCTTTGAACACCTCAGGTAGTCGTGGCAGAACAGTTGAATCACAGGCTGGAGGAAGGGAATCCACAGTGCTTTAGGCAAACTCTCTCTAATTGCAAAGATTCATTCATATTCATCCAGTGCAGGAGTTCGGATGCGCAAAATGAGCTAGTGAACAAGTTCTCTTCTGGCTACCCAAAATTATGTATATTGCTGAGTCAATCCCCCAGCTGGTGATTATGGTCTTCCTCACCACTTTCTGCCATATAGGGACAATCCAGTAAGGGGCCAAGAGAGAAGACCTCTGGTTTGTGCAGAATTCAGTGCTGTGCATACCCTATAGCCTTCTTGGTCTTGTTGGAAAGCAAACACTTTTTTAAGAGTGACTTTCTGTAAGAGCAGCTGCCACCCTTCTGAAGGGTAGGGCAATTCTCAAGACAACTCTCATAGAGTCGCAGGAAATAGCCCATGCTCCTGCCCATCAAAGCCATCAAGAAAGCTGCTTGTCTAAACTCTGCCTGGCTGTCTTTCAGATCTGCAAAATGTCATGCTCCAGCAGGAAATTCTAATATAAGTATTTGCCTGGATTGAAGAGAGGCATCGATGGAGGTTTTTCTGGACTGTCTTGTTTGATTAAAGCTGAACTTGCAGTGTAGTATCTGGAACACATAATGGAAACAGACCACAGAAAGGGAACTGTGCTATCTGGAATACAGAAAGGGGACTGTGCCTTTTGCAGGAAAGAATTCTATATGAAAGACATGCTTTTATACGTTTCAGAAGAAAAAAATCTCAACTTCTTGGAAAGATCATTTTTAACTTGTAGAGTTGCAAGGTTTTGTTCACTATCTTGCACAAATCTTGAGTTCTTAGAACTTGTCATATGAAGGATATATATAAAAATAGCTGCCTATGAGTTGAGAAAGAACATCTAGTTTGGATACAATGAGCAGATTGCAGTTTTCTTTTTAAATTACAGAGGTAGAGCTTATTAATTTATACTGATCTGAGTCAAAAAATTCTGCTTCCTTAGTTCAAGACTCTATTTTAGAACAATCACATTTTTTTAGTCCTCTTCCTGAAAACTGAAAGCATTCTAGATTTTAATTTTCTGGTTTTCCTCAAAAGGGATTTTATACCACAGTTCTTTCCTGTGGACAAAAGTACTAGGAAAAAAAAACGAGGAAAAAGGAAACAACTGTCTTGCTTTTATCGAAATAGGCCTATTCTTCTCTGTATAACTGACTCAAGTAACTGTAGAAGATAGGCAGAAATATTGGCAAATGAGATAAAAAATACTGTCATACTGGGAAAAAAATGCCCCAAACTTTTTTTTTTTTAAATGAAAAGTATGTAACCCCACTCCACAGAAACTTCTGGTCTGATAAACATGACACTTCTTTAAGTGAAAATGTACATAATGTATATTTTCTGGAACCCTAAGTACCAGTTAGGAACTGCAGGGCACATCCTGTTTATCCGTGGTTTAGTGTTAAAAGCAACCCTAATTCCGCAGCCTCTGCTGCCATCGCGTGGCCGTGAACCATCTCGCATTAATGCTAAAACTCACCCGTCGTCTTAACTTGTCGCACTCTATTTCCTCTGCTTTGTTTACCAGGTTCATTACCCCGGCACAATCCAATTTTCTTCCTCAATTTTCAGAAATGTCATGAATAATTGGCATTGATTTTTTTCCTAGTTTCTGCAGATTAAAATATTTTTAATGCCAGGTAGTGAGCAAGTTGTCATGCACTAGAGCAAATTGCTTTGGTGGGTTTGGTTTTCACTATGCTAATGGCATCCTCAGTGAAACTGTTAATTAGAACAGATGTATTAACCCACAATGTCGGTGACACTGGATTTTTTTTCTAAGGAGTTTTATCTCCTTTTCTAGAAAACAAAAACAGCTTAGCAGAGAACAGAATAAAAACACATAATTTCATTTTCCTGCTGTGAAACAGAAGCACTCCTATGGAGATCTGCTAAAAAATAATGGTTTTTGTTGGTTTTTTTGTTGTTGTTGTTGTTTTGGTTTGGTTTGGTTTTTTCTGTTTTGTTTTTTTAGTATGTAGCTAAAAATCTCAACATGTTGAAAAAAGTGTTTTAGGATAATAATAATGAGGATCCTGGAATCTTCTTTCTTGGTTAAGGTTTTAAGTTTCACTGTGCTGAACTCTTTTGAGTGGAGAGAAAACAAGAAACCTGTGAAGTTAATCCTGAAGTTTTAAATATTCAAAGATAAAATAAAATAACTAAAAATTATGTAGCAGTCCAGGGCATACACACTACAATACCACATACTGATGTTTGCACATCTATACAAATTCTCTTACTTTAGCACACCTTAGAGGATTCAATAACATATACTTACCTGATATTTCCAAGGGTTTAGCCAAATATTGTTGTTTAATTTATAGATGATTTTTAAATTAGGTGATGCATTGCAAGGAGGGATTAATTTCTTCTTGGTATTAAATTTCCTGATTGCAAAGATTGTAAAGTAGTTACTTGAAATTCTAAGATGTAATCAGAACCAGCTAGGTCATATTTTTAGACTGATAGGAAAATAAACTGTCTCCATGAGTCATCAAGATATTTTAAGAATGTTCCTACTTTATGTGCATGATAATTTTTGTTGCAATCAATGGGGCCAATCGTGTGCATACAGTGTCCTGTGTCAAGTACAGGTTTGTCTTGTACTACAAAGGCATTCAATATGCACTAAGTAATGCTTGAAAGATGACTTCAGTACCAAAAAATACCTCTGTTTAATTTTAACAATCCTCCAAAATAGTAACAAACATTGAGCAACTTGAGCAGAATCTAAATTTTCTATGTTTTGTCATAAGAAAATTGTTCCAGTCACAACATTATGTAATCCTAAATTCTAAGAAGTAATATTTGCAGTACACTGTGACAGACTTGTTGAAATCTGTATTTATCTAAAACACAACTAGAAATTTTTTAAAAATTAAAAAAATCCATTGCTAAACAAGGCAAAATGCTTTGCATAAAATAAACATTTAAAAGATACATTTCATTTAAATTTGTATACAATTCTTATAAATAATTTTCATTCTTAACATGCTAAAGAAAATCTAAGAAATTGCCTAAAGGAAGAAGATTCATTGAGCGTATTTCTGACTCCACTGAATTCAGCTGGGGCCATACTGCTGATGTACATAGAAAAAGAGTTTACCAAATGTGTATGGACATTATTTCATTGGGGAGGGAAGTGTTATGTGATTATAAATCATTCTAAGCTATTTTGGTCTTTTGTGTGAAATACAACTATTTATTCTTTTATCTTCTTTGAAGTGATTATGAAGGAATGAAAACAGGTAAATAAAACTGAGAATGTTTTACTGCAATAAATCTTCCTTGAAGACAGGAAGAAATTTAACATGGATTCAACATCCAGTTCTAGTGTGCTCTTTCAAAAATTCTCTAAGTTCTGTAGCAGCTTCTGTTAATATTTTTAATGAAAAAAAATGATAAGACAAATGTCCTCACTTTCAACAGTCCTCTATTAGCCATGATTTTGTATTTAGCAGTTTGCCAGCTGTAGTCAAAGGCAGGGAGCTGATTTCATGCAAATCAGATCCTGCAAGAGTCATCCCGAGGGAGACATATATTGAGCAGTCTTCCTGTTGCAGCAGCTGTTGAAGGTATCTTCAGTCACCCAAACAGAGAGTAAAACAATACCTGCTATGCCTGATGAATTGAAATACATTTAATTGAAGGAAACGGCGTTAAGGGAAGAAGCTAAACTATCATAGAATCATATAATGGTCTGGGTTGGAAGGGACCGTAAATATCATCTAGTTCCAACCCCCCTGCCATAGGCTGGGACACCTTCCACTAGACCAAGTTGTTCAAAGCCTCATCCACTCTGGCCCTGAACACCTCCAGAGATGGCACATCCACAACTTCTCTGAAATCCATGAATCTACCCTCATCCAGTTTAAAGCCATTCCTGTGGATGTGACAGCCTGGTCAGAGAGCAAGAAAACGTGGTAAGTTTTCCCAGAATCGGCTTGTGAGACTTTAGGAAGTTGAAGACAAACAATGATAGCTTATTATTATAAACAACCTGCAGGTGTTGTTTTCCTACTCTCTGTTTTCCTGTTTTTCTCAAAGATTGTTTATAAAAAAGGCATTTCGTTAATTAGCCAACCAGGTGAAATGTATTGATTAATTGACCAATCTGGTCTATCTGTATCGGAACAATGTATAAAAAGAGAGAATTTGAAGTAAAGTGAGATGCTGTGCAAACCAGCCTTCTGGTGAGTCTGTGTCGTTTCTTACTCAACTGCGACACATTCCCCCTTGTTCTACCACTACAAGCCCTCATAAAAAGTCCCTCTCCAGGTCTCTTGTAGCCCTCCATTAAGAATCCAAATGCAGCTTTAGGTGTCCCCAGGGCCTTCTCTTCTGCAGGATGAACAACTCCTGTTCTCTCAGTCTGTCTTCAAAGGTCCTCCACGCCTCTGATCATTTTTGTGGCCCTCTAACAGGTCCACATCTTTCCTGTGCTGATGACTCCAGAGCTGGATGCAACACTCCAGGTGGGTTCTCACAAGAAAAAATTAGAGGGGGAGAATCACCTCCCTTCCCTGCTGGCTACACTCATTTTGACACTGTCCAGGATGCTGTTTGGGCTGCAAGCAATTGCCAGGTCGTGTTGAGTTTCTCATCCACCAACATGTCCCAAATAAGTTCTTTTTAAATCCTTTGTTCCTTCCAATTTTACCACCATAAAGGGCTGAGAAATACTCCTGGATGGAGTGAAGAGAAGAAGCATGGAAGAAAAATATATGGATGCATGGGAATATGAAGATAGTACTAAGAGTAGCTAAGCTTAAGAAAGGGACAACAGAAGCAGCCCTTCCTAATGCCACAATTATTGATTTTTTCATGAGCGCTGAGAGTACAAACACAAACACAGCCTGGCTTTTTCCATCTGAAATTTGAAGAGCCTCCAACACAGAGCATTTTCACTGACTTCATTCATATCTTAAGGAAAGACAAATAAATAATATGCATGAGGAAGTCTTGAGAAATGCTGAATTGAATTTTTCAAATGTACTTTTTTTCTCCCATTCCCTTGCTGATAATAAATATCACCAACACTGGAAGCCTTTTCCTTAATGGAAAACTTTTCAAATGTTTTATGCATTGACTTCTCACTTTCTAAGTATCCCAAGATAGTTTATGCTGACACAAATATATTTTTCCCATTTTGTTAGATGAATACTAAAGTTAAACAAACATTAAAATAATATAATCAAACAGAACCTTGAATTTAGAGCTCTGAAGTTAAAAGTCACTTTGCCCCTCCTCAGAGGTACTGCACTGAAATCCATTCCAAGAGTGGGCCTACAGAGAACTGCAGTGAGGCCAACTTGCAACTGTCCATTGGAATGTCAGTAAGAACATAATGATTCTGTCCCAAACCCCAGATGATCATAGAACCACCTCCCTAAACAAAAGATAACATAAACATAGTGCAGACTTCTAGTGATAAAGGCAAATCAAACTGTGACTCTTCAATTGCTTCTGTCAATTATTATCTATTGCTTAAGCAAGATAAATTGGGAGACAATATGAAAGAACAGTCCTGTGCCCTTTCGTTTCTGCTTAATCTATAATCCATTAGTAGTGGGTTGAGGCAATCGTTTTATGAAGCACTTGGAGAGAAGAGAGCATATTGCAAACAGGAACTCTCTCTGGGAATGTGGGCTCTCCTTCTCTGAAAAAAAATGCAGTAAGTGTTCAAAACACCATAGTGACCACCTCGTTTTTTCACACATGCATAATTTGCAATGACTCAATCACTTGGAAGTGGTTGTAGTACGAGCACAATACAGCCTTTTCTTTATCAGCTCTGCAAAATGTGTTGTAGGCCAAAGGACAACCTTTTAAAGTCTTAAAAAAACCCAACACCAGAACCGGAGGATCTGATGGGGATTGCTTGAAGCAGAAGGAAGTTATTAACATTATTGCTGTTGTCAATGTAGCAACATGTTTACACAGTAAAAAACCAAACCCCTCAGCCCTTCTGAGTACATGTCATTTGTTTCAGTTTGCCAGCAGCATGTCATATGTACCTGACCTTGTTGATATTCCCACGAGTAACAAACACAGGGTAGGTGGAAGTCCAAGACCAGATAAACCTCATCAACCTTTGTGTCTGGATGTTTTTTCAGGATTCAACCTTTCTTGATTGTTGATCAAGTCATTAAACTACTGGATTTGTATGACTCAAAGGCCTTCTCTAACCATTAACAGCCACACCTTCCACTTTTCAGTCAAATGAGTGGATATGCATTTGGAAGCCTTCTAGACCCAAGGACACAGGCTGTGTCCTCTTCTTTCTCAGACATTTGGGATTTTTCTTTTCTCTAGATTTTGGGTGACTCAAGGACTCTTCAGCTTAATGAGGATAGGACTCAGATGTGGAACAGTCTGCTGCAAGCAAAACTAGTTCCCCCTTCAGATGTAGCAGGTTCCTCTGCATCCTAAAATCTAGTTGTCAGTTCAGCCAAATCATTGTCTCTGAAGATTCCTAAGTTGACACTGCGGATGAAGCCTACATGTTCTCAAGCTGAGCTATCTACTCCAGCTCTCCCACTGGAGTGTCCCTTCATGAGAAATCCTATTATCTGGGGTGTACAGCATACACTCCCAGCAAGTCAGGAGCAAAACCTGGGTATGCTGGATTATTCTCCATCAGCAGAGGAAGTGCAGTATTGATGACAGTAGGTTTCCACCCATTTGATTTCCTGTTTCTGTAACAGCTCTGGGGAAAACAAACAAACCCCAGACCATCCCTGCCTCCATTTACCAATTCCCATACTCTTTTCAGCTTTGGACAGCTGACTGTATAGGAAGAATAGGTATTTAAAAATTTCTTCAGATCTCTGCAATACACTCTTGTTAGTCTTTCCATGGTGAATAAGAACATTTTGGACTGACATGTTTTATGTCAAAGCAGAATCTCTCTGGTAAGCACTGTCTTAGTTAGGAGGAGCAAATGAAAAAGGCTACGTCTCCTTTTCTGCTGTTACATTTTTTTCTTTTTTTTTTCTTTTTTTTTTTTTGTAAATTTTGAAATTTGGATATAGCTAGAAAACACAGATAAGGGAAGAAGTGAAGAGTCTCACTGAGCAACGTCTGTCTTCTCTCAGCAGTCATGGAGCTGGGCCATAAAATAAGGAGAGGGAAAGTACTTCTGTGTACTGTGGTGCATGGATGCATCTCAAATAGCAGATGCTCAGCTCCAGGATCTTCGTGTTATCAGCTGTGCTCCTAGGATTTTGCCAAGGAAAAGACGCAGGTACAGTGTGTCTTTTTTTATGAAGCTGAAGGGGGGAACATCTGAGTTAGCAAACACGAGAGCCTCCAAGCAACAATCCATACAGCTGAAAAGGGAGCTGGCCGAAATTCTTTTGGGAATTGGAGATACCTCTACTCCTCTCTGGTCTTCACTAATGCCTTGTAACAGCAGTGATAAGTGGAAGAGCAGTAGCACACTTCTGTCTCACATAAAATATTTAGAGAGAGATTGCTGATTAACCACTGCTGCATTTGGAAGCCCACGTTCCCTCTTCCCTGCCCTGCAGTGACTGAGTTTCCACACACCTGCATCGGCTGCTCCTTACGGTTTTGGACGGATCCCTTTCCTATCTCACCCCCACACGCCCTCCCTGCCCTCCCGGCAAAGCGATGGGACAAGGTGACACCGAAGGAGCACCGAGATGTCACCTGCCGTGGGGCGGCCGATGCTGGCAGCACTGCCGCGGAGAAGCCGGACTCAGGACTGCGTCCCCTGCGGGGCAAGCTGCAACCCAGCCCGGCCCCGGCCCCTCCAAGCCGGCCCCAGGCCCCGGTGGCCGCGGCGGGGGCGGTCCCGGGGCGGTGCTGTGGCGCGGAGTGGGCCGCAGGCAGCGGCAGCGGGAGGCGGGCGCCAGCTCCTCCTTCTCCCTTTCCTCCTCCTCCTCCTCGCTCGGCGCCGGGGTGGGCTCGCCCGCGGCAGCCGGGGTGTGGTGTCCTGCCGTGCCGTCCCCCGTGTGCGATGGACTGGCAGGTGCTGACCAGGGAGCTCTCCCTCTACCTGGAGAGCCAGGTCCGCGTGGGGTTCTTCGGCTCCGGCGTGGGCTTGTCCCTGGTACTGGGTTTCGGTGTCGCCTACGCCTGCTACTACCTCAACAGCATCGCCAAGGTGAGCGGGAGGGCGGCGGGGCGGTCGGGCTCCGCAGGTGTCCCGCCGACGGGGACAGTCCCGAAGGTCACCGCGACCCACCGCCCGTAGGCGAGGGGATCGCACCTGAAATGGCAGGGAGGGTGGGGCTCTGCGGCTGCCTGTTCCCCAAATCCCTCGTCCGTCCCCTGGAGGTGCCGCCCCGGGGTCCCGGCCGGCCGAAACCCCGCTCGAACCCCACACGGGCCCGGCAGCGCAGCCTCCCCGCCCGCCGGGGCTGCATCTTTCGCATGGGCCGCCGGGGACCCCCGGAGGCCGCCGGCCTGCAGTGAGGGAGGGTTCCCCTGGTCCTGCTCGGTCTGGGAGGGGAAGGGGCTCCGGTCTCGGCAGTCCCCAAAATGCAGTTGCACCAGTTGGAGAGCTTGGCCGGGTGCCATGGCTTGGAAAGGGAGGTTAGGAGACTGCCCTCCACAACACAAACCCGACCTACTTGGTTCAGTAGCAGGGCAAGTGATAAAGTAGTTTTGCTGCCCTTGTGTCCCCGTCGGTACCATCCTAAGTACCTCGGGGGCACCCTGGCAGCGTTTCGGGGGCTGGAGCACTCTTGGGCAACTCCTCATCAGCAGGAGTTTTACAGATAAATTAGGCAATCGCAAATTACTTGGATACAGTGAGCCTGACGAGATCTGAAGTGGCCCCCTGGTGAGAGCGCCTCGTTGAATGCGTAATCAATTGAAAATACGCATATCAAAAGGTTTTTGACCGTCGAGGACCTTAGTGTTGCCACAGTCCTTCAGAGAACCGCTGGGAACATAGCCTTCTTTTTCATAGAGAAGAGAGTACTTGATTTTGGTCAGAGGAGAAAAACGAAGGATGTGCCATTACAGCTGTTTATGTGGAAGGTTTTCCTCAAAGCATGTGTTATTGTCCTGTTAATGCTTGCATGCTGGGGGAGTCATTGTGACAGCAGATATCAGAAATATGGTTGCTAAAATCTGAGATGTTTGGTGTATAGGGACTTTTCCATGTTAATTGGTAAACAAATGGAAACTGTGAGCAAATTGTCTGCATGCAGAGCATTATTAGAGAGGAGGAACCGAAGCACTTGTGTACTGTAGAATGAGATGGGAGGAGAAGTGTCCTACCAGGTTAAAAAAGGTACTGCAGTCAAAGTGCATACATGAATTGTCATTTTTGTGTGGTCCAAGAAAACGAACTTGGTAAAATCTTTCTTGTTTACTAAGAAACAGTGTGATTTTGTCAGTGAAGATACAATACTGGTAAAAGTAGAGCTAGGTCAGTGTGTTATTAGAAATAGGTAAGGAATCCATTATGCTTAATGGGTTTCACTTTTCGCTTGGGCATTTTGGCATTTTGTTTGGTTTTCATTTACTTCTCTCTGTACCATTAAAGGTAAGAACATTGCAAATGATCATATGAAATAAATTAATTCACTGAGAGAGGATTTAAATAAGCTTTCTTTCTTTCATTATTTGTTTTTTAGTTTGTTTTATAAGAAAGCCCATGTCTGACTGTAGTCTCTTTTCCTAGAAACCCCAGCTGGTGGCAAGCAATGACCGTTTCTGCCGCTTTCTCGAGGAATATTGCCCTGTTGTGACAGAAACTTACTATCCCACAATTTGGTGCTGGGAAGGTCGGGTACAGACACTCCTGCGCCCCTTTATCACATCTAGACCCCAAGTACAGTACAGGAAGTAAGTGCCTTTATTCTAGAAAGTGATTGATTTGATATCCAGCTGTTCTCTTACTCTGTGTCACACCCACTGTCATTGCTCAAGTTTGTGCCTGTTTTTTTTTTGCTTTATGCCCATCTTTACAACTTTGTCATAGACTTGGAACTACCTTTATCATGGATTCAATATGAAGTAGGTTTGAAAGGTCAGTGTTCCCAAATGGCCCTATTTTAGCTCAGAGTTTTGTAGCAATGAAATATGGGTGACGATATAGGAACTGATGTCGTTATATGTTCACAGGATTTCACAGTGGATGAGGTCTTAAAAGACCTCTGGAGGTCACCTAGTCCAACTGCCTTGCTCAAGCAGAGCCTTGCTCAAGCAGAGCCAGTTGCCGCAGAGCATGTCAAAATAGCTTTTAGATTTCCACAGAATGGTGACTGCACAATACCCCTGGGCAAATTGTGCTAGTGCTTGGTGGCACACTCTCACATTGAAAATTTGTTTCCTGATATTCAGAAGGAACCTCCCATGCTTCAGGTTGGGCCCGTTGCCTCTTGTTCTGTCAATGGGCACCTCTGAAAGGAGCCTGGCTCCATCCTCTTTGCACCCTCCCGTCAGGTATGTAAACACATTGCTGATTTTCCCCTGAGCCTTTTCTTCAGGCTGAGCAGTCCCAGCTGTCCCAGCCTTTCCTCACAGGAGATAGGCTCCAGTTTGTTCAGCGTCATTCTGGCCCTTTGCTGGATTATCTCCAGTATGTTCCTGTCTGCCTTGGACTGGAGAGCCCAGAGCTGGACTCTGTACTCCAGGAATGGCCTCACCAGTGCTCCATAGAGGGGCAGGACCATGTCCCTCAATCTGCTGGCTATACTCCTAAGCCTCCACAACCTCCAGACTTTTGGCCATCTTTCCTGCAAGGGCACATTACTGGCTCATGTTCAACATGGTGTCCACCAGGAGGACCCCTGGGTCCTTTTCTGCCAAGCTGTTTTCCAGATGGGCAGCCTCTCCTAGTACACGGGGTTGTTCCTTCCCAGGCCCAGGACTTTGCACTTTCCGTCATTGAACTTCATGAAGTTCCTGTCAACCCATTTCTGCAGCCTATAGAGGCCCTTCTGAATGGTAGCACAGTTACTTGGCTTATCAAATATTCTGGTGTTTGAATGCCATAATTTTGCAAAGGTCATGCAGTCACTGTATCTGTCCATTAAAACAACATGTTGTACCTTAACCATAGCACAGCCACATTCAGCCTTGCTTTGAATATACAGAACTTCTGGGACTTTCACAGTAACTTTTACCTGTGGAGTTTTTGTTGTGTTCTTTCATGCCTGAGGCATGAAAGAGGCAACATTTCCTTCATTCTAAGAGGGAAAAAATCTTTTATATTTATTTTTTGTCCTCAGCTGATCTCTTTCACACAGAAATGAGACTTAGTCTGGCAAATGAGGCATTTGGCACAAGACTTAAGGAGAAGGACTTTTATGCGCCGGAACCTGGATGCAACACAAGTTGTTTCAGCTCTGCTTGCACGGTAGAATAGATTTAGCATTTAGCAGCTTCCCTTAGTTTTAGTAACTAGGAAACATTTCAGTGGTATGGCCATGTCCACTTCTTCTAGTCCTTCTTGTGCATTTTATTTCAAGGGCTTTGAGAAAAGAAACATAGTTCCATGAAGCAGTGCTTATTTTGCACCATTTTAGATTGTGCTGGCAGTACTCACTAGCAGTGCATCTACTTCCCATTATTGAAAAAGGGCAAAGCTGAGCTAATGAGTCCAACAAGGCTGGTCACCTTTTAAATCTGCAATAATCACTACCAAGAATTTCAAAAGAAAAATCAAATGCAAGGTAGGCTTATGCTTCAGCAGTTTCCACACCAACTCCCTCAAACTGTTCAAATACGTATATATTAGCTTTTATCTACATGTTTGGCTATCTCTTTTCCATTTGGATAACTACTTTTCTAAATTATGAAAGTAAATTAGCACTTTAACTATTCAAATTTCCAGGAAGTGGGAATATTTGTATGTTTCTAAAAAGAAGAACAAAACTTTTTTGTCATTGTTTAATGCATACATATCTTCCTGAGATATTACAATATTTGTTGCATTATTAAAATATATGCTATAAGAGTGCATTCTAGCACAGTCTGTAGTGGTACGAGGTGAAAGATGCAGTTTGTGTGTGTCTGTGTTCTGCATGTTTAAAACATAACAATCCATTATACCTTCTACTTCTTTGGATGAAGAGGGAAAAAAATGTGATAAATGTTTATCACTTTACCCAGTGTGCTATCGAAAGATTCTCAGATGATTCAAAGGAAACCTGCAGTACACAAAAACACCTGTATAAAACACAAGGCAGTGCCAAAAATCACATTAGTTACAAGCTTCCCGTACATCAGCAACAATTTATGAAAGGCCATGTCTTCATTTACTGTCTTCATTTACTGAACGGGAATTACTCTGCAAATTGACTGTTCTAACTCTTGTCAGCTGTAGATGTAACTCTTTCTGAATGCAGACATGCCTAGTCAGGTGGCACTTTGAGTATTAAAACATAATTAAAAATGCAGAATTCATACCTCTTAATTTGTAAACTGCAAGCACTCTTAATAGAATGTATGTATTTTTCAATCTAATCAGTGTTGTCTTAAAATGTACCTTTCAGTGAGCTCATTAAAACAGCAGATGGAGGACAGATTTCGTTGGATTGGTTTGATAATAATGACAGCTCATATTATCCGGATGCCAGCACAAGACCCACTGTCCTGTTATTGCCTGGCCTGACAGGAACAAGCAAGGAATCCTACATTCTTCATATGATCCATCAAAGCGAAACACTGGGATATAGGTACTGTTGTTTTTCACTGCTATTCATTTTGCTGCTTCTGGTAGGATCCAATATCAGTATGTATATGTATTGGATGCTTTCCTAAGGCAAATGAGATCTGAACACAGTAGTTTATGTAAGAAAGTGTTATTAGTAATAATAATCAGAGTGGAATTATATAACAGGCAGTACATTTGGAAGGGCTGTTTTATCTACAGATGTGCCCCAGAGGTTGCAGTGAATGCCAGCTAAGTCTGCATAGGGCTTTGCTGCTGATTCTTGAGTTTTATATTATGTTAATCTTTACACTTTCTAGAGAAAGGGTTTGTATTAAGCTCCAAGAAGACTTGTGTGGATGGGTTGCTGGCAGTAGGCCTTGGAGGAGGTCAGCTTCGGAATGCCAAAATTGCTTGATTCAGCAGCCTCAAATTCCTGGGTGCAGGAAGGAGAGCTAGCCTACTCTTACTGATGGCGTTTGAGGGGATCTGTCACCTCTTCATTGTCACTGTGTAATTTAGTGTCATTCTTGAGGCTTCTGGTCAGATTTGGGTAACATAAGTGGATTAGTCAATGAGTAGACTCCTTTATGTAACCATATTGCGGCTGCTGCGCATTAAAATAAGTTGTCATTGTTCCAGGATCTGTATTTGGAATATTAGATTTTGTCTTTGCAGATTGGCTTCTGGTGCTGACTCCAGTAAGTTCTTTGAATATGTATATATTAGCTTTTATCTACATGTTTGGCTATCTCTTCTCTATTTGGAGAACTACTTTACTAAATTACGAAAGTAAAGCAGCATTTTAATTGTTCAAAGTACTTTTTAAATCACCTTAAAACTTAGCAGTAAAAAATATCAGAGGAAAGCCCTGAAATCAACAACTTGTTACTATTAATTTTTAAACTGGAAGTTATATCTGCATTTCATCCCCTAAGGGAAGAAGGTAGAACATTAAAAAGTGGAGCTTTAGGTCAGATTTCAAGAGAATGCTATAATTTTGTGTTTAAATAGCAACATTTGATAAAACCATGAAAATAAATATTCTTTCATGCCTTTAACCCATCTAACTATTTATATTATTTAATAAAATTATTTCAGTGAGATGGTAGAAGAGCAATAGAAAAGTAATATTTATTGAGAAAGTATGGAGTCTTAAATCATGGTAATACTGCTAGAAGATTCAGAGACTCTCACCAACCGAGAGAGACCAGAAACTTCTGCTGTACCAGATGAAAAAAAACCCAAAACAAACATTCCCAAGAACCTGCAACTTAGATCCAGCTGTCATTATCATTTTGACTTGGCTCATTTCTTCCAATTTAATAGAATTATGTAGCTTTGGGGGATGTCTACACACGGATCTCTGACGTTCTTTTTTCAGAGCACAGCTTTAGGCTGGACCCTGCACTGTCAGAGCTCATTGCAGAGTGCAGGCAGGACATGTCTGTACCACCTTCAGCTAAACCTTGGGGTTCTCACCCTGCAGTCTTACCTCGACAAATCACAGAGCTCTGACAGTTCCACTGACCTCAGCGAACCTCATTTTGGTGTAAAGCTTGTTCCACACAGGTCAGCCTCTAGGATCTGTAGGTCTGTAAATATTTATGTGCTGAACTTATTCATAGAAGTGGCTCATTTTTCTTTATGCATTTTTTTTGTGTGTTTAAGTTATCTCTTTTGGTGAAATGAAAAATGTGCACAATTGAGTTTACTGTCTCAATTTTTAGATGCGTGGTTTTTAACAATCGGGGAATTGCTGGCGAGGAACTTTTGGTAAGGACGACTTCTAAGATAAACATTTTTCACTTATAAGTGGTAATTATTAAATCATTTGTGCCTATTTGTACAGTTGGATTTAAATGAGAGAAACTCAGAGCATAGGTTGAAAATGCAGAGAAGAGAATTCAGCCGTCTGGTAGATCAATCATGTGCCAATATTAATTTTTTATTTTGAAACCCTAGAGAGTCAACTGGTCAACACACAATTTTTTCTGAACATTTCATTTTAGGAAATTATTCAATTAATATCTGTAACACTAAAATGAACAATCATTTTCTTTCCAAAAATAGTGCAGTATCTAAAATATGCACATCTCTGCTCAATCATTGCAATTTTCTCCCATTGATTTAACATACATATCCAAATATAATCCACTGTAATTTCTTTCCCAGTTTAAATTATATTTTTGATATGGTTAAAAAGGTGTGCCATTAAAATTGATCCATACTACATGTTAGTAAATTAATGAACCAGCTTTACATGGATATCTGTATCCTGAAAGTTAAATGCGTTCTCGTATTTTTCTCAGCAATCATGACACAAACTCAGCTACAGAGGACATTTTTTTGGGGACAGACATATCATGTTTGCTTAGAAATAACTGGCCATTCCTCAGATGAAAAAAATCTTGAAGCTAAACGTTTTCTGCAGCTAGGGACAAGGCATGATGAAATATTGCTGAATAAGCTTTGTTTTTTCATATGCATTCTGTTGACAATTCTGCAGCTGGAATGAATGTGCATAATACTCGGTATTGTTTAGCATTTTTTTAATCCACTGGTTTCAAACTTTAAAAAGCTCAGAATGTTTTTCCATAATCAGATAAAGCATTTCAATGCAAATATTGCCATGTTAAGAGTAGTTTTCTGCATACTTTTGGAGATGGATCTACAAAGCAGTTTTGTGACACACAAAGTCCTTATTGATGAATTTCTGAATCATTTAGAGAAAAGATCCCTTGTTTGGATACGTTGTGTGTATTTTACTGTAATCGGATTTACATCTTTAAGCTTTATAAGTTCTTGTGGTGCAGCAAACCAGCTGAAATGATCACATTTTCTGCAAAGAAGTTTCAACATTTTAGTATAAAATCCCTACTTAATGAGTCTGAAGCATAGTTAAGCACCACAGTAGAAATTAGTTATGTAAGCAGTTCTTTTTCTAGTCACTTTCAAGATAGATTCAAATTTAGAACAAATTATAATTACTTTAAAAATACTGTACTCATTGATTATTGGAAGGTATTGTGAATTATTGCTCTGGAATAATCAAATATTATATTGACCACAGCCACTGTGAGCTAAGATGGTGTTTTAAAATATCTCCATACAAATTGTAGATAGCTAAACATTAAACTGTCTGGAATTAACTGAATTTAAAATGGATTATATATCTTTAGTTTTATAAACTTTAATCAAATGCACTTTCACTTAGAGTGTATTAGATCCTAGTTACCAAAAATAATTTATTTTTCCTTGTAAGGTTGACAATTTAATTTAAATAAAACACATTCACACTGTTTATAATTAATAGGATGCAAAACAGTGAAGAGTGATTAATGTGGATGAGAAATGGAAATGCAACATAAATGGAAATTAAAAATGTCTTCAGTTTTAATTATCTAGATTTAGCTTTTCTTTCCATTTCCTCATCTTCAATATTCTTGTTAAATGTGTTCTAAGTAATTAGTTTAATGTTGTTAAAATCACCCACAAATATCCAGGCAGTTTAACTGAAAGCAATTTAAAAAAACACCCTTGAAATCCATCATTGCTTCAGGCAACAGAAAAGTTCCATTAACTCATATTTATGTATTTTTTATTTAGTTTTAATGTGTCACTGAATTTTGGCAGTTCAGTCAGTACCTATAGTTAACTCCAGGTCACTAATATGTTCGTAGCAGCTCTAAAGTTAAAAACTTTATTTCTCTGTAGATGAGATCTCGACAACACCATTAGAAAAAAGCTTATGTTGCTGTGATTCTTATGGTGCCTAAATGGACTTGTCTCCCTCATACTGCTCCAGACAGTCCCTCAGGTTGGACTGTTCCAGGGGTCTGTGCAGGGGAGGCTCAAAAGTTGTGCTTATTCTTCAGTAGCAGGGAAGTGGTTAACCAAATCTTACCCAAGGGGTTACCCGACCTGATGCCAGCAGAAGTCATTCCAAGTCTCCATTCAGGATTTAAAGAGGCACTAATGATGGATAAAGAACGGATAATAAATGTTTCATTGCTTTAGTTAATAGAATACTTTACTAAATTAGGTAAACCACACTGGGGAATTTATTTATCTGTTTATTTGGTTGTGTTGTCAGTAGAATCTAAACATGGGTTAGTTTTCAAATGCTAGCAGACAGAACTTGAAATCTAATGCTTCTTTTGCATTTGAATGTGGGTGAATATAATAAAATTGTTGTTATGACTTTCTTTTCTGTAAACCACAGCATTTATAATGTTTCCATTTCCTTGGGGTATTTTAAAAATATCAGTGTCTATCTAGTTCTGATCTAGTTCTGTCTAGTTTAGCATATTGTTCTCTGTTCAGATTTTGTCTAATGACCTGGAGGTTGCAAATACTGAAGATACCTGTCACTGCTTTTATTTTGTAATGATAACAAGCATAACTCCTTCCTTCACCTTCTTGTGAGACGTTCTGGATTTCTATTTGCCATTTAGTGAAGCTTCACAATAAATGCTAAATTTATCTTCTTATATAATGATCCACTGTTCAGTTTGCTTTGTCCTTAAAGGATAATACAAAAGCTTATGATGGCATTTTTTTCCCTCTTGACTCCTTACAGACACCAAGGACTTACTGTGCAGCTAACACAGAGGATTTAGAGACTGTTATTCATCATGTGCACAGCTTGCACCCCTCAGCTCCATTTATGGCAGCAGGTGTTTCTATGGGAGGGTAAGGTGGTGTAACATAAGTCTAACCTTAACTGTGATCATAAGACTGGTGTAGCCTAATTGCAAATTATTACTCTGGAATACTTGCATTGCTTACTGACCTGCAAGCAAGTTGGAAACTTTTAGAAACTTTGTATCTTTGAGGCTTTTACCTCTGTGTCAGGGAAGGTTGAAATTGGCTAACATTTAAAAACTGGGGGGAGGGGGGTGGAGAAAGACAGGAAACAGTGACAGGCAGATTGACAGCCAAACAGGCAATACAGTCTTTGGAAACTATGGAGGCTGTCTTCAGAACAGAGGGATATAAAATAGGATCTTGAGCTAATACACCATGTTTCATAGCAACCTCTGGCAATAAGATTTGTCTTCACTCTGTGTTCTGCAGTGTGTGGGTAGGTTAGGCTGGAAGAGGTGTGGATATCTGCTTTGTTTGGCTCAGAAGCAAGAAGTAGTATTGTTGTTCAAACCGATATGGATTGGTAGAGCATGTGGTATTAAGACTTGCTGTGTCCTGGCTTCTCTCCAGAAAGCACAGTGAGAACAGACAATGATAGCACAGTTCTTAGGGAAAAAAAATCACTGCTAGAAGATAGCAGAAATATTCCAGCAGCCTCTTTAACAAAAATTGTAGCAGAGGAGAATTTTCCTTAGGAATACTGCAGACACAGCGGTAACTTCCTGAGACTTCCCTTTTCTCTGATAAATTTTGTCAGGGATGGGCAGATACAGCCCATGTATATTGATATTATATATATTACTATATATTGCCATTAATCTATCAATGACTTGTAGGAGCTTTGAGATAAATACATATTTGCTCAAGACTGGTATTTTTTGCTTTTTTGCAAATCTTTAGTCACAAGGTTCCCTGTTCTGTTGAATAGTGGTCCCAGGAGGGAAAAAGGCTAGTCAGCCTAACTTCAGTTCTTTGGAAAGATCCTCTGGGAGCCATTTCCAGGCATATGGGGAATAATGGTGACTGTTTTCATCAAGGACAAAACATGCCCAGGTGATCTGATTGCATTCTATGAAGAGATGACTGGCTTCACTGATGAGGGGAAAGAAGAGAATGTTGTTTGTTCTGAGGATGTTGTTTGTTCTGAGTCATCTTTTGTACCAAAAGACTTACAGAAGCTGTTCTTGCTGCAGAAACTTTCCCTTGTTGTCTTTCACATCCCTTGCTTGTTTCAGCTCCAGCTGAATTTAAGTTTTCGAAACTGCATCCCTGCATGCTTGGGCAATGACTGTTTTCCCAGGTAGACCCCCTGTCTTCCACTTTAAGGGTACTTCCTCCTTGAAATTCATCAGAAGGGTTTTTTTCCTCCATGTGGTCTTCTGCTACTCTTGCTCATCTTCCTGCATATCAGAATGTATCACACTTCTGCTTTATGTTTGGTTATCCTTAAAGTCGCCTTTGCTCATCAGGGCCATCTAATTAAGATCTTGCCAACTAGATTCCTGAGCAAATGAAAGCCAACTCTCTCCAGCATTATAATTCTGCTGCTTACCTTACCCACTTACTTTTCATCTTAAAAATCTACCATCAAAAATCTCAGTGGCCAAGGCTCTTCTGCATCTTCTCTATCTGACCAGTTCTTCCTTACATATGAATAGCAGATCCAAATAATATTTTTCCTATTTAGATCCTTGATTGTATATAAAAACATTGTCCTCAACACTCTCCAGAAATCTGGTCTGCTTGTGCCTTGCTGTGGCAGTTGATGCTGGGATAGCTACAATTTCCTGTGCCTGGCAATTATGAAGGGCTGAAGGTGTGGTAGAAGTTGGCAGTTGTGAGACTGGTACAAAAGGCCACATCAGCCCTTAGTGTCATTTCTGTCCTTGGCTTATCCAAAATACTGGCAAAATCTGTTACAGTGGCACAGGGAATCTGTGTTGTGTACCTGGTTTATATGTAACCAGCACCACTGGGCAATTTTAGGCAAGGTGTTCCACCTTCCCCCTCCAATATGTTTTTAAAATCCTGAACCAAAACCAGAAAGCATATGTTTAATTGTACAGAACACAGGAATAGTCTATAATTGTCTACATGAGAACTGTTTCCTTGCTTCAAAATTAATTGGAGCATTGCATGTTTAAAATTAAGCAGGAGGAAAGATCTCATCAGGGACATACTGCAAAAATCATCCACTTGTCTTAAGCTTACAGGAATTTTTTATCATCTGTTGCTTTTCAGAATTTTCTGAATAGTCAGATAATCTATATAAGACAGATTTTCCCCAGTTTAGAATTAAAATAGATACTCACTTCACAGACATATATAAATGTAAATGAAAGACCACCTGTTCTACTATCTTCTGTAGGTATTATTGTGGAAAAGAATTTTGTAACATAAAGATTCCTATGCCTTCTCTCTACCACATATTCTCTGTGAATTCTGTTAGAGAAGTGCTTCTTCTGCTTCTGCAACTTTTTTTTGGTTGGTTTATTGGACTGCCGTCCTATGATGTGGAAGGTAGTGCAGAGGGATAAAGTCTCTATGATGGAAGGCTGGTTCATAATGTCTTTGCTAAAGGTTGCTGTCTCCAGTTGCTGCAGTACAGTAGATGAGCCAAAGTACAGAGTGTGGCAATCCAGGGAGCTATCTTAATGTTACTAATCAACTCTAGTGGTTTGTGTTGAAGATTTGGTATTAAAATGCTTGTTGTAAACTTTATGGTATCAGGCAGTAAAGTAAGACTTAGAGCTTTTCCACCAGTATTTTTGTTTTACTCTCTTCCTGCTGTTTTATTTTTTCTACATTCGAAGGGTAGATAATTGTGAACTCCTCCCATTTTCAACTCAAGTGTACATTAGCAGTAGAGACTGTAAGTTGCAACTGGTCAGAAAGACAAGACCTGAGCCATTTATTTGGGTCATAATTTTGTTTCTCTAGTTTTTTTCATTATCCAAGACTTCACATACTTTGTGTTAAAGAAGAGCTATGTTCTTCCATATGTGTGAGGTGAGGTAATGGCACTACCTTAATCTCAAAAGACCTCTTCACAGTGAGGCAGGTGTGCTGGGGCAGCTTGTGTTTGTCAGGCACGCTGATCAGATTTATCACATCAGGAAGACCAGGAGCTTGTAAGATGGAAAAAGTTACTAACACTTGGGAATACTTGTTCCATGAGTAAGAATCATTTGACTTTTCCCTCCCTTTGGTGATTTAAGTAAGACTAGTACATGCACTCCTACTCACACCCTACACAGTGCACCCTGTTCCTCTCTGATAGTAGAGAAAGTAAACTTCATGAGTCATATGTTGATTAGGTGACTACCTTCTAGGTGTACTAGACACAACTGTAGGACTCATACAAGAAAACTATTGAAAAACAGACAAAAACATGGCTGTTACATTTACTCTAAATTGAAGCAAACAGTTTGATAGTATGTATGTTTCTGTTTTTCATTTGTAGCATGCTTCTTTTAAATTACCTGGGAAAAACTGGCAGAGACACTCCTTTAATGGCAGCTGCAATTTTCTCTGCGGGTTGGAATGTTTTTGAATCTATAGAATCTCTGGAGAAGCCACTAAACTGGCTTCTTTTCAACTATTACTTGACCACTTGTCTACAATCCTCTATCAGCAGGTGAGTTGCCTTCTGAACTATTTAGCAAGGTGGAAAGATTTTAACATGAGATCGACAGCAGGTATAAAAATATTGGCAAAATTAATGCTGTAACAACTCTAGTTGTTCTTTGTGCATTATTTGGTAAGTTTTGAAATCAAAAAGATCTTTTCAAGAAAGTTTGTCATCAATGTGACTAAATTGATATGCTGCTCAAGGGACTCACAACAAGCCCAATTTACTTCTGTATCTATAGATGAAGTAAATGGATTTTTAAAATTTTTAGACTTCCACATATTGAATTTGAGTAGGTTTGCATGTATAATAATTTTTTAAGTTGGTGTTGGCTGCAAAAGCACAGAAAGACCTAGTTCATCATTGACTTTATAAAACCAGGGTGCATTTTGTATTCCCAAATATTAAGTTCTCTTATCTTTGGCATCTTTCTCATGGCTTATGCAGATTTTTACCATGTTGCTTGGATGTGCCTACATATGGATGAACAATTATTCTGCTCTTGGATTCCAGACAGGTTTTTGACATGACAGAAAATTAAAAACAAACATGTTAGACAGTTACTTCTATAAATGATTATGTAAAGCAGAGAAATTCTACATTTGTTTACATAACAAAAATACAAGCCCTCCAATTTTTATATTCTTCTTTTTAGGCATCGACAAATATTGGAGAAATTATTTGATATGGATCTTGTAATGAAGGTATGTGAAAATGTTACTTCTGCTTGAGCTGGATGCTGTTTTCCAAATGCTGACATAGTTCCCTATTTGAATTCTGTACTTCAGGCTAGAACTATTAGAGAATTTGATAAGCAGTTCACTTCAGTCATGTTTGGCTACCGTTCAATTGATGATTACTATGAAGATGCTAGCCCATGTCGCAAGCTGAAGTCAGTAGGAATTCCAGTGTTATGTCTAAACTCTGTGGATGATGTTTTCTCACCAGGTCATGGTAAGTTTAGGCTTTTTAAAATATATTTATCTGTACATGCAGTCATTAAGACAAACTACATAGGTTTGAGAATAAACTCAGACCTATGTGTAGAAGTGTATTTAAATGTTACTTGCTCATAGGATCAAAACTTCCATGGAGGGCTCAGTCTTGCAGTTAAGACACATATAAAACAGAGGATGATGCAGAGACTTGATTAGTACAGAATGCAGAAGTATATGGGGTGGCCTCATTAGGCATTAGTGGAGTTTTTACAGTCAAAAGAAAGAAATAGGCACATTTAGGGTGTGAGTTATCTCACTGTAAGGAAGATACCAGATATAGTGCCCTCTCAGAAGGACCCCTTTCTGTTCACCAAGTATGAAGAGAACCCATAAAAAAGGAACTTGGATTCTGATGTCATTCTGTCTGGATGTAGACATTCAGAATTCAAACTGTAAATAAGTGGGTTCTTTTATTGCCATTCTTTGAGTCCCTACAAAAAATGTGTGGGAGTTGCTTATGTTTGAGATGACATGAAATCCTCATCTGTTGATCTCAGTGTCACCTCCTGTGCCTGTAAATTAAAAGTTAAAAAACCCAACTAAGTTAGATTAGTTACATCTAATCATGTAGGCCAAAATCCAGGGTAAGGGAAAAGATACACACAATGTGAGCTCCTCAAAGGAGGCACGTTGAAATGAATAAGAACCACCAATATCAGCTAAGTAACAGGCTGAAAACTCTATTTTCCATTTTTATTCTGCTTCATGCCAAACACATGATCATTATGAACATTTTTCTTTTCCTCTGAAGATCAAAACCCTGTTGCTAACTATTCTGAAAACATATGCATGTTCCTATGGTCTGTGTATTGGGTATAGCTTCTGAGAAGAGGAGAACAAAAGCTAATGTAGAAGAAAATCACTAAAATGAACAGCTGTTTGAGGCAACAGTCTTCAGCAATGAGCACCTGACACCTTTAAAAATATAATTTATATAGCTAATTTATTTCAGGGAAGTATTCTTCTGCCACCACAAGTGAAGTGAGATTGTTGCAGAATGAGTCATGAAACCAAAGTGAGCAGGCAAACAGATCAGAACAACAAGCAGAAATGAAAGAATTGGAAGAGACTCTTTGTGTGTACTGTTTGTCTGTATGCAGATGTATAACACATGCAGAAACATGCACACATGTTACTATTTATAGTTTGAAGACCAGTTAGAGACAAATGTTAGAGACATGAAAAGGGCCGCTCCAGTAGATTGCACTAGAAAAAGTCTGATTTCTTCTTCTCTAGAACAAAAAGCATCCGTGCTTTGCATGAACAATGTAAAGAGGTGACAGACACCTAATAATAATGAGGGGGAAAAATGGTGACTCTAGATTAGCCAAACTACCTATCCTTTACATTGCCAAAACAGAGGCTTAAAAAAAATAAGGTCTGGGTAAACATAGCAATATTATAGTAGAATACTGTATGCATCTTTAAAAATTTGCAGTTCAAAGGCTTTCTGAAACAGTTAGTCCCTTTGTATTTATTTTCTCTGTGGGATTTTTTTTCCTTGAAATTAGATAGTTGCTTGTTCTCTTATAAGCTTCTAATGGCCTGAAAATGAGAATGCATGGGCTGTGACCCTAAAATCTATGTCCAAATATAAAATCTGGCTAGTGATTCTGAAGATAATTTTTATAGGTCTTAGGACCCTGGAGATGACTTTCCCCATAGCACTGCAGGGAGTTAATCTGCTGTGCCTTGTTTCTTTCACAGCGTATCTGAGAGAGGGAACAATGACTTCACCTCTTTGTTTAGCACTAGCTTAGTTTTTGGTTTCTGTCTAAAGTTAAGTAATAACTGTGGCAGGGTCTACCTAGTTAGCATAGTGACAACACCAGTAAACCAGTAAAACCTCAGTGTGCCTCAGTCCCTGAAAGATTTGTTAACCTTTCCCAGCCCATTATGACTGGGACTGGGACGTTTGTTACCTAGATGACAATTAGTGCAGATACTCCATCCCCTTTTTATCTCCACCTCTCAAGAGCCAGCTATTGATCTGACCCTATGACATTCAATCTGAACACCAGAAAACACTTTTTTTTTTTACTGTGAGAGTGGTCAAATGCTGGCATAGTTTGTGTGGTCTCCATCTATTGAGATACTCACAAACTTACTGGACACAGTTTTGGAAAACCTGCTGTTGGTAACCCTGCTTGAGCAGGGGGGTGGACTAGATGACCTCAAGAGGTCTCTTACAGCTGCAGCATTTCTGTGTGTAGTTTGAGTACTCAAAGATTGAGTCCCCTTAGAGTACAGCTGCAGTAGATCTCTCAATCCTTGAAGCTCTTTCATAAAAGTAACACAAGACTTGGGGAACAGTGGGACGGTTATTTGTATAAAATAGCCTTTCTCCATGAAGATATTTGGGTGGTTAGGTATTCGTTTATTCCTTGTTCACAGAGTTAATGCTGTTAGCTGTAAACCCTTATACTTGTGGAGACAAGTTTACCTCAGAAAGGGCCACCAGGACAATGCTGATTTCCTGCTAATAGCACGACTCTGTTATATCTGTCTATCCTTGGCTCCTTTTTCGTTTGTGCTGTGTACCCTCAGTGGGAATCATTGTGCTGGCAGGAGACACAGAGCACCCCGATTAGCAGCCTGGGATTTATGTCTGCTGCCATTAGTTATTGGAGTTCGTTCATCTTGACATCTTCTGTGAGCTGTTTTATGTTAGCAAACATAAAGGACTGGTGTTACTCTTGGACGTGACTTTATTCTGGCAACTGGCTTCTTTTTTTCTAACTTAAAAACTTTTATGTGTGGACACACAGAAGCCTGTGGCAACCAAAGGCAGTTTCCACTCACAACTGTATCATGGATTCAAAGCTACAAAATTCATACTCATCCAAAACCCAGCCTTTTGTTGACTTTGGGGACTGGTTATTTCATGCCTCATTTCTCCCAGTAATACCTACCAGCTTTTAAGCTACCTTCCAGTTCTGTTGTAGATAGCTGTAGTTTCCAAGAGCTGGGAAACCAGCCTAGAAAACTCATCAGGGAGAAAGCTGTGCCAGAATTCCTTTGTATTTAAATAGTTTCCATAAAACCAGGCACATCTATCTTCCAGTAACAGAGCTTGAGGGATACAAACCCAAGTCTGCTATGTCACTACATAATGTGGACCTAAAGAGACACTTCCCTTAAAAAGTGCAGATGCTGCCTCAGTTGCTTGTTACTACCTGATCATTTCTTCTCATGTGCTTTTTGGTCCACTTTGTACTTCATAACAGCAGTTATTTTTAAATATATTGTGAAAATGTGCCATTTGATCTCAATCCAGTATTATGAAGAAGCAATCAATTTGCAGTCCTTTCTTAATGTTGCTGTTTAAAGTTCACAGAGCTTGGCAGGCGATGTATCTGTAGTTTAATTCTGGAATGCAATTCTCATATTGCATAATACTGACTAATGAAAACAAATGATTTCTTCATTGCATGACGCTTCCCTCACCATAACTAATTTAAACAAACCACTGCTTCAGGAAATATGTAATAAAGCCAAGTCAAGCCCTTGTATTTTGTAAATGTGAAAATAAATCAGGAAGATGGTGTGATAGCATTCACTATCACTGTCACATTTAACTTTTCATCAGAAGTGGCATTTTTCTCTGAAGAGACTTTAAGCAGTGTATTAGGCATCTGACTTGAATTTCACTATACTAATGCTTAGCTAATTGCTGCTGATGAGCATTGTGCCCGAGCTGGAAGCCTGCCCTTGGAGCTAGGTACCATGCCAGCTCCCTCCTGATCCACTGTGACAAATAAGTGCATGTCTGAAGCTCAGTTATATGTATTTTATTGAACTCTCTGAAGCTTTTGTGTCCCCCTGAATTCAAACTTGAATTGTTTTAGGTGTTAGTGTACATCCTGTAACGTAAAAGAGCACAGTTGAATGAAGTTGTCAGAAGAGACCAAATGGCCAAGAAATGGCCAGACAGATAATAATTAGGTTAAAAGTTTAAGGAACAGAGAGAAGTCAAGCAAAAAATGGAAAGTCTGACAGCAGTGACTTATATGTTTTTTTCTTTTGTTCTTTAAGAAAATAATAACTTCTTTTTGGCAAAGAATGTACCCACAAATTGGTTTTGAATGAAGTAATTCTGCATATAAGTATTCACATTGTGGTTCTGTGATCACAAATCAGGTCTGTGCTTGCTGGA
This sequence comes from Ploceus nigricollis, assembly GCA_013399945.1. Lineage (NCBI taxonomy): Eukaryota > Metazoa > Chordata > Aves > Passeriformes > Ploceidae > Ploceus > Ploceus nigricollis. The sequence continues at coordinate 39,730 of VXBC01013318.1, forward strand.
TCAAACAGCAGTACAGATTTTGGCCAAAAGAAACTTAAGTACAAGGTTATGTGTGGACAATATCTTGTATCTTTTGGCATGCAATCCTATCTCCTAGAACACATACATCCAGTGCCCCATTCATCTGCCTTTTACATTGCAAAATTTACTCTGTTGCATTGTGGTTTTATTTATTGGATGGCTAACAGTCCCTAGGAACAGCCTTGAGAAAAGTACCACACCACTGCCAAGCATCATTTGCATTTTGGCACTGAGGAGCAACACAATATACTCAATTCTCTTCCAAGAACCTCCAGAGCAAGAAACTCTGCTGGGGAGAAGTTACATGGACAAATAGAGGGAATTTCAGGATGGGGAAGATGACATTTGTAAAGACCTGCATGTGGCTTGCACCTTATCAGGCATGGAAAATAATCAGCATCCTAATGCAGGACTGGTAGGCCTCCAGGAAAGAGCCACTGTAGCTGTGTGGAGGCAGGCAGCACATGACACCCACTACAGTATTGCCAATCAGTTTGGGAATGAATGACCACCAGCAAACTGATTTGGGAGCTATGATTGCACTGGCAACCTCTGAATGACAGGCATGCAGAGGTCATGGTGAGATTGGTGGCCTGTACGGGCTTCCCCAGCTGGGTTGGCATAGTAGAGGAGATTTATTATGATCTCCCTTCTCATACCCTTGCACAGAAGCCCTGTGCAATTTATTAGTCCCCTCAGTGACCAGGCAGACAGCTGCAGAACGGGTGTGGAAAGTGTGATTCATTGCCTGAAGTAGGCATGGGGTTTGTGTCTGATCCCCAATTCTCTCTTGGGATTCTGTTTAACATGGACCACAGGCTACTGGAGTGAAGAAGAGCAGATGACTTGGTACAGATAAGTGGGCAAATTCCTATGCAGTCGGCAGAAGGTGACCTGAACTGCAGCCACTCTCTTTGTACATGGCAATGTGTTCCTCCACAGAATCCAAGAGAGGCAGATCAGAGATTGCTGAGCAGATTAACTCAGGCAAAACTCCAGACAAGCGCGTGCTGAGTCTGAAAATGATGCATGTGTTGGATTGCAAGAAATAACACATTGTTTTCTGCATCTCATGTTCTCAGCATGTGCTATTCCGCAGTCTAGGCTTCTACATCATTGACTTTTTAGTCTGGCCTCAGTACTGCTTTAAAAGGGCCAGATCCTGCATACAGTATTTTCAGTTTTCCAACTGAACAAAGGAAAAGGACAGTAAGAAGCAGTTTCTTCCTCCTAATAAAGAATCAAAATCACTTGGTAAATGCTGGAATCTACAAACTATTTAGATGCCTGCAATTTTGAAAGGAGGGATAGAGTGGAAGAAATGGATAGCACTGAGCAGCAAAGAACCTTGCATATTTGGCAAGAGAGCCCTCATTGCTCTCTGGAGCTCAGTCAGTGCTCCCCCAGGGCATGGTCAGGTACTTTATGTTATGGGCAGGGAGCTTGTAACACACCTTCACAACAGACACTAACCCAGCTCTGCAGACAGTTGGTTTTGCATCCGTGCTGAGGCCCTGGAGTGGAACAGAGCGTGTTGTTCCAAGCACTGCTGGTAGGGACCTCTGAGGCACAGACTGCTCCCCTGGCTCCACAGGTCCAGTGCTTCTGCCCTGATCTATTTTAAGTTGCACAGCTGTTCGCCACAGTCATTGCACTCAAGTTCTCCTGTGACTTACTCGGGCTGGGGGTCCTTTTTTGGCTAAGCAAAGGGTTACTCTGTGCTCTTACTCCAGTTGCTGAAAATGAAGGCAAACTGGCATCTCAAGCACACAGCTATGAGTTTGCCAGCATCCAAATGAAAGTAAGGAGCGCATCTATGAAGAAGGCAGTAATATGCAGAGAGAGGGACTATTCAAGGATAATGACCTTTGAGATAGCAAATGTATGAAGGGGTAAAGGAACAGACTCCTAGAAACAGGAATGAGTGGAAGGTGTCTCTGAACGAAGTGCAGTCAGAAAGGGATGTGAACAACTGAACAAGCCCAAAATTGAATGTGATTCAAAAATACTTTAAAGTAAATGAAGAAGTAATATAAATCTTGTGAACGACTTGCTGCTTAGTGTTGTAGTGACAAGGCATTTTTAGTTGAGCAGTATATGACTTAAAATCAGCATTGTTTTCTTGTCATAACATTTTTTAGACAACACAGTGAAACTGCTGCTATTCCCTTCTTTGGACAAAGCATTTTTGTTTTGCTGTTGCTTTTTCTGTCAATCCTGAATAATCAAAAATCTGTATGATTTTTATTTTTTTCTGTTTCATAAAGTTTCTTACTTGAAAACTGGAAATTTGAAATGCATTCTTTACTGAAATGTGCTGAGATTTCTGCTCATTCAAATGTCTGCTTAGCATACCTAAAACTCCAGAGGAATTAGCTTAAATAACTTAAGTTTTATAGATCTGTGGTGTTTGCCGTCTTGATATAAAGCTCCACTGCTGTGTCAACCAGTTCAAATGATACCAGGGTGACCCCATCGCACCAAGTACCCTTTGTAAAGTCACATGCTTCCTCTGGTGTCAGTCTGTGCTAAGTGACCTCTATTTTCCTTCAGAAAGGGAACTGCCCAGGTGGTGAAATTGATTAAGCCACACATCTACGCAGAGTCAAAATAGGAGGCACTGAAGCCTCCCTCCTACACATTTCCAGATCAGTGCATATCTCAGGTGTCATTCACTGATGACTTTAGGCTAATTGTAGGCCATTGCTGAAATGGCCACCTCACTGAAGGCTCCATCTGACTGTGGCTGCCACTATTCAGATGTTGGCATTAATATGGGGAACTGGATTAGGGTGCTAATCAGATCAGGAAAACTAACCCAGCAAAAGAAAAATCCTTGTACTATCCAGTCTAATAATCTACATTCTAAAATAATTTCTAGCAGTGACTATTCAGTAGAAAGCCACTAATCTCCTGGGTGGCATGGATCAGCTTTCTGTGTCCTTGTACAGTTGTTTGCCCTCTCCTCTTTCTCCGTTTACCTTGTGTCTTAGATTATGGGCTCCTCAGGGCAAGAACCATCCCCCAGTGTGTTTCCATGGTGTGCTTTAAACATGCAGGTGTAAACATATGGCAGATCAGATATAATGGTAATCTTTTATATTAGCTGATAGGATATCTTACAGACTAAATCTTACCCTGACATTAAAGGTTCTGTGCTTGGAGTCTCATACAATTGCAACTGAAGTCCTAGTTCCTCAGCTTTTCTAAAGTTAAATATTGCAATAGCAGTTAAAAAATAGAGGGCTGATTGTCCTTTTACTTACACTATTTATAGCAAATCCTAAGTATGCATTAACATGAGTGCTGTTCCATCAGTGTGAGTGAAAGACAGATGAAGCTGGAATTTTTAGAGCAGCCAGGGAAAAAAAATCACACATGTAAAGTGAGTTAATGATGAAGAGAAAAATGGCTTCTAATACAGCTGTGGTTCTAAACCCTGTAAGACATTTAAGTGTATATTAATGTTGTGCCTATTTATTCGTACATAATATGAGAAATGTTTAAGAGAAATTTTTCAATGGCTGGCATTTCATAGAAGGTTAAGGACTTAAAATGTTTTCCCCCCCCCTTTTAGCTATACCAGTAGAAGCTGCCAAACAAAATGCAAACGTTGCTTTGGTTCTGACTTCATGCGGAGGCCATATCGGTTTTCTGGAAGGAATATGGCCAAGGAAGTGCACTTACATGGACAGAGTCTTCAAGCAGTTTGTGCAAGCTGTGTTTGAGCATGGAAATAAAATCTTTAGCATATAGCTTTGGACCACTGTTATAGCACAGTGGCACATTCTGACAAGGGCAGTTAAGCTTAGTGCACAAATTTTAACTCCTGTAAGCCAGCAAATGGATAAAGTCTATTACTACATGCAAAAATATTTTTGCCTAAGATTTTGTAGCAAGAAACTAAATATTATGTTGTCACTTTTATATTTATTTTTAATATGCCTTACTAAGAATGACCTTAAATGAAACAGTGTTCTGCATACATCAAATTGCACTTAACCAAAACTAGTAAGTAGAGAGATTGTAATTCCTCAGGATTTTAATTTAAACCAGTATGTATTTAGGAAACTTTAGATGGCTTTTACTATTAGAATGGCAATACTCAAAATAGCTTATATTATCCTGTCACATACAGTACCAATTGGCCCATTCCTTAGAGCACTGATGGTGAAAATCTTAGAAATATGAAGACAAAAGGAGTCAAATAAAAGTACTGATTCTTCAAATAAGTAGAAATTTCAGCATGTTATTCCACAGCATTAGATTGATACCTGCTTTTGCTGTTCTGCCCTGAAAGTATTCAGATTTAGGGCTGTTTATTGTTTTTTAAACTATGTCAATGCCATACTTGTCTTACATGGTTATTTTTTAAAGAGCTAATTTATAGTGTTTACATATAACCAAAAGATTCCTTTAAAACAGTACTGTAATAATTTACGTAATTAAAAGACATTTTGCATTTCAGAGTTTATGTAAAGCTGGGTGTTGTCACATAAGTAAGTAACACATATTTCATATAACTAGTAAACTCGGTGATTGAACCTGCTATGTTTATATTACCTTGCAAGAACATTTCAGTTTTAAAGAAAAAAACTAAAGCATCAAGAAATTATTATATAATCTGCTTTAGATTAAAAAATAAAAACAAATTCAAAGCTTTTGTCTAATATAATTTCTAAAAAGAATGGAACAAACTGTTTAAAGGAAGTTGGGATGGGGGTCAGAGTCGTGCCTCTGGTTTGTTTATTTGATCATTTGTCACCATTTTGGCAGTAGGTTGTCAAATCACTGAAGCCACTGCAAACCAACTTCTGCCCTAGTGGCTTACAAGTTGTGAGGTGGCTGAGGCATCACTGTTCTCCTGAGCCCTGACAGAGTGACAGCCAGTGTGGAGAAAGGACAGTTGGACAGAATGTATTTTGAAACTGTTGGGAAGCCCTAATTTAGGGCATACTGAAAATTAGAACAGGCCCTTAAGCAGCATCTGTGGAGCTCCCATCTTTTGCTGATCACTGATTTGGACCCAGCCACATACAAGAAGTCAGGAAAGATGCCTCTGCATTTTTATTTTTATCTTTTGAGCAGGGTCAGTACAAGAAGAAAATGCAGCTAAAAAAAGCAAGTCAGGTCTTTTGTCTCAAGCAGTACGTGAACACTCCTCTTGCAAGGCATGTTTCCTAGTAACAGCAAAAGAGGAACAAAAATACTTTTTGTCTTTAGAAAAAGAAATTAGGACATGCTACACGAGAGCTGTTTTGTAAGGTAGATGGTTGAATTAAGAAAATTAAAAAGTGCTTTCAAGTTTTGACATTTCAAACAGGCACTTCCCCAAATAATGAACTCTTATTTTTTCTCTAATAAGAAAAATTAGGAAAGTTTGCAAAAGCAAAATGAATTTTTTTGCATGCTACTACAATAGAGAAAAATAGCATATTAGTAGGGTGCCTTATTTATTCTTGTATTCATTTCCAGGTTTTATGTTCATGCAAAAAAAAAGCAATAAACAGTGTATTTAGTGTTATATTTGTAAAATTGTTTAGGTACAGTACTGTTCAAAATTCAGCATAAAGTATTAATAAAAATAAAACCACTTACATTAAATCACACCTTACTGTTTAAATAAAAGTATTATGATTAATGCCAGAATTTCTGTCTCTCTGCACTGTCTTAATTTAGGTCTGATCCCTGTACAGATCTCCATGAGACATTTGTCTTTAAAGCTACATCAAGCAAAAATCTGTAAAGCGGGTGTTCTCTCCCCTCACAATGTACAGTGTCCTTATACCCCATCAGGGAAAAAGCAGTATGCAAGGTGGTAACAATCAAATTTTAATATGGGTATCTTCAAGCTTTCCCAGTCAGATTTTCTGAAACAAAAAATGCAGACACCTCAGATCTTACAGGGTACACACAAGCTAGAAGCAAGTGCCATAAACATTTTTGCTGTGTAGTAACTTTGTACCTCACGCACAGTTTTTATAAAGTAAGCTGAAGTCCACAGTGTGCCCTCTATTCAAAACAGTGTGAGTTCACAGGGTCTTTATTTGGCTTTTCATGTGATCTGAGTATCCAGGCATCAACAGGAATAGGTAATGCTGAAGGTGGGAGAAAGCTGTTAGTTCTCAATGAACTCATTACTGAAAAGATGGAGTAGAACAAAAATGAAATTCCAAGCCACAAAGGCTGCAGACTCCTACCTATTAAAAAAACTTTTTTCCTAGTTCAGAATTCCAAAGTAGCTGAAGTTGAAGCTGGCAGGGTCCTCTAGAGATTATGTAGTTCTGCCCTCCTGACTAAGACAGGACATATCACATACATGCTCCAGCACATCACCTCTTCTCATTTTTCCCTTGGAGTCAATGCATAGTACAGTTCTTTTTCTTTGTGAGGCCTTCAGATACCCAAGAGCCATTTGTGGCCTCAGCTGTCTTAGCACCAGATCATAAAGACCAAGACTCTAAGGTGTAATTTATTATGTAATTTATTATGTCCCCTCCTGGCCAAAAAAAAAAACAAAAACCGAATCCATGGTATACATTTCACACTGAACAGAAGAATTAATGCTCTTTTCAGAAACCAAGACACATAACAGCACCATTTAAAATACTTAGCAGAAAGGGCTAAAGGGCTGTGGATGACAGCCTACAACTCCACAGGAGCTAGTGTCAAGAAAAATGCCAATAAAGCAGCAGTGACTCCAGGCAGGTCAACATGGTCCTGTCAGTGTGGCACTGAGTATCACACTTCAGGTACCAACATGCTGACTGTTGCAGAGTGCAGCTACTCCAAGGCCTAGACTCATCATTACAGAGATTGGAAAAGGGCTCCACATTGAAGAATTACTCCCCAGATGTGGTTCAGGAAGCTTCTCCTTACCTTCTCCATGCTGCAAGTTGCAATTTCCAGCTGAGATCTCATAGTCAACTGTTTGAGCCCTTCATATCAACAGAATAGAGCAGCTTACTTTATCTCAGCAGTTCCCAAATATTTCAGACAACAGCCTCCTCTCCTTTTTCTGGAATGGTCTGGACCCCTGTGTACCACTCACACATATATCAACTCTCTGCCCCGGACTCAAATCTCTGTAAGCCAACTATACCAGCCTTCCCTCCAGATGTCTGCAGTTCTTTTTATTCTGCAGTTCTTTTTATTCCTGTTCCCCTCTTCTCCTGAAAAAAAAGAAAAAAAAAAACCAAAAAAAACCTTACATTTGGCATGCAAGCAAAGTGGACAAGTCCCAGCCCAATTTTTTTTCCCTGCAAAAAGAAAAACACCAAAAGAAAACCAACTATTCAAATTCTACCTCCCCCCATTTTGAACATGGCTCCCTACTTTTTCACCTAACTGCCCTGTGAAGCTCTTTAACTCCAGGCAGCCAGGGCATTCTCCAATCCTTGCTGTCCCACGTGCCATCTACACAGGAATTCCAGAGGGGAACTGCCGCTTTCACCTACAACTCCTGTAGCTACCTGGCTCCTGCCAGTGACTCACACCTGCCAGGAAGAAGACTTTTAGCCCTGCACTCCGCTTCTCCCCGGGTCTCTTCAACTCAATGCATCATCACCCCGAGGGAAAAAAAGGAAACATTTGTTCCCTGAGTCATCGAGTTGCTGAAACACACAGGCACACTTCAACCTGTGCCACTTACTGGGGTTCTCATCCCAGCATGCCAGCTTGTAAAAAAGAGCCTTGGAATGCTCAAGGCAATGAATAAGAAAGAGGAAGGCATAAAAAAGCCCAAGAGACTCACCCTGGGGACTTGCTACTGACCTCCAGCATACATGCTGGGTCCTCTCCCAGGTAACTCCGCAGCAGCCAATCTGCTGTGGAATATCTCAGCCACTGATTGGGTTGTTGTTGTTGTTTAATTTTCATTCCAACAGAAGAAAATGAAAAATCTGCTAAGCAGATAGTGGTTCCTCATTGGCAAGCATCTCTTCCTCTTAAGGATCCAATTTTCCTGTCTTATTCCTTCTACTGGAGATGCAAAAATCAGCTTCTCCCTTCTTCCTAGGATAGACTTTTTGAATCTGCTGAAAGGAGGAAAATCGGAGCCCTGTGCTGTCTCAGCTGCTCCTCCAGTTCATTAAATGTTCTGTATATGTAGTGATTAGAAAGCCACTGGTTTAAATGAGCTTCCCGTGTGGCCTTACCTCACGTGTCTGAGGCATTCTGAGGCTCGAGCGGTGCTTGCAAGGTTAATTACCGGTGAAAGGTTAAGCAGCTCCTGCCTTTTGGTTGTCTGACACCACTTCCTTGCTCAGATGAGATGTCTGATAAAAAGGAGGGCAGGGTGGGAAGGGTGTTTGCATGTCAAAGGGGGCTGTAAAACCTGCGTGCTGGTAGGACCGCTGGGATTGAGTTTGGGATCAAGAGCTCAATCCTGTAACTGTGCAGCCCGCCCTAACGCTGCGGTTTCACAAGCAGCTGTCAATGTTAACAGCTCCCTCATGCCAAAAGGGAAAGGCTTGCGCTTCCTCCTCCCCTGTCTTTTCTTATCCTGATTCCAGTCATACGGTCCTCTGCCTTTCTTGCTCTGGTAGAGTATGACTCAGTTTTTCCACTGGCTTTGTTTGTTTTTGGTTTGGTTTTTTTTGTTTTTTTTTTTACTAGCTAAGGAGGTTAAATTTGCATGTCTGTGGGGGTCCCTCAGGTGCTAGATGGAGGCTGGCGTGGTTAAGGAGTTGGAGAACACTGCTGGGAGTGGGCAAAGGAAGTGGAGAAAATAATAGAAGCTTCCACTCTCTGGTGGCAGTCATCTCCCAAATCTGTAGCCCAACAGGACATTCTCTGCATTTAGCAGAGTGATCCATTATCAGCTGAGTTATTCCATGAAAAAAAGGCATAACCTAGAAGCAAGTAATTTTTCACGTAGCTTCAGACAAGAGGCACTCCATTAGTATGACTGCAGTGGTAAATAAACATGGCTAAATCAACAAAGGGGTTAAATCTTTTGGGGTTAAATCTGTCCTACTCATATACTCCACCTATGTGAATGCAGTTTCTCCTCCCTCCCCAGGTTCCCCAGTTCAACAAAAATTCATGCCCAAGCACTCCTGTTTATATTCACCACAACCTCCAAGGAGAGTAAATTTCTATAAGGTTTGTGTTCTTTCAACAACGGCATTTGCTAGCAAGTTCACACTGACATCAGTGCTTCAGAATGCTGCCACCTTCTGTGGAAAACAGGAAAATTACTGATGTTCTTCTACGCCGTGAAATAAGTTTTTCCAAATTTTGCAATTTAATGCTTTATAAGAATGCCTGCTACTTTACTATTTCCCTGCTGTACAGCAAATTCCTATTTCATGGAAGGATGGAAGAAAATCTAGGTTTACTTGCTTCATGTTCCTAAGAAAGAGATATGGAAAAACATAATTTTAAATTTACAAAGATAATGGTAACATAAAGAAATGCTTTTATCATCCTTCAGGAAATTTACATGCAGCCCAGTGATTAAAATATCCTTCATCTGGAAAATATTCTGTCAGTTACTGAAGGAGAGCAGGAGACCACATGTGGCTGCGTTCATTGTAAAGTCACAGCAGATTATCATGCATTAAAGAGGAGCTGCTACAGGGAGTTATAAATAACATCTCCTCCTATCAGCTTTTAAAAAAAACCTACAGCTGCTGAAAATTCCCATTTATCCAGTACAAACTGTGCTTCAATCAAGTGTGTCCAGAAAGAGGACTTATCAAGGAAGGCAGTTCCTTGTTGCAGTTAACAAAGAGACAGAAAACTTTACAAGCAAAACAGAAAGTTTATTATAAAAACAAAAATAACACTTTTATTAAATACTTCAAGGATTAACAAGGAAAGTAATATGGATGGAGCACACTAGTATGCATGAGGTACCTCTACATCAGTATTCTAGTTAGGATCACCAGCTCACTTTTGAAGGGAATCCTCTGATGGCTCCCACTTACTATCCAGGGTCTTGGAATGTGCATAATGGATTCCTTTTGAAGGAAGCCAAACCCACAGTAACATCCCCAGAACACACTCAATATATTCAAACTCCAGCTGTCACTGCATCCACAGTGACAAAAGCTGGTCTGGACTGCCACATCAGTGGTGTGGATGTCAGATCTTCAGCTTTTTCTTCAGAACTTCTCATACTTGCCAATGCAGACAACAAGCTCAGACACATAAATATCCTGAGGCAAAGAAGCCATGACATAAGGTTTGGTGAGGTATAAACACTTTACAAGTGTAGCAAGGACTCAAATATCCTGGACCATGGCAAAAATCACAAATAGGTGGTTATGCTATAGAATGAGTTGTGAAACACTGTGCAGAATACACAAAACAAGAGCTAGCTGGCACCTTCAGAGTTACTGCTGGACTTAGGAAAGCAAAACAAGTTGGACAAATGGACTCAAAAAGGCAGCTCACTGAGTCAACTCAGTGCTCTGGAAAGAGGAGTGCACACAGTGCACCCATCTTGGTGCAGGACCAAGACACATCCAAGAACTCTCTTTAATCTCCCAGACACAGACAAGCATCCATCCTGCTTTACACCTAAGTGACATACGCTGACACCATGACACACCTGTACCAAGGGGGCTGGCAATTGTCTGCACAACTGCACAGCTGAGTAATCTGTTTCAAAGCTGTGTGCAAACATAATTGTGAGAAGGGGCCCACAAACACTAAGGAAACGCTGCTGCAAGCACATCTGCTGTAATACCACCAGGAACTTGGTGGGACTCAGAAACACCGAAACATGGAATTGGGCAGGTTGGAAAAGACCACAGAGGTCATCTGGTCCAACCTTCCTGCCCAAGCAGGGTTATCCTAGAGCACATGGCACAGAATTGTGCCCAAATGGTTCCTGAGTGTCTCCAGTGAGGGGGACTCCACAACTTCTCTGGGCAATCTGTTCCAGTCCACAGTCACCCACACAGAAAAGTTCTTCCTCATGTTCACGTGGAGCTTCCTGTGCATCAGTTTCTGCCTGTTGCCTCTTGTCCTACTGCTTAGAACCACCAAGGAGAGCCTGGTTCCATCCCCTTGACACCCTCCCTTTGGATATTTATACACATTGATGAGGCCCCTTCCCAGCTGACTCTTCAGCCAACTCTTTTCATTTCACTACAGCTGCCAGCTGTGAGGTGTCAGCCACTGAGACAGTGCAGGCCACCACAGCAGTCACTTCATCCCCACTGGCCTCAAGGCAATTGCTGCCATTTTCCCCCTTGTTTTTGGCCAAGGACGAGGCTCGGACAACCCACCTGGGCGCCCAGTGGTGCGAGCGGGCTGAGCCACTGGGACATCACCGCCAGAAGGGGAGCTTAAAGATTGTCTGGTTCCAACCCCCTTGCCGTGGGCAGGGACACCTCCTACTAAACCAGGTTGCTCAGAGCTCCATCCAGCCTGGCCTTGAACGCTTAAAAGGATGGGGCATCCACAATTTCTCTGGGCAAGCTCTTCCAGTGCCTCATCCCCTCGCATAAAAGAATTTCTTCCTAATATCTAATCTAAACCTACTCTCTTTCGGTTTGAAGCCATTCCCCGTTGTCCTGTCAATATGTGCTCTTGTAAACACCTTCCAGTCCTTAGATGGGTGGTTTAATTAGTACCGTCTCTGCATTCCTTACTTAACGTTCACATACGGCTGACACCCTCACAGACGCCTGCGCATGCGCCAACCACGCCGTTTCCCGCCCTCCCCGTTCCGACTCCCGCCGGAAGATGCCCCGTCCCCGCCNTCCTCCCCGGGCCTGCCCGCCGCTGTCGCGGGGGGAGCGAGCCGGCCGTGCCCAGTCGCGAGCGGGAGCCGTGGCAAGCGCCCGGCCTTATCCCGGCACCCCCGCCCTGCCCCCGGCGGCCCTGCCCGCGGGAGCTCCCGGCCGGGAGTGGGGTCCCACCGCCAGGCCCTGCCCCGGGAGGGCTGTCACCGCGGGGCGCTGGGGCGGCTGACACCGGGCCACGCTTGGAGGCCTTCCTTTCCCTTCCTTTCCCTTCCTTTCCCTTCCTTTCCCTTCCTTTCCCTTCCTTTCCCTTCCTTTCCCTTCCTTTCCCTTCCTTTCCCTTCCTTTCCCTTCCTTTCCCTTCGTCCCGAGTTGTGCCGTAGGGGCTGCCAGGCGCTGCCGTGGCCCTCAGCCGGGACGGCTCAGATTCGAGACACCCGCGCCCTGTCCAGCTGGTGGGCAACCTGCCTCAGCCCCTGCTCTAAGGACTGGAAGCTGTGGGACTCGCGTTTCTCTGTTTTGTTCGTTTGTTGGTTTGGATTTTTTGGTTGTGAGGTTTTTGTTTGCTCTGTTTCGTTTTCGGGGTTTCCCCCCCCCCAGTACTTCTTGCACCAGACCTTTCTTTGCTCGTGTTCTAGTTTGTTCCTGCGCTTCTGTCTTCCCTGCTTTCCATAATCCGGCTTTTACTAGAGGGTGACTTCTCCAGGGCAGAGGCTGACAGTTCTGGAATGTCAGGAAAAGACTTTGCTCTGTTGTACAAAGTATTAGTAGGAAAGAAATTACTGTTCAAGAGCTCCGTGGGAGGAGAGTGTATGTTTTAGTTGCCTGAGAAGGAGTGCCAGCGAGGGAAGTTTTGTGCTTTCTGTTTTGTACTTGTAAGTCTTCCCTGAGTGTGCCATGTCATGTCTGGAAAAAAAACAAAGAAGGTCCAGGTGTATACAGTGTCATGATATTTTCAAATCCTGAGGGTCAGTGGTATGCTCCAAGAGACCCAAGACCTATTCAGCAACTAGGGCTGCTGTTTTCAGGATGAGTGACCATACTGCATCTCTGACGGGTTTCCTTTGACTGGTGGAAACCCATAGGCTTGTGAAGTGTCGTGGAGCTATTAGACTGTAGGCACACAGATTCTACTACCTGCTCCTTAGGGAGAGACATGAAAATAGCAGCACAAAAAGTGCTGTTAGAGATTTCTTCCCTGGGTAGAATTAAAAAAATATACCTCAAATATGGGTTGTTTATCATGTATCTTCTTTAAAGGAGAAGGTCAGAAGACAGCACTGGTGTCTGGAATCTGAGTTTTTCATCAGCTTTGTAACAAAATTACCAGTTTTGCGTGGTTAGAAATGCTTTCATAAGTGAATAAATGAAAATGAGGTGAAGGACAATATAAAGTCTAAAGAAAAGTACAGTTGTTTACTTTTTCCTTTTGGATAATGATCAGTTATTAAAAGGAGCTTAACATAAATATCTTTCAAATTGTTGGGGAAAGACATTAATTTGTCAATACTGGAAGTCATACTTTAGTTATAATGAACTGAAAGTGTCTGGTCTGTGTTACAAAACCAGTGAATTGTTCCTGCTTGACCTTAAAAATGTGTCAGATTTAACATCAGATCAGTTAAGGTTTGAAAAGCAATGTAGTTTTATAGAAACCTGTATATAATGTGTAAGTCTTATCAGTGACAAAAATTAATAGGTAATTCTTGATTGAAAAAGGTGATGTGGAAGTTCTGACCGCTGAGTCTTCCAGTAAACTTTATTTTATAAAGTTATTAGTGAAACTTTATTGAACAATTGTTACCTATACCATAATACAATAATGGTGTCTTTGAATAAGGGAACTGAAAAGTTTCACAAGACAGAAATGTGTATGAAAGGGCTGATCAGCCAAATCTGTGAAGATATTTTTATCAAGAATCTGTTAGCTTTCAGACTCTTGTGCAAAGTAACTTCTGCATTGTTAAAATCACTTCAGTTCTCATGAAAACATTAACTGCCCAAGGCAAATGTCTCTAACAATGCTACTTTCTATGCTTTCCATCTCTGATTTGTAGCTTAAGTCATATTAGAAGTTGTAGGTGGTTGCTGATGTCTCTGAAGTTCTGTTGTAGCATCCACAAAACCTGGTAACTGAGTCTAATGGATTTATTCCCTGTTGCTGTGAAGCACAGGATTGACAGAAGTCCCATGTTTTTTGCCAGCTCTGAAAGAGAGCAGCACACTATTTTCTGGAAAAAAGTGGAAGGCTGAGAAACTAACTTTTGAATTGTAATGTTACTTGCCACATTTCGAAAGGTAAAAGAGTAGTGCTTAAGACAAAGTGCCAAAAATTGTTGGATATGGAAATAAAAAATAAAATGTGTCTGTTGTTTTTTGGTTGGTTGTTGGTTTGTTCTGGTTTTTTTTAATTTCCTTATCAATGAAACTCTAAAGCTAAGCATTGTTTGAGGGGATGGAAGAGGGTGGGAATTCAGAGTCTTGAGTAGGAAGTTTTGAAGTGTCTATTGCATGAACATTTTCTGTTCTTCATAGGTGGCATGAAACATCCTGTTTGTAAGCATATGCATAAGGAATGCTCTTGTCACACCTTGATAAGTTACTTTGGCCTAAACATCGATTGCCTCTTGTAAAAACCTGTAAGTAAAATGAGTGTCATTTGATTTGCGATTGCTTTAATGATTTGCTTTCTGATCACAGCATGATCTGGCTGTAAAAGGAAAGCAAATATATAAAAATGAAAAGTTACGATACTTGACAAAGGGTCTAAAAGCTGAGTCGCTCGTTCTTTTACAGAAATGGCAGCTCAGAAAAGGAAGTCTGCATTAGTGGAACCTTCTGCTAAACGTCCAAAGCTGGACAAGAACAGCAAACCGTCTTTGTCAAAGAAGGAAAAAGAAGTGTCGGATACAAAACATGGCTCAAATAAATCAAAGCCCAATCAGTGTGCAGTGCAGGAGAAAACTGTGCTCAAAACCTCTGTTGAACCAAACAGGTCAGTGATAAAAAAATTACATAATTCTGCATTATCTTGATAGACTACATTAGTGCAGAAACAATCGAAGCAGAGGGAATCTGAGTTAAAGATACAGTAAATAGTTAAATAGTGCTAGAAGGGAGATCACATTTAAATCGTTATGTATGCTGTTTGCTACGTGATTTTTCTCTGGAACCTTCTAAATGCCTTGAAATCCAGAAAGACCTCCTTCAAAAAGGTTTCTGAAGCAAAAATAAATCTAATATTATCTATCTATGTGTATGTAACTCATACTTCATTTGAAAGTCACAAGTGTCAGTGATTAAAAACTGCTAGAAATGTTACAAAGTATTCATCTGGGGTTCATAGTTCAGTCTTGCCATGCATAAAAAACATTAAATACAACACTTAAGAGTAACTAGGTGGAAGTGAACACCTTTTTGGGATAATTCTTGAGCAAATTCTTCCAAAAATACTGAGAGTATAAGATCTAGTGTTTTTAAAAAAGAAAAGAAAGAGGCAGAGGAGGAATGAAAAGAATGTTATGACAGATTCTGCTTTCTGGATGCTGAAAAAAATATTATTTGACTCTTTCAGTAATAACACCAATGAACCTGAAGTAGGAACACGCATGACTACAAGATCATCAGCACTCAACTCAAATAATAAAACAATACCTGGCAAAACAGTTCAACAGCAGCAGCCTAAATCTGCAAAAAATAAGGAGGAATGCCAGAAAAAACCTGTGCAAGAAATTCCTAAGTCAAAATGCTTAATTGCACCAAACGAGCCAGTAATGAGGAGATCACAGAGACTGCAGCAGTTAACGCATGTGCATGTTCCAGCAAGATCCCTGCGCAGCAGAGAAGTTAAAGAAGAAAAAGTTTCAGAAGTTAAGCACAGTAGCCAGGCAAAAAAACACACTCGCAGCATTGCAGCAAAACCATTGAAATCTGCTGGAGGGAAAACAGAACAGAAAAACACAAAGATAAAGCCAAACAGTACAAATGAGGATAAAGAAATACGTGTAGAAGTGACCAGCTCTCTGAAAGAGAAAAAGTGTAAAGCAGGCAATAAAAAGGATAATTCCAGTAGCTTTCAACAAAATCTTCAAGGATCCTCGTCATGTCCTGCTGAGAGTCTTGAGGAAGTCAAGAAAGACCAAACGGGCCCTGTATCTCCGAATTCTAGCAACACAAAGAAAGCGGAAACTGATTCTCTTAAGCCAAATTCTACAGCATCTAAGGAAAAGCAGCAAACACATCAGAACATAAAACCCAGTACAAAACCAAAAAATACTTCACAGCCGTCTGTAAGTGAGACAAATGTGGCTGATCAACTAGAGAATGATGCAAAATCCAAAAGGGTGAGCATCCTTGAACTTTGTGAAGAAATTGCAGGTGAGATTGAGTCAGATACAGTAGAAGTGAGAAAAGATTCCCCTAATGCAGAGGATAGTAAAGCAGAAGAAAAGCATGATGACACACAGTTACAGCAAAGTGAAATGCTTACTCAAAAAGAACCCAGTCAAAGTACTCAGTGCAAACGGTTTTTCCCTAGCAAAAAAGTAATGCCTGTCAAATGCACTCTGAATGGTAGAAATAACTCCTCAAACAAAAACTCTAAATGGACCAAAATTAAATTGCTGAAAGCTAGTAATGTGAAGCAAAGTAACTCAAATTTTCCAAATGTCCCCAAGCTTTCTTTTTTAAAAGATTTCCCTGAAGTTTCAGAGGCAAGTCAAATGGCTGCAGAAGCAGAGCTTTCAAAGGCACAAGGCAAGCTGTCAACAAGACTCTTTGAGAATGAAGGTACAGCTTGTGCACAGGAGAAATCACATCCTTCATCTGAAAGAGCTGAAGCTAAAGAAGTGACATTAGAAACAAAACAGCCCACAAGGAAAGGTGCAGAAAATGGTTTGTTGCCTAACTTGACAAAACATTTATGTGAGCCAAGACCAGATGAGGTAAGTTATTTTAATTATGGTGTATAGTGGGAGGGTGTTCTAAATCTATTCTGTTTTCTGAGAATCTCGTGCTCAGAATTGTTTTAACAATGACTTTCTTTTACAGTAACTTAAAACTTTCAAATGTATTAGAGATTTACTGCTGTGCTGTTATAGATGGATGGTAGTAAGCTGAAAAATTAATTGATTCCATCCTCCTAGATTCTTTTGTTAACTAAACGTTGATCAGTAAAATTTTGTGCTGGAGCCAAAGGTTGTATGGATTCATACGGACACTTCAGCTTCTGTAGCTGTTTTGTTTTGCAAAGGTATATTACACCTTTGGAGTAAATGAACCTGTTTTCGTCTCATTTCCTTATCTGAATGAGTTTCTACTAAAATTTAAGATTTTAAGGCTAACTGTGTTCTATAGGAAATATTTTACAAGCTTATATATAAAATGAAAAAGATTTTTTTCAAAATTAATACCACAGACTTCAATATGAACTAGCTAATAAGTTACATTTTGTCTGCTTAAATCAACATAAAACTGACACTGTACTCAAAATATAAAACCACTAATTGCACTAAGTATTAATTAATAGGTTAAAGACATTGAATAATTTGGACATTTTTTAATTTAATGTTTTCTCTTTTGCTTAGAACTTTAAATTACATTTGGAATCAAGTCCAGAAAGTTCTCCAGTCAAGTGTGTTACGGCTCCTAGACCACCGAAACAATTTAAAAAAGAGGCCAGAGAAAGTGAACCTCAAGGTAACTGTCTACTACAGATTTCTCCACTTGGTTTGATCAGTTCTGTGGGAAGGATAAGTCTCCCTTCAAGAGGAATGGTTCACAGAGTAAGGCGTACCTGGTGCAGAACTAAACTTGAGGAGTTGGAACTTTTGACCAGGGGGTTTTGTATTATTTTATGTCACACCCAGAGCCACTTGAGTAGCACTGAAATGTGCTTTCTTCTCTGGGCTGTGGAATAGGAAAGAGGAGAAACCCAACCAAATTCTTTCCTTTTCCATGTAATAAAGCGGTAAATCTTACTTATTTCAGTTAGCTTCTTCTCTTGGCTTGGTTTTTGTTAATTCTCTGCTCTGTTTCCTTTGAATAAGTATCTGCATTGGTTTCTTCTAAATTTTTCTGCTTGATCTTAACCAAATTATTAATTGAATAATCATTCTCCTCTTTTTATTATGTAGTCTTCATTTATCAGCATGTGAATGCAGTTTGTCAAAGCTTATGATGAGTGTGGTGTGAATATTTTGACTGAAGTACATTTTTCTAAGAAATACTGTCAATAAATCACTAAGTTGTCTCTTCATTAATTTTTTTTCTGTTCTTACTGTTGAGGGGTTTGTTTTGGGGTTTTCATGTATTTTTTAATCTGAACCTTAGTTTGAGTGCACTATTTAGCTTTACTAAATAGTTGGAGTTTTTTTCCTGTCATTGTAGGATACTTTTGAAGGGTAACTACTCTTAATTTCTGTTACAGAATTTAAAAAAATTTTTTTTTCCGCTGCTTTTGATTCTTTTCCTTATGTTTTGTAGAACATGCCTCAGATGGGGGCATAGTGTACATTTATGATTCTAATAAAATACAGACAGCTATTTATATGTGTGTCAGTATAAACATTTTTAAACTCCTGTGTAGTTTACTGCTGGCCTTGTTTAGCTTCTGACAAACTGTCCTGCAGAACTGCTGTCAAAATGTTGGAGAAAAATGCCTTTTCTTTTAAGTATACTTGGAGAAACATGCAAATACTGCCTCAAACTTGAATATTTTTTAATTGGCCATGAACAGATTGCAAAATTGTTTTGAATATGTTTTTTGAAAATCACTGTTTGTGTAACTCAAATTTCCTTTGCAACTAAAAACTTTATAATGAAGTTATAATCTTTGATTAATTGTAGATTTGGCTCCCACGCAGTTGATGCAAACTTCAGTAACAAGTCAAACTTCTGAATCTGAGAACAGGTATGGTATTTCATACATTATGAAATGACAGTAACCTTATGTGGATAGAGTTATGAGAGAATTTATTATAAAACAGTTTTCTGTCAGCCTCAGTTTTCAGTTTCAAATAAGTGACTTGTCCTTTGTAAAAACAGACTTTCATTTTATCCTATTGTTTAGGGATGTTTTTGCTTTGCTAAGAAAATAATTAAGATATTTGTAGCTGCACATTTATTGCAAAAAGTATTATTTAACAGAGTTGGAAAAACATTTATATTGGCCTCTTCCTCAAATCAGATGAGAACCAGGGAGTAGGGGAAGGATTTGCCACGTGATTTTCATGTACTGAATTATTTCACTTACGTCTGGAGGAGCTTTTCTACTCCTTGTACTGTGGGAGTGTTGTACATGTGAATTTTTTTTTAGGTGAGGAGGAGGGGATTTAATTCAGAATTTGGTGATTGCTGTGAAATGAAGGTGTCAGCAGCCATTTTAAAAAGAAAAAGTTCTTAGTACTAAGTTTGTCTCACAGTTCAAGTTTGCATTTTAGCCCTAATCACATTGACTGTTACCGTTTTTGAGCAGTTCTGACATAGGGTCTGGTTTTAGCCAGTTACAAGCTTGAGACAAAAATTTCTTTGTACCTGATAGCTTGAGCAGCAGCAGTGGTCAGTATGTTGTTACTGTTTCCTATATTAATAATGGGGACAAGAAGAAATGTTTCAGGTAATTTTCAGTACATCTCTCTGAGGCCAGGTTAACAATTCTGACTAACCAACACTTTTGTACACATTGAAAAACTCTACTACTATGGAACTTGACAGAAGATGGTTGGTAAGGTAGATGCAAACTAGTTAAATGACTGGTTTAAAATGTATTGATAAGCACTGCAATAACTTTGATTTTTTTAATATTTTTATTCTCAACTGCCAAACAGGTTTATGGTGTCTACTTAAATTTGTTACCTTTATTACCTGAAAAAGCTCATATTGCTTTACTTTTATCTGGATATATATTTTAATTCTGAGACCTTTCTTACCCTACTTTCTATATGATATCCAAGATTTAAGCCATCATTCTTTCTGTGGTAATCCTGCCATAACATAGAGTAATCTGTTACCTGTGTGCCTATCTACCATGTAGCTCTCTTTGGGGCTTTGTAGGAAAAGGTTGCAGCAGGAAAAGGCAAACCTTGAAGTAGCTACATAAGGCAAATTTTAGGGCACATGAAGGGAATAAAAAAAAGTACTCCTGATTTAGCACAAAATGCTGTTTTAAAAATGTCAGGGAAGAGTTAATTTTTTTAAAAGCTCACTGGATTAACCTGCTGCCTGTGCTGCAGGAGGTGCCACAATTAAGTTTGCTCAGAAACAGAAAAATATGTAAATACCTAGTTGAAGTATTTGTATTTTTGTGTGTTTTGCTTTGACAATCTCTACGAGTTTTATCCAAACCTGGAACAAATGTCATTTTTTTTCCCCTGAATATAGGAGCAAGTTCATAGAATGATTTTGGTGATAGTTTGTTGTATTTTCCAGTGTTTCTTTCAGCTGTGACAAGAAGTTTAAACTGAGTAAAATTGCAGTGATACCGATGCATTTATTCCTTGGGTCTTCCTCCCTTCACTGCCACCTGTTAGAAGAGAATATGTTTTAACTGTAGGGATTTGACATCTAACCTAGATTTGTGAGAATATATTTACATGGTCTGCTTCAGCAGCCTGACGTCAGTATGATACCTAAATCTTACTTTGGAAATACATAGCATTAGGCACCATCAGTCATGCTCTGAAAGTGCCTCTTTTATATGCTGGTGTCAATGGTTGATACTAACCTACCCACTTGATAATATTTTTTTTTTCAGAAAAAAATCTTGTAATTAGGCTAGTTACAAATGGTGTTTTTTGATTAATCCTTTTATTTCCTTATTTTTCCATTTGAATTGCATGTTAAAATGTTCAGGACTGTGTTTTATTTAATAAATTTGAATTTCCATCTTGGTAAAGTTTGTACTAATCACAACATTTGAATATCTAGCATGACGTGTATAAGCAGCTCCATTTTTAACATGAAATATATTTGTATTTCAAGGGCTCCATTGTCAAATCCTTCATTAGCATCAAAATGCAGTAACTTGCCATCATCTGAGGAACCTATTCAGAAGCTAAAAGAAGCAGGAAAAGATGGTGATAAGCAGCTGATCACAGTAAGTAATACCCTTTTAGTAAGGCTTAGAGCTTCTTGAAGAAATTATCACTGAATTTGCAGTGCTGTGGTTTAACAAACTTGTCTAAAAATCGTTACTTATACATACTACATATCACCATGGTAAATGACTTGTAAAAGTAGAACCTGTACTAGATTGCCATTCAGTGTGGATGGGAAAATGGTGTCAGCAAGCCTTAATGTTTAACATTTCTTGTTAAAATAAATTTCTGCAATTTTTAAATAGAATGGTTTTTCATTGAAAATAGGAATAGAGAGTGAATATGCCTTTACTTAAGTGTAAATTCTCACTTCCTTAAAATTGCAGAATTACAGGGGGAGGTGCATCTGGTAGATTGTGTGCAGAATTAGTATCAATAGATTTGTTCCTGTGTCATTAAAGTGTCCATTCTTCTGAGACCAACTTAAAGATTTCCAGTGCATGCACTTATTTTTACCATAGTATTTAAGCAGTAGTACCAGTTGGGTTATTTATTCTTACCCTTTTGGCTATTAGCTACAAAATACAGTTAACAAGAAAACATGAAATGAGAAGGGAGTGACACAGTTGTTTTGTTGTCTTGTAGGATCACAGGACTTGATTGTGAGACAGTTGGAGTTTTTGATTTTGTTTTGGTTTGTGTTTTCAATAACGCACATGTCAGATAATCCTTGAGAAATGAAAAGCTAGAGAGGGAAAGGAATCCAGACAGTTAGGAAGGAAGGAGTTTTCTTATGAAATTATACCTCTAACATATATAATTGGAGGTGTTACTAAGTTGTTATTTTTTCATGTAATACATGGATTATGCACATGAAAATATTAACTGAAATAGACCCAAATGAATTCTGAACACTGTTCTATCCATACTGAAATATTTTAAAATCAGAGCTTCTAAGAACTAAAGTGATAGATATATTCTCCAGTTGTCTGATGTTATACAGATCTAGGCATGTGAATGCCCAGCCACAGGATAACTGAACTGTATCTAACATTTGAGAGGTATTTCAGTTACTGCCTCTTTGAAATCCATTTTACCAACAGAATTAAAATGAATTATTAAATATCTTAACTACATTAAAAGGACTATAAGAATATCCCTTTTCATTTCTGTGAAACTGACTTAATTTTTACTCATACAGTAATAGAACTTGGCTGAAAAGTTGCTAGGATCTTTGACATGAAGAAATACAGAACTTCCTGCTTGGCTACTGAAGAGGGCTTGTGTAGCTCTTTCAGTGTTTATTATACAAAGAGATTTTTTGTGAGTTACTGATTATGCTGGTAGTATCCTTATATTCAGCTAGAATTAGGAGAGTAATCTTTTCTTCAGGTATACAACAATAAAAGCTATTTACCAAGCAAAATTTTAAAGAAAGGTTCGTTGATGAAGAGCAATGGAGAAAATGAGGAAGAATGGGAGAGACTTGGTTTGTGGTTTTCCATGGGTATTTCTGGAAAATGCAAGTGGGTATTTAATTTCTAAATGTGTAAGTAACAGCTTCACAATATCTTACATATTTCAGCACTTCATACAAATCTAATTCATTTTGATTTAATTGCGTTCAGAGTAGTCTTTTTATTGTGTGGAAAGGGCATTTTGATAATGCCTATATTTCAGTTTACCAAGACAACGTTAGGTAGAGTATTGGTCTGTTATTCTTTTACCTTGGGGAAAACTGCTCTTTTGTCAAAACATGTAGAAGCACCCAAATATTAGTTAAACCACTTTGTAAAATACTGTCCTTGACCTTCGTTACAGTGGAGATGAGACATAGTTATGTTTAGAACAGTTTGTGCCAGCTTCTGGAGGTGAAAAGTGGCTAAATCAACTTCTAAATTACTAGGCTTTCCTCCTACAAATACTCAAAAGATTTGGGATTAAATGCATGTAATAACATAAGGTACTTTCTGTAATTAATAGTTTTGCTTGCAAAACCGTGATGAGTTTTTAAAATGTGAATTCTGAATGGCTGGGCTTATTTTTCTATTATTAGTAGTAATTATTTTTGAAGGTGTTTATGTAGTTCCGTAATGATCCTGTGAGTACAGAGAAATGAGTAATTTGGTTTAAAAACTGCTGAGGTTGAAATTTCTCCTATGTGGAGAGCAGTCTCACTACACAAGGTCAAATCACTTAAATTAGCATTTATGGTGTCTAAAAAATTATAGTTAATAGCTAGAAATAATTTTTATTTCAAGTTTCTGGCATGTTGTATTAAGAGACGCAGTTTCATTATTCTTTATCTTGAGCAAAGTTGGGAAGTCATGCTTTTATTCTTAGCAAGAGACAAGTGCTTTGTTACACTTTTAAAAAAAACTAAATGCCTGAAAGATGCAGTTTAGTGCTCTCCAATGTGAGGTCTGATTCTTTTGGAGATTTGTCAAGCTAGTCCATCTTAACATATGTAGAGAATCCTTTTTTCATTTTGTAACTGAAGCTGAAAAACTAATTATTTATTTGACGAGTCACATAATGCAGAATTTTTGTTTTGCTGCTTGTTTGCTACTGAATTTTCCTTGTCTTTTTTATATAAGTTTGAAACTTGTCCTTCTTCATTTATTGCGGTATCTGAGGCTCGGAGTCTGGAATGTTACAGTATTGTCTGTGTATTCTAATATTTTTGGTCCCTGAGCTATATTTAGAGAGGTGTTATGGTAAAACTGGGCTTTGTTTTTCACAATATGCTTTGGACTTTTTATATTTAATCCTTAAAGATGTATCTTAGCTTCCTTCTTCTCCCATATGGTTACTATAATGAGTACATTAATTTTCTTTTTTCTTGAGTAATATAATCTTTAACAAGCTTTAAGGCTATTTGACTAACAGAAGTAAAATAACACAAATTCTGTTTGTAGAAGAAATACTTAGTGGCTGCACTTGCACCGTTCTCTTTCTTAGTACACATCATCTAGTATCTGGGCAGCTTTCAAACATAAAATCATCTCATTTTGTAGAAGTACATCTAAGTCAAATGATGTTTTTTTCTGTTCAGATTTGCTTGCTGTCACACATCTTAAAAAGCAAGTCTTTTCAGAGTGTAGAACTTAGCTGAGAAAGCAAAGCATCTAATGCTCCAAGACACTTCATATAGCAAACAGTGCCAGAAAACAGTGGTGTTTGATGTGATATGCAAAGACTTAGGTTCAGACTAAAGAGAGTATGATCTCTTTTAGGGGAAAGAAATCCCTCTCTTTCTTTCCCCTCTCTTAGGGGAAAGAAATTAAGATTGAGGCTAAAAATTCATTGTGTTCCAAATCTGTGCCTTGGTGTTTGGTGGAATAGTCTGTTCTGAATATTTGTGAACTGCACCCTCTTACACTTCATTTAAATGTTCAGTTGGTCAGTTGTCAGGTTGCATGAAGCACCATAGGAAGCTTTATAGAGTAATGCACTGAAATTGTTCTTTACTTTGCAATTACTTGAATGTGATTTGCAGATATGAGAACTTGAATATGAAATAATCTGTTCCTTTAAATTCTGAAATGGAAAGAAATACAAATGCACAAAGCATGTGTTCTCAGTTTTCATCAAATGAGAGATGTTGTATAAGCAAGACAAAGAAAGTCACTTGTTTTTGTCTTGTAAAAATTCTGCTTGTCTGTCAGACCTAGGGCAAAACTTTGACCATAAAAATTAAAATCTATAAAAGCATTAATGCTACAGAGAAATCTCCTAAATGATTACCTATGAAGCACAGGGATACTTATTCCATTTTGAGGTTTGTTCCTTTGAATTTGACTAGTTTGAAAATAAGTTATCAGTTTTAGGAAAGAACATGTAAAATGAATGAACAGTGAAAACAAATCACTGAAGTGATAGAAGGATAGTTTTGAGTTACAGGGACTTTTTTGCCTTTCTAGAGCTCCGAGTTAATGCCTGGATGCCAGCAAATGTGATTAAATGTAGTTGATCCTTTTAAGTATCAGCGAGTGCATGGATCCGGATTGCTTGATGGAAGGTGTTTGTGAGTCTGAGGTTTGAGTTGGTGCTACGTGTGGATGTGATATGTGTGCTAATCACATTTGGATATCATGCTTGAATTTTTCTTTACACATATTTTTATTGAAATTGAACATAGTTTCCTGCTTGACTGAAACAGGTTATATATGAAATAAATATTTTTCTTTAAGGTGACAACACAGCCCTTAGTGGAAATAATAAGTGTATGAGTAGTTTCTTATGAGAAGAATTTCTGAAGAAGCTTGCATTGTTATCATTTCAAGGTGCTCTTTTCTTCCTTAAACTTGTACGGTCTGGTTAGGCAATTTCTCTGAGCATTTGGAGAATGGCTTTTAGGCAGTCTTTCATTGTTCTCATTAGTTAAGTACTGCCTCTCTCCTGTCCTCTAAGCTCAGTGAAAACGAGACAGTGACTACTTTGTAAGCAAAAAGAGGGAGGGAGTTTGGTAGTTGAGAGCAGGTTTTTTTCCTTCCACACAAATAGTGCTCTCTTCTTACAGGGATGGTATCCTCTCTTATTATCACTTCTTCCCATTTCTTCTCCTCTGCAGCAACCCAGCTTTGTCTTGCAAATTCAGGTGGGTTGTACTTGGTGTCCTTTGTCGTGAAGGGAGGTGAGAATGCTTTGTAACATTAGCTGGGAGCTGCTACAGGAATTCGGGCAGCAAGGCCGCTAACGCTGTGCTGTGGGTTAACCCTGGCAGGCAGCTAAGCACCATGCAGCTGTTCCCTCATTGGCCCCAAGTAGGATGGGGAAGAACAGTTTCACAGGTAAAGCAAAAGCTGTGCGTGCAAGCAAAGCAAAATAAGGAATTCATTCACTGCTGTTTATCAGCTTGCAGATGTTCAGCCTTCTCTGGGAGAAAAGGACTTCATCATGTGTAACTATTGGGAAGACAAATGCCCTTAATTCCAAACATCCTCCCCTTCCTCCCTCTTTCCCCAGCTCTTACTGCTCGGCAGGATGCTGTATGGCATGGGATACCCTTCTGGTCAGATGGGATCAGCTGGTCCTGGCTGTGTCACTTCCCAACTTCTTGGCACCCCCATCCTCCTCACGGGCACAGCAGTGTGAGAGAGAGAAAAGGCCTTGAATGCTGTGTAAGCACTGTGCAGCAATATCAAAAACATCCCTGTGTTATCAGCCCTGTTTTGGTCACAGATCTAATACACAGCGCCATAGCAGCTGCTATGAAGGAAATTAACCTTATCCAAGCCAAAATCTGTGCTCATCAGAGCACTTTCTGTAATATTCCTGCCTAATACTTTTATATGAGTTCAGAATGGATTACCTGTCCATTGTAAATACTGCGCAGATTTATTTTCTTACTTTGTATTGCTTTTCATATTGCTTTAGCCAACGACCAGTGAAGATATAATTTCATGATGGATAATGACCCTCCATTTTCATTTTTCAGATATGTTAAGGAAAATTAGATGTATCACGGCTTTGAAAGTTTCAAGTTGATTTATATCCTTTTGTTAAAATAGCTTTGTAGGAAGATGGGCACTGGTGATGGTTTTTTTTTTGTTGTTGTTTTTTTGTTTTTTTTCTTGGTTGGTTGGGGTTTTTTGTTCGAAATGAAGATTGGATTTTATTCTGAGTTGGGACATGTCTTCTGATCCTCCTGGTGAGAAAGGGGATCTATCCATCAGTTTCAGTCTTGAATGCATCTTTCACTGAAGTAGCATTCTTTGACCTTTTAATTTTCTGTGGAGAGCCCCAAAATCTTTGTGTGTTTCTTCCTGCATTTCTTGTATTTCCTTTCCAGCCTGCCTGTTTCTCTGGCTAGGCTTTATTCTTTGTTCTGTGAAAAGGCTAGAGGAAAAGAGGAAAAAGCAGTTTTCCTCTAACTAATACTAGATAATCAAGAAGGAGGTGACCCAATCTGTGACTGAAGACACAGAAAAGAAAGGAAGGGGGAAAAAAAGGCCCTTTTTCATCTCCTACAGAGGCATCAAATGCCTTTTTTGCTTGCAGGATTCCTTATTGCACATATGGAGGATCAGCAGACATGCACCTTCTCAAAGAAGATATTGGTAAGACTTTTCTTTCTGTCTAACACAGAATTAAGAGACCCTTCTGAAGTTAAGGCAGTATTGTCTCAATGTTCAAGTACAGTTAGCCTTAAAACAGTGGATATTCTGTACTTTAGGATTGCCTGAGATGCTGGAATTCTTAATTGCCATGTAGACTGCCATGCAGAATTTGCTTAGGAAATAAAAGTATTTTTTCTCTTTATTTTTGTTTAGAAAGCCGAGTTGTAAATGGAATAACAACATTTTTTTCTGCCTGAAACCCCACATTTTCCTGAATATTGTTGCTCTGAAAAACATTAAGTTCTGAGAGTCAAACCTCTTGCATATTTTTCTAGTTGTGACAAGTCAGCACTTTATTTTTCAGTGTCTGATACTTGCTGAGAAGATTCCACCCCTCCACTTTCAAATCCCTGTTATATTTACTCTCATACATAGTACAGAAGGTGCTCCTAGGTTGTTGAGGTTTGGGGTTTTTTTTTTTTTTTTGTTTCTGGTTTTGTTTTGTTTGGGGTTTTTTGTTTTGTTTGTTCTTGTGTTTTTACAGGGTTTTTTAGAGTTGTTTCATTTTGGTTTTTGTTTGGTGGTTGTTGTTGATCTCTTCCCATTAGGAAGGTCTGGCAAGCTTTAATGCAATATTATGATTTGGGAGCACTTTTTTCCTCTGGATGCATGCCCTTTCCACTTTTGCTTATGCAATGACATCACTTTAAAAATAGTCATCCTGTAGATGTTTTGTTGAAGTACAAACATGCATTCATCATAATTCCTGACTTTATTTTGCATGTCTTTTTTGTTGTTGCAGGCTGTTGGATTTTAAACCTCCTGCATTTAATTTTTGTCTGAAGCATTATGTCCTGTGCTGTGGCTTTGAAATAGTACTTCAGTTATACAAAAATCTTCTTCCTTATCTTCAGGAGGCTGTAAAATATTTCCTAAAGGCTATAGCCCACATTTATTAGAGCCACAGAGTTCAAAAGATTGCTTTAGATACAACAATGTGTTTCTTCTGATAATTTATGAAACAGGGTTTTCATATTAACCTCTGTGGATAGCCCATTGATACAACTGAATGTGTGTAGAATAGTAATACCAGTGAAATCCTTAAAAAAATCCAAACAAAAAATCTCCCCCCAAAACTCAAAGCCACTGATACTAGCAATATCTGAGAAAGTCTGACTGTAAAATACAATATGGCAGTACTATTCCAGGGAACGAATCTGTTCCTGGAAACTGGGAAAACAGCATTTGTATTTAAAAGGCAAGATGGGGTGAACTAGGGAGCTGGACAACTTTGAGGATATCCTTGCCTTGAGTTTTCTGATTACTTCCTGCATAATTAGGGATTCTTTGGCTTGAGATTTTTTTGATAGTAAGCTTACAGGTTAGTTTAATACCTTTAGCTTCTTGATGATTTGAACAGAAATTGTGTCATGAGACTTAATGCAGTACCAATACTTAAGACTTGCTTTATGTAGCTGATTTTCTAATATAAGTGGTGGGGGTTTTTTTGGCATATATTCCAAGCATGAAAATACACTTCCTTTTCACTTATCCTACTCTAGGTATAGGGGATATGTTTTCCATCTTCAAGATAGGATTATTAAATCTGGTTCAGTGGGTTCGTCTTCAGATAGTCAGCTGCACTACCTTTTTTATCTTTTGTGTATTAACCCTTGAAATGCAGTGTCTTTTGGTGGCTACTTTGTTTTTGGTGGGTACTTTGTTTTGCTGCTTTAAAGGAAATCTGCAAGTGAAATAAAATGTGTTTGATTCAATTTTTGGACTTTTAGAAAGCTCATCTTATTCTGACTTTACAAATCTAACCTCAGGGTTCATCTTTTCATTCAGAAACATAGTGTACTCCTGTTTCTTCTTCTGTATATGGTAGGGATCTGTACACAGATGTATGGTTAAAGCAATGACTTCGCAGATTCAGCTTCTTTCTTTTGACTGAGTTCCATAGATGTGTTCCTAAGGAGATGTTCAGCTCTGAATTTGTCTGGCCTGTTGTGCCTTTAGTCTCTTCTTGGAAAGGAATTGATACCTACACTTTAGATGGCACTAATGTCTGTTTGAAATAAGTTGTTGTTGTGTGGAGGATTGAACTGTTGTTTAGCTCGTAGACATGTCTTTGAAGATGGAAGGAATAGGAAATGTTTTGTAAACACGTCTGTGTTGCAAAATGCTTTCTTCTGTAAAATAGGCTTTTTTTTTACTATGAATATTTTCAGCTCTTAGAAAACAATATTAAGTTTATGTGATCTGTTTCCTTTGCAAATTGCGCACACAGATCAATTTAATGTTAAAAAACATCCTCAAAT
Source organism: Ploceus nigricollis (assembly GCA_013399945.1). Classification (NCBI taxonomy): domain Eukaryota; kingdom Metazoa; phylum Chordata; class Aves; order Passeriformes; family Ploceidae; genus Ploceus; species Ploceus nigricollis. The sequence goes on from VXBC01013318.1 coordinate 68,868, forward strand.
CTTTTTCTGCTTATGTAGTATACTGGTTTAGAGTATACAGTAAGTTCCTGTTTCTCTATTGCTTGTGATGTATGTTAAAATAAATTAAAAGTGACATTTATTGCTGCTTACATAAGCTCAATTTCCAGATGTAGTTAAAGAGGAAAAAAAAGTAGTTGAGCATTAAGCTGTAACTTAAACATGCCTTTTTTGGCTAGAGATTTTATTCTAACTGGTATTCTCTTGCTCTTTGCAAGAGGCAGCCCCAGCACCTGATGCTTCACTCTTCATTAGGCACTGACTCCAAAATCTGAGTGTGTTTCCAGATTAATAACACTTTTAATGAATAAACATAAAGCAGTAGGTATTGAGTAGTGCCCCGAGTTTGGTAATGGTTGCATATAGAGTAGCAGGAGAACCTAGAAGGTCATGAGTCGTATGATTTTCCCTTTGCAGTGCAGCTGCTGTGCAGTGTCTCAAAAATTGCTTTGAAATATTTGATTTTCATTAAAAACCAAAGAAGGTAGTGATCAGCTGTTGCAGATATATTGCTGATCTTAATAATTATTTCCATAACTTTCATTTTTTATGATACGCTTCCAGACTTTCAGGAAAATGGCTCACCTGTGGCCTGCCTCAAAGCAGCTCACAACCGAAGACAGGCAGCAGCAGAAATGTAGGGAAAACCAAGTAGTATGTGACTAGATATGGGAATTTTCTTTGTGGAAGATGTTTATATTTCAGCAGATGGTGAAATGAAGGAAGAAATCTCTGTTCTTTGTGTGTCATAGAATAAAAGTAATTTGTTCAAAAGTAATGGGGGGTGGAGCTACTATTTTTAAGGTAGAGTTTGCCTTGTGATTGCTGCCTGTGCCTTTTAAGTGTATATGGTTTGTTGAAAGATGAAATTCTAAATTCTGTGCTTGTTGTTTTTCCTGTTTCACGCCATTTTAGTCTTTGTGTTGAGTTTCCAGGAGATATGCTATTAGGAGGGATACCTAATTCAATGACAGTTCTGTTTAACTGTATTTACTGTGCAAGGAATTGATAAGTTCCTGCTTTGTGGGTTATTGGTTTGGTTTTGTTGGTTTTTTTTATAGGATGGAGGACAGAAGAGATTTGGTGCTATTTCCTGTAATATTTGTGGAATGCTTTACACTGTGTCAAATCCAGAGGATGAAACCCAGCATCTGTTATTCCACAACCAGTTCATAAGTGCTGTTAAATATGTGGTAAGAAAACCTTCTCTTTTGAAAGACATAAACCATATCTTTTGTTTGCTTTGTGCTATACAATTCATATTACATTAAGTTGTGTTTTAATAAATTATTATCACAGTAGGCCATAAATCATCCACTTTGGGAAATAAATGTTTTTAAGAGCCATGGTAGACAGATTATATATTATGTATAAAAATACTTAGTACAATAATGGTGTTTCATTGCCATGTTATTACTTCTGCTACAATTGCCTGATCTTGGGAGGTGTGAGGGTAGTGATAGGAAAACAAAGGAATGTCACTGTTCTGAAAGTATTAAATACAGGTTTCTCTACAACTGGTGTTCGCAGCAGCAGTTGACTTAATAGTCAGATGAAGGGCTGACTGTCCTGGTTTTTTAAGTGTGTGATCTTAGAAGACTTAGAAATTACTTTTCCATTAATTATGTGTAATTTGAGGAGACACTGCCTAGGAATTCAACTGATACAATTTCATAGCATATTGAAGCTATACTGAATTTATGAAAATGTGATCTTTAAAATATGTATTTGAAAATTCCATTATATATGCTGTCTGAGTATCTCTCATTAAATCTCAGATTTGAAAAATTCTGTATAATTTCAAGTATATTGTAAAATCAGCTACTTCACACTAGCTGATATTACAAGACATAGGAAATGCCTGTTCACATGTCTGAAATCCAGAACAGAATCCACAAAGTCTATTTTCTTATCATACATGTTACCTTCAGTACTCTACACTCGAGTAGATAAGACCTCCAGGATAACTGAACTGAGGCCACCTATTCGTTTCATGTAGGCACCAAATGGCTGTTGGGCTACTCTTAAATCTCAAGCACTCTTTTATCCCACTGTTTGCAAATATAAAGATGTAACTTCACCCCTAAAGTATTTGAAAGTCTCTGGTGAATAGTTCTGGTGTTTATTCTGTCCTTGGTTGGTTTTTGCCAAATAATCTGGACATCTGGAAGGGTCTCTTCTGATACACATTAGGTGCATCGTCGGGTGGGACTGGGCAGAAATTGTGATGGGACTCAGTACATTATAATGGCAGCATAAAACACATTTCCCCATTTTATTCCTGTTTGTCCTCCCTCTCCCCACCCAAGTACTTTCAGATCTTGAATGTTACCAAAGATGTAAACATAATTCACAGAAGATTATGTTTAGTTCTTTTGGACAGAAGCTCTTTGGCACATGAGTTCAGTAGCTTCATGTAGGTAAGAAGCTGTACTGAAGTTTTGGACGTTTTGGAAGTTGAAAGCTGAAATCTCACACTTGTGTGTATGTCTAGGGTAGCTACATAATTAACATGAAAGTGACTGAGCAGGTTGCCTTAAACCAGTAATAAATAATTTCACACAGAGTTAGGTATGCTTTTAATTTGAGAAAAACTTTCCCTATTGTTTTCTCTGTTGCTAGCCATCTTCTTAAAATTTCCAACAATGTGTACTCAAGCAAATTATTTGTATAGTCAGTTCAATGAGTAAAGAGTTCTCTCTGTAATCTTTTGAGGCTTTTGTTATATTTTGTGACATTGTAGATGACTATAGAGCCGTGGAGCCATGATTTAGATAGTTACTCTGGAATGGAAACTGTAGAGTAAGAGGTGAAAGAAGAACTCTTAGGAGTCTCCAAATTCCCCTCTGATTTTTTTTTTTCCCCTCTTAACAATCTTAACACTGTTTTCTGCATGCATGAGTAACTTTTGCCATTCTAAATGGATGAGTTTTTACCACTAGTCATTTGATCTGGAGTCACTGGTTTTTGGTTGATAGTATTGTGACAGAAACATTCTCGCCTCCTCTTAGAAAATAACTTCAATTTAAGATAAGCCTTCTTGGCATTGAATTAGTACACCAAGTGACTACTTGTTAATTCTTAGTCATCCAGAAATACTGGAAAGATTGCTAATTTTCCTGGTTTTGCTAGGAGGTTTTTAGTGGGGATTGTTGGGCGGATGGTTTCTGCATATTTGTGTGTAGCTGCTGCATTGAAATTTTAACCGTCTTCCTTGCCCTGACAGTGTTAACTGGACAGTAGCATCAGGGGATTAAAAAAATGTACTAGGGAAAGTCCTGGTAACTCAATGGTGTTCTGAACTGGTTCAGGAACACATGGTCTCAGTGACCTTGGCGTGTTACTTTTTAGCTCTCCAGACACTCTTTATATGTAGTTAATATGTTGGGCATTACTTGTGATTCAGAGGCCATTCTAAGGGATTTTATAAGCATTTGTCATTCTCGTGTCATTCACATTCTCCATGTCATATGATGAGGTCCCAGTCTGATTTGAGAAAACTTTTCTCAGTTTTTTTCTCCCTTTCAAGCATCTCTTGTTATGGGCTTAGTAGTACTATGCATGATTAATTTCACAGACTCAAAAAAAGTAGGCCTATATCATTGTCATGCTAGACCTCCTTGCTGTGAACTGTGAAAATGGACACTATTGTTAGTGTCTTTCCCACCTGCCTGGAGGTGCTCTGTAGGTTTTTTTTAAAGTTTTGAGTAGCCAGAAGGTAATTTGCTGTAAATAATAAATTACTTGTTCTCTTCAACAAAATACAGCTTTGTTCGGTGGGTTATTTTAAAGGCCTGTCTTACTCCTTGTAGTAAAAAATTCTGTTTAGGTCTCTAGAAATACCATGATGACCCCAAAAGAAGGACAGGCTAACAAGGAATTAGTATTGGATACTTGCTTTGTTGCGGATGTCTGATAGAGATGTTAAGGAAAATGTAGGCCTTGTGTGTAGAGAGGAAATTTAACAAGTGTAATGACAATTTCTAGATTTGAGAACAGAAGATTGGCAAGGATTGATACAGGTTTTCCTAAGGGTGACATTTTCTATTAATAGAAGCATGCAGATTAAATTAGCAAGAAGATAAGATGGCCAAGAAGGATACCACTGGAGCAGGAGTGAGAGATGTCCCCAGCTGCAGACAAATGGAGCAGTCTGTCTCAATTTCCTCTGGTTTCAGACATCTGAAAGTCTCCAGACAAATGATGCCATTCTAGTGTGTGTGTGTGCACTGAGTGGTGATGTACACATTAGGTGTTAGTTCCAGCAGGATGGGCAACTCTGGGGTGGATAAATGATTCAGTTTTATAAAATCTTCTAGCTGTGATACCACACAGTATCAATTCTGCATCCTCTCTCTGATACCACGTAGGATCAACTTAGTATTTCTGCAAAATATTTTTGTAAGAGCAAGGCATTTTAATGGTGTTCTGAAGTTGCAAAGCTGAAACCTTAAGGTAGTAAATGCCTGTGGATTCAGGTGTCATATGTAATTGCAGTTAATGTGTTTGTATTTCAGCTCATCTTCTTAGTTAAGAATATCTTGAGCTTAAGAAAATGGAGGAAACTGTTATTTGGGCTGTGTAATCTTGATAAGTTTACAGCTATTCTACTGTAACTGCACCCAAGTTAGTCTCTGAGCTTCTTAGGATTCTCACATTTAAAGAAAGGCAATATTTGACTTCTTGGCATCTAAAGTTAATAGGATATTGGGATTGAAGATGGCGCTGAACTTCATGTCATCTTAGAAGGATTTCATACTTGTCTTGATTTGCATTAATTCCAAAAGTAATGCATCTGTATGACATAAAAATAATGTTACAAATGAAGTTCTTACCATTAGTATCTTCTGTGAGAAGTTTTAATAGTGTAGTAGTTATATCCAAGGATCTTAATGTGTTCTGCTGTCAAAAACTCATTCTCTACATTCCATGCATAGGAAGGAGAGGCAGAATATCTATTTGTCAGGAAGAAGAATGCAGCAGACTAATTTCTCTGCTGCAGATTGCCAAGGACAATAGTTTACAAAATTTCACACTAGACTTCATTACTAGGGAAAAAATTCATAAATGTTTTTCATAGTGAAGACCAAGAATTTTACAGTATTAACCATGTTTTCCTCAGTACCTCAGTATTTTTGAGGAAAAAAGCTTTATCAGAAAAAAACACAGGTTTTTTTTTCATGTTTTTGTATTCAGTTGAGAAATAGTGAGTACAGAAAAACCAGAACTGGCATAAACAGAAAGGCATCAGCATTGCTATATGATTTCCTACTCATATGTAAGAATTTCTAAAAATTTAGCCTGCTTCCCATGAATTTCCTATGACATCTGTGAACTTACACTTTTAAAGACAAATCTACATCAGAGATTATTTTAAACTATAAGCAGAACATAATTCATGAAAAGCAGAGCACTGAACATTTAGTTACTGGGCTGTTAATGTTGGAGCCATCTTTACACCTCTGTTCTACCTCATTTTTTATATACATACATCATATTCAGTGAAAACAATGAACTGCACTCTGTAGTGGTAGCTGCTGTCTACACTATTTCATGATCTGCTATCAGGTCTGTATTGCCCTTTTTGTAATGATGTCTTTTGTAATCCTATTGCCATTGCCCCTTAATAAACACAGCAGAAGCAACCTTTATTCATGTTTGAATTGGGAGGAAGTTAGAGGTAGACTAAAAAGGACCTAACAGTGCATTGCAGAGTTGCCTTACTTTCTCAAGCAGTTACAAATACTTGCAGGATCGATAGTCCCAACATGGAGGGGAGGAAAGTGTTGCTACAGTGCTTACACACCCCCTTACAGCACCAGTCTGCCCAGCTGTGGTGAAGGGTCTCTGCCTGCCTTGCTGCTGCTGGCTGGAGGTAATCTGTTGTTGGGCATAGACTTGCAGTATCAGGGATGAGTGCTGTAATAATCTGCTTTTACTCCAGGCCTTGCAGAACATGTTTTCCTGTGGGAAAAGTAGCTTTCCTTTTGACTTCTTTGGCATCACAGGGGATGTGTGTCAATGCTTGGGCATCTGATTTAACAGTAAATAAGTCTTAGTTTCCTAAAGTAATGTCAATTAAAAGAAAAGGGAAGAAAAGGGAAAGTTCAGGACATGACATTGCAGTAGAATACTCTGTATTGCAGACATAATACTTCTGTTTCTTAATCTACTGAGGTGTTCTTGTCATCTGCCTGCTGAAAGAGTCCCACTTTAGTTCTCAGTGATTGAAATACCTTGCAGACTGTAGTATTTTAGTAGTGTTAAAATAGTGGGGGTTTGGTTAAAAAGTGTTAATAGGTGTGTTTAGGGAAATCATTTTCAGATCACATGAAAATGCTGACACTAAAGCATATTTTGTGTACTGTAAATATCTAATAGGATTAGTCCCAGCTGCAGCTGTAGCACTTTCCCTTCAGTGTTACAGTATGACAGAGTTGTGACCGGTCTTGTGCATTGCTTCCATTTGTCTCATTTAAAGGAAGCAAAACTCAGCAATAAGGTGCAGATAAATATATGAAATCATAGTTTTTCTTTTTAACATTATTAGAGCTGCATATTACTTTAAAGGCTCAATATGGCTGTAAAATGGCTTTCCTAAAAATCTAGATGAGCTTAGGCTTTGCAGAAACTTTTTGGAAAGCTGCATCTAAAAGATGCATTTCTGAATTCCAAAATACTTCAATTTAGAAACTACCCCTACTGTGATTATCATCAGTCTCCATATTATACAGATCACTTAAGAAGATGAACAGGTGGACAGTAATGAAAATAATGAGTCCTGTACATTTGAGAATCAATTATTGCATTTTTACAGATTTTTAGACTTGTGCTAATATACTGTTGCTTAAAGGCATAAATACTGTGATGTTGAGATGTGTTGTGTTCTTTATTGGATTTCATTTTGTGGAAATACCTGGCTATAACATTACCAGGATACCTTAACCTAAAAATTAGTTTTGAATTTTCTGCATTAGGCTTGCAGCAGTCTGGATGCTGTAATGGCAGGATTATCAAACAGATTGCATTTACATCCTGAGAGATGATTTAAAATAGGCTGTAAAGAGCTCTTGCAGAGCAAACAGGTAGCCAAAAGGCAGAAGAAGACAAAAATTTGAGAGAGGTAAGGTTTGAGGTTGGAGAACAGTAATTCTTGCCCGATTTTTTGATGCCTTTCCTGATGACAGTCTCAAAAATCATGTCACAATCCCACAAAGTGCACTTTACTGCTCCCCTAAATATGATGACACTGCTGTTTACTGCTCTTTGTGTTCAGACCATAATATATGTAAATTTAAACAGGATCTTCATTTGTTCAGTTACTACTGAGGAGAAAAGCAGACAGGATTAAAATGGTGTCTGTGTTGCAACAATTGCCATGCTGGGTGCTAAACTAATACTTAAATAGTTTCAGGGCTAGCAGCAAGTAGATACATTTCTAAAATTATTCTCTTCATGTCCTCCTTGGGGTAAGGGAGTAAAATCAGTATGAATAAAATGAGGTGCAGCTCAAGTATTATAACACTGAAGTTTAACATTTTTTGTGGTAGTATATATGGCATTCATATAGTGCCAATTCCATTGCTTGGTCTTTAGTCAAACGTTATTTTATGGGAAGGTACAGATTTCAATGAGAATCACTCCATCAGTATTGTTTCTTCAAAGACTTTTTTTATTTAAAGTTGCTTTGAAGTAAGACTTGTAGATCAGCCTTTTTAGTGGCTGAAGTTACTTCTGTATTCAATATTTTTAGGTCCCATCAAAGCAACTTGAGTTCTAATATCTACCAGTCCCATCTTGCTAGATTTAAGTGGCTTTTTTGTTTTGTTTTTTTCCATGCAGGTACTGCTCATTATTCACCACGAGTGTGGATCTGAAGAAGAGTTAATTACCTCTATTTTTTTGAGTATGTTTATACTTCAGATACACACAACGTAGTCTCCTTCCCTATTAGATTCTTAGAAGGTAGTTATAAATTTTTTTCTAGTATCCTTCTTGTGGCTTTAACAGTTATGATCAGTAACAAAATAAACTATTCCTTACATTTTGGGCAACTGCATGCCAATCAGTTCACTTAGAACCTCCTGGAGGTCTTTCGCATGCCAGACTTTTAAAACTGAGTGTGTATTTGTGGAGGTAACTATGTTAAAAAGAAATCTTCTAATAAAACTTAGGGCTTTCTCATTCACTGGACTTCGAAAAATAAGTATTTATGTAGGTTTGGAAATCAGTTATGTGAGCTGAATTTGCTACTTCTGTTCTAAAATTGAGTTTGCACTGCAGTTCTGGGGGAAAAACCTAGTTGGGAAATTGTAAGATGCTTTCACATTGTTTTTAGATATAGTTAGGCTACTGTATAAATTATTGTATAAATAACATCATATTTTATCTGTTATGCTTATTTTAAAAGGCTAGCTGAAGTTTACTTCTCTAGCAAAGCAACTGCTAAATTCTGTGAAATCTGCATCAATTCAGTGTCTAGAACAATAATTTACCACTTCGGTTTGTAAAAGTACATCATGTATATGATTTAGATAAGTGTTTGTTTTATTTAGGGTTGGAAAAAGGAGAGAATCTTGGCTGAATATCCCGATGGAAAGATAATAATGGTTCTTCCTGATGACCCAAAGTATGCACTTAAAAAGGTATGGTTAGAAGGACTGGACTTGTATGTCTTGCTTTGTTTGTTTTCATATAAATAATGAGAATGTTCTTAGAAAAGTTTGTGTCATTTACATGTGAACAGGTGAAATTGGACTCAAAACTGCAGTGGTTCTGTTCCCTTTTCCACAGATAGGTCAGATGCCTGACTCTTAAGCACTGCTGGTTTCTTCATAGAGAGGCTGGGCCTGGGCAGGGGTGGGAAGAGCATCAACCAAGTGACTTCTTAAAGTTTGGTGTTGGTTTGTTTTAAGTATCGTTGCAGAATGTCTGACGGATATTTTATGTAATATAAACTTCCTGTTATGTTTAAATGAACTGAAATTTATTAACTTTATAACACAGCACAAATGTGGCACCATTCTCTAGGTGACTTTTTGATAAAAACAGAATTAGGTGGAAAGTCATCTCGTCCATTGCCATGTCCAAAGCAGAATTTGCTCTGATTTATGATGCATCTGACAACTTTCTAAAAATTCTACCACTAGAGGTTTGTCTGACCTCTTCAGACTGTATTACAGTGCTTCATTAACCATAACAGTAGGAAATTTTCCCTGAATGTCTTAACATTCAGGACATTCCCTTAATGTCTCCATAAGTTTATGCTCCTGAATTAGTACTTATCATCCTGCCATAGCTATAGAAAACATCCTTCTTTTCCTCCTTGCAGCAGATTTTTTGTGCCTGAACAAACTGATTTTTTTCACCTTAAGGAGATTGACTGGATGTGCTGTTTTTTTTAGTTTATGCTCCTGAAAAATGTTTCTTACAGCTCCATTCATTATCATGCTCTCTTCTAGCTAATCTCCATTTGTGCCATGACTCATGTCTTCCTTGAAGCTCTAAAACTGGTCCCAGCACATTAATGGGGACTTAGAGCAGTCGGGTACTTCAGTGTCCTACTGCCTAACCTGTGTTCATACATCTTAAAGTGTCATTTCACTGTAGCCTGGTGCTGACTCTGCTTAGCTGGGGATTTGCTGTGGCTAATAGGGACTTTTTACAGTATCCCAGTCACAGGGCCACAGAATGGTTGAGGTTAGAAGGGACCTTCTGGAGGCTGAATTGATGCCCAAGATAGCTCTTGCTGCTGGTGTGGCTGTAGCAGGTTTCTTTAGTCTAAGTTACTGAATTAAAATGAAACTACAAATTTTCATATTTTATGCAGATAAGTTTATTTGTTTAGTTGTATTTTTCTTGTGGGATTATCAAAATTTTAGTTTAAGTTTTTTCTTAATTTGTTGTACATTCATTTTTTTTATATAATGGCTGAAGAAAAAGAAGGAAGAGTGTAGCAAATTAAGTCTGTAGTTCTGTGTAGCTGAAGTTGATAGAATCTTACAGCTATCATAACCATGGGTGCCTGATTACAAGAATAGTTTTACCTGGTGTTTCAGATAATAGGATGTGTCATTAAATGATTAGTACCTGAAGGTTAGGTGAGAAAATAGAGAGTAACTCATACCTGTTAAAAATTATTTTTAAAGCATTTTAAAGCATTTTTAGTGCAGCTTTCTTTACTGTGCGGGTGCCTGCTTATTGGAACAGACTGCCCAGAGAGGGTGTGGGGTCTCCCTCACTGGAGATATTCAAGAACTGTCTGGATGCAATCCTGTGCCATGTGCTCTGGGATGGCCCTGCCTGAGCAGGGAGGTTGGACCAGATGTGGTACCTTCCAACCTGACCCATTCTGTGATTCTGTGATACTCACAGCATCAGTAATTCTCCTTGTGCATTACTACTGTAACTACAACATGCATTCAAGAAACTTATGCCATTTAATGCACCATAGGTGAGGACATCTTTTTTGTCTTATGGGAGATGAGGGATGATAGCAGCTGTTCCAATGTCCAGATGTAGGTTCAGGAATCCCTCAGTAAAAAATTAGCCCATGCCTAAGCTTTCATTTATGTTCATGCTGGAGTTCTCTGTTTTTTCCAAACTTGCTGATACTAAACAAAATTTTATTTTTAGTTTCAGTTGCTCTTTGAAAACCCAATAGAAGAGTAGAAAGCTGAAGGAAGGAGACAATAGTTACTCCTTTATAACAAATGCCTATATTTTCTACCTGCCTTGGCACTGTGCCTGCTGTCATCTGCTCAAAATCCTTAATGGATTAGTTCTTTCAAGACTTCAAAAATAACAAAAAATCTTAAACTGCTTTAACTTTCCTTGCAGGTCTAATTAACTTCTAAAATACCAGAGCTCACAGTTTGATTTTCTGCATTCTCTCTATTAGCCTTTGTCTAATGAGTTTGGACTTAATAGAAGCTGACTGAGGGGTCTCTACTTTTCCTATTTTCAGACAAGTATTGTTTAAGGAACATTTATGCTGATGATGTGTTGCAGGTTACTTGGGTTGATCCTTAAATTTTGGAATAGCTTTCAGTATTCGAGATACCCTAATACATTTTTGCAAATATGTGATTTTAATGTAAATTTATAAAAATGTGCATATAGACCTGTTTCTTATACAGCATTTAAAATTATTTTGACAGGTTGAAGAAATCAGAGAAATGGTAGACAATGACTTGGGATTTCAGCAAACTCCTCTCATGTGCTACTCTAGAACTAAAACTCTTCTTTTTATTTCTAATGACAAAAAAGTCATTGGCTGCTTAATTGCAGAACATATCCAGTGGGTAAGTGATTGAATTGGGAAAGATAGTCTATGTCAGTGCTTAATAACTGTTTTTCACAGCAAATTACTATTTTGTGTGTGCCTGTTCCACAGAGGAAGAGACTGGGTGGTTGGACCATTCTAAAATGTAGTTACTCAGTTTTGTGTGGTTGATACTGAGCAGAGACACATGGATGGTGTCATACTTGGCTCAGACAGACCTCATAATTTAAAAACTTGCTACAGCTGAGGGGTGGAATTTTTCTTCCTCTGCTGTTTCACAGCTCTGGCTGTGCTCTTGCCTGTTCACAAGCAGGTTCGACTCCCTACCCAGCAGAAATCCAGCATGGATGAAAGAGTGCATGCCCTGTATGATTGAGTTGAATCACCACAGGGTCAAACAGCTCCACAGGAAATAAAAGCAGAGGACAGAACTGCACTGGAAGGCAGGACAAGAAGTCATTGCAGTACTAATCACTGATGTCACATAATCTGTCTTGTTCATTCCAAACTGTATTGTTTTCTATTGTCCCTTGGGAGTATCAGACAACAAGCAAAACAATCCTAGCCAAAGCCAGAGAAATTGATGCAAATGCTCTAATACAGGTAGTAGTAAGGATTGGATTATTTCTTGCTGTTATTTTAAGTGAGATAAACTTCAGAGAGTTTTTTGTTTATTTAATCTTTTATAATTTGCTTGATTTTTGAAACTGTTATGAGAAATTAAACAAGATGCAAAAATACAGTCTTTTTGCTAAGGCAGTTTAGCAGCCAAGTATGTTTAACTGAAATAAATTAAACATTAATTATTTTCTTCATCATCATTAGTGATGCTTTTATAAAGTGATGAATGTTTTTTACATCATCTGCAGGGCTACAGAGTTATAGAAGAGAAGGTTCCAGAAATCAGTTCAGAAAATGAGAAAGTGATATTTGAGAGACAGAAAGCATGGTGCTGTTCAACTTCTCCAGAACCTGCCATCTGTGGGATCAGTCGGATCTGGGTGTTCAGCATGATGCGCCGGAAGAAGATCGCTTCTCGGATGATAGAGTGTCTCAGGTAAGAGGAAAACATTCCTCAGCTGCAACAGAACTCAGTGCAAGACATTGATTGTTTTGTGTGTCTCGTATTTCCAAGCTGCTGGTGATACTGGGGATATGGATTTGAGCACAGTTGACAGTTCCAGCATTAGGTGGAGTTCAATAACTAATGTCAGTACTCACAATTGTTTGTCTTCCGCAGAAATTGTTGAGTGCAATTGTAATGAGTCACCCTGGCAGACTCCAGGGGGACATTCCTCCTCAGTAATTATGAGTAAAGGACACAGGACTCTCTTTGGTCAGAGTGTGAGATTACCCATGGACTGGGACCATACCATTGGTTGATGGTCCATTCCTTAGAGGTAGCAAGAGGGAAGCAACAGAGACCCACTGCACCAAACTATTGGGTATAGTCTCGTGGCTTCCAGCTGTTGTTTTGTTTTAGTTTTTTATATATACTCAGGTTCACTGAACCTTACGGATATTTTCAATTTCCATGGAGATTTAGTAGCTAGTGGTGAGTGTATTCCAGCTGAATGCTAAGTGGTACATCCATAAAAAGGACTCAGACATCTGTGCTATTGTCTAGATAAATGTTAAAAATGTTGCATCTCCAAACCTTAGGTTTCTTTCCAAGAAGTTTAAATGTCAGTTCTAAGTAATGGCAAGAACTGCTCAAATCTTAACGACGGCTGGGCTGTCAGGTTTGTGCTCGCCTCATCTTGTTGGAGTTTCTAGAACAGGTACTGCTGCCTCTCCCAGTCTTCACCTTCTTGGGTATTTGGAGAGCTCAGCAAAGCTGTTCTGCCCTGCACAATTCATCTTGCCTGGCTGGTGGAGCAAATAATGATCAGATTGTGTTTTGGCTGACCTATTGATGGTAAAGCTGTATTCACATAAGCATATTAATCCTTTTTATCTCTTATGTTTTTGGCAGATTTTAAATAGTGTGTTCTGTAGCTTCCTAAAAACTATTTCTAAAGGAAAGATTTCTCTCCCAAAATGATGCTGAAGTTACTCCCTCAGCTACAGCCCTAAAGGATCTTTAGAATCAATTTTGATGACTTGTTGCAGATACGTGAGGCCTTAGTTTTCCTCTTAACTGTGTTCTGCACCTCCCCTTTTGCTGTGCTCTGGTGCTTGTTTGGCCTTCCAGTAGCTCATTGCTGTATTCACTAAAAAGTTTTGCGTTATTCTGGTGCTCCGTTGGTTTGTAGAAAGGTCAGATGAGATCTAGAGCTGGTGTAGATGAGGGATCCTAGGAAGTTGCCAAAGGCAAAGGAAAGGAGTGAGACTTGCTTTGGGATGGCAGTAAGCAGTTATATCTGCTCAGCTGCCTAAACCTAAACGTTTTCCATAGCAAAAAGTACTTGGAATGGGATAATTTTGGTAACCAGCTAAATCCTGACTTCAGAATGTGGAAGGCATCGTAACAGACTGAGGTTAATTTTGAGATTGTCTGCCCCATTTCACTCAGGCTTTCACAGTACCTTGGAGTCACAGAAACCCAGTCAGACAGTCTTAAGAACCTTGCAAAATCATCTTTCTGAACACATGAAAGAGAAGAGAATAAAGATGGTAGTAATTAAAAAGGATTTTGTTCTTATTATCTTTTCCTCAGTATTTAATGGTGATGTCCATATGAGTGAAACTCCTGCTTGCTCTTCAAGAATATTTATGTTTATTTTGTAGAAACTAAAGAACTTAAGTCTAAAGGTAGTTTCTTCTGTTTCTAAGGGTAAAATAACACCTCCCCTTTAAGACCAGTTGAGGTCTTAAAGCCTGAATTCAGTTTTCCAAAATTGCTCACACAGCCAGCCAGAGAATTAGAATGGTATCACTTGATTCCCACTCTCCCTTCAAATAAGACTAGAACATACAGGAAATACTCTTCATTAACAAGTTAAGCAAATTGATTCTTTCTTTTTGTATAGTTAATTACTGAATGTGTATTTAGAAGTTGTGCCTTGAGCTTGGTCCCTTGAGGCCCCTCCATAAGCACCCCAACTTGATTCATAGCTCATTTTCAATCCTAGTGATTGTAGTCACAGCCCTAGTGGTCTCTTTTCTATTAAAATAATCTTTGGAATGAATTCAAACTTTTTATTTTAAACTTTGAATTTGAACTAATTGTTGTGTACAAATATTCCTTCTACACAGACCCTTATAAAATCCCCTCCCAGAGCAAGTGGTCCTCCTTGCTTTTTGGAAGGAGGAGATAAATCCTATGAATAGACCCATCTCCTCCTAACAGAACTTTTTCCTTTTGAATTACTGTGCCACTTAATTAATGGTTTGTTGCCTAATAGCATAAATATTTTTCATTATTCTCTGAGAGTAATTATCTTCTTTAATTTTTTTCCTTTTTATCTCTTTTAAACAGGAGCAACTTCATATATGGCTCATACTTAAGCAAGGAAGAAATTGCTTTCTCTGACCCCACTCCTGATGGAAAGCTCTTTGCAACACAGTACTGTGGCACTGGACAGTTCCTGGTATACAACTTCCTCAATGGACAGCACCAGACTTAACTGCTCTGCAGGAATTCCATTTTTATTGGAGACTTCTCCCAAACTGCATGGAGTGGGTGCAGACCTTCAGCAGAAGCCAGGGCCATTTTTATTACAGTGAACTCAGGACTGGTAACAACCAAGTGGTTGTACTATTTTATTAAAATTGTAAACAATGCAGTAATAGGCTAACTTTGTTTTTTTAAAAGAAAGATATTTTATTAACTTTTACAAAAGTTTGATTGTATTTTATCTAGTTATTCATGTTTACATGCAGCAGAAAATTGTTCATAGTGGACTGTAAACTAATGCAAAGACTCTAGTCTGGCTGATGAGTACATGCTGAAGTTCTTACTGAGGTAATATACCAGTGCTTCCCAGTACTGGAGTGCTGGGCTCCTGCCCCAGCTCCCACTACAGCACTTGTCTGACAGAGTTCCAGGCTGTGCCCAGTGGAATTGGGGCAGGAAGTGTTACAGTGCAGTCGCTGTGGGCAACAACCCTCACAGGCTGTACGGTGCCTTCTGGGGTGCCCCTGTACCCTGCTCCATGGCAGGGTGCCTGCTCCCTGGCAGCAGCATTGGAATCTTGTTGTGGCCCCTGTCCCCTTCTCCCCCAGATTAGTTTTGGAGTAAAAGGTGGAATGAAAAGCCCAAGGACTGGTGTACTCGTCATTCTTCAAGTATTGTACTGAGTATATACCTTTGTTAGTGGACTTCACTTTGATACTTGTCACTCCTTCATAAATCTCTCCTCTTTCAAAGGGTTTGTATGTTGAAAAACTGCTGTGGCCTTTCTTGATCTGTACATAATGTAGATAGATTAAAAATAAAATACTTGATAGCTTTTTTAAAGTTACTCTGTATAATACTAAGTGTGAATGAATCTTTAGTGTATTTCATACTTTTCTTGGTGGGAAAAACGTAACATGCTGAAGATCAATGCCCTTAGGAGGTCTGGATCAAGACCATCCTCATACAAGGTTTATGGTAAGGTGAGCGGGGATACCTTCTGTTTTGAGTAACAGTTTAAAACCCTAATGGAAGATGGGAAAGATTTAGTTAAGGTTAAACTTAGGGTTTGTTTCAGTTTTGGAACCTGTGTGCAGTCAGGATGTACTTGTTTATGGTGTGCTGTCCTTAGCCTTGGTCTAGAGCTAAAGCAAAGACCTCGTACCACATCCCAATCAATACTCAAGAGTTCTTAAAAGCTGTAGTAGTGAATTCTCCAGTGCTGAATTCTGGGCTGCAGATGCTGTTTGTTTCCAAGCTGCCACGTGTAATTTTCCAGGGGATTGTGAGCAGCCTGTAAGAGCTTTGTCAGAAAAGTGGTGCATGTGCACAGGAACTCTGGAAGCGATCCTCTGTGGTGGGCTCAGAAAGCAGGACCCATTAAGAGAGAGGCAGTCTGGAATGGTAACTTAATATATTCAAATTTAATGAAAGCACATTATAAACATACCATAGCCACAACTTCAGACAGTTTCAGTTCATAAACAATAACATGAGGTAGACTGACTAGTGAAGCTAAATTCACCAAGTTTTTGGTTAAGAAAACTTTACACTAGGAAAGCAACGTTTTTAACCCTCTTCCAAAAGTCACAAAAAGCAATTACATAAGTTAAGCAAAAAGCATCTGCATATGATTCTTTAAATCTTAGTTTACATTCAGTTTTAACCTGTGAATAGACAAGAACATCTACAGGTAAAATATAACGCTGGCCAATTTTCATACATTCATAAGAATGGCCTTAATGGCAAGGCTTAAAACCAAAATGGAATAGCAATCATGTGCCTGTCACCCAAGGGTCTCCTTGCCAGGAATTCACAGGCAGCCAATTTAAAGTGTTCCATGGGACAGGCCTGTGCTGCTGGGGCTGGTGTGGTGCACTCTGGCCAGAGCGTTACCAAAACTCCTGGCTTCCATAGGGGACAGCACTAAGGAAATGGGTTTACTGTTAGCTGGTAAAGGCAGGCAAATACACTGATTTTCTAAATGCACTCTCAGCCTTCAGGATGATTTTGCTCTGCTCCACCAGTGGGCTAGCTGCTCCTGGTAGTCTCAGCACCTGGAATTTTAAGAACTTAGTGCAAACATCAAATACATGAACAAAAAGGAAACCATTTTTGAACATGTAATACCTGACACTTTTCTACACCATGCTAAGACTGGGGGCTGGCCTTAAGCCCTCTGGCAAAACCAGAGCTACTGGAATACATTCAGGTGTGTAGCAAATGCTTCAAGAATCATCTTTTATATCCCTATGTCTTCCCAGTGTTAAAATAGGTAAGGCAGGTTGTATCTGAAGGAAAATAAAAAATAAATTTACCGAAAGGGGTTGTTCATGTGAAATTTGCTAAATTTACAGCATCAGAAGTAATGCTACATCAACACAGACATACGCAAACCATTTTCCTTTGGCCTCTGTCAAATATATTATGTTTATTCATCTGTAAACATCTTTTCACAAGATAAAAAAAGTTGCTTAATTAACACTGCCTTAAAAAAATGCAGCTTTGGCAGGTCCTTCTGCAATGACTGCAGGTCAGGTCAGGTATAAAGATGCATTAATTTCATTGGTTTTTGGGGGGAGTAAATTCATATTCCTGAATAGCTTTTAAGAACACTCTGCATTTTTCTTATTGATAAAGGGGGTCACAATGTGCAGAAAGATGTTTGTTGGGGATGTGTGTGTAAACCTCAGTGAGACAACACCTGCTAACTGTGAGGGGAACAGAGCACTGGTGCATACACCTCTGACAGCCAAATGCTATGGCATCAAGTTAATTCCGGAACACTTCACAAGGATCAGTATTGCAGCTGGAAATGCAACAGTGTGTGACTGCTGCAGAGCCAGTATTTACAGAGGTACACAGATGATGGTTTCAGGTGACGTATTCACACATCTCTGCTTCTGGAGAGTCCCTCCTGAGCAGTCCCAGCTCCCTGGGATTTCTCCTCTGCTCCCACCTGGAGCTACTGTAGAATACTTCCTGTTTGTCTTGGGACCAGCTCAGGCACTGTTACTCTCTTGCACATTTCTTGGTGTGTTGCTTCATACAGGGGTACAACTCGGACCTGAACCCAGCTCTGCAGCCAACTGGAGTTGAGTGTAAAGGAAATGGAGAGTGAGTTGCGGGCAGTCCACCACAAAGGCACCGGACAAACAGGAGGATGCATTTCCATACGCAAAGGGGGACGGACTGCAAGTTTCCAAAGCTCTGAGAAGAGTTAGAAACTGAGAGTGATTTGCTGGGAAGGTACTCTGGCCTCTAAGTGAAGAGAGAGCAGCTCTGAGAAGCCTTTTGCTTCGGGCTCTGGAGCTGAGGAGGTGCCTGCTGGGGCAAAATACCATTGCTAAGGGTGCACAGTGCCTGCCATGCATTTGCCCATTTGTTCAGGTTTAAGTAGTAAACTTTGAACACCTGTGGAAATTTTGCCAAAGACAGTTTCAATACGTACACAATTACAAGTTTTAAACTAACACTGCACAGAGAACAAGACTATTCCTCGTAATACAAATATCTACTTTATATTGTAGTTTCAAACCCCTGAGTATTCCTGTACCACAGCACAGAGCTAAAGAGACGCGGTGGGCTCTCCTCCACCTATCTTCAATAAATTCCACATGCTAGGGTGCATTTCACGTAACACATTCAAGCTTGCAGCTGCAAGAGGAGAGCAGCTTCTTCCCCTAATTCAGCTGAATATGAAAAGGATTCTTCTTTGACGAAACAACATCCTCTTCCCAGATCCTACAGCTTGGTTGGCTGTGTGATTGGTGTCAGTGGTTGTGAATGATGTGGAAATAACTGGAATCCAGGATCCTTTAAATCATAACCGATGCGGTGATTTTACCCCAAAGAATAAAGCTACTTCAGAATGCGGGGAATCCTTTAGAGCAGTCAAGATAAATATTGGTTGCACTTTGCTCCACAGTGATTGTACTTTTTAAAAAAAAAAGTTCTTTTTTTTTTCTTTGTTAGCAGTGTCTCAGCAAAGCTTATATGTGGCGTCCCGTAAGGAAATAGAGTGGTTCATCATCACTACTGTTTGCAGTTTGAAACTCATCCCGAAGTCGGAACTGCCACTCATCCTCCAACTCCAACCGGACTATTGTCTGCCGTAGCGAGCTTCTGTCTTGGCATATGACACACAGGGTGGCACCTTTAATTGAAAAGTGCGTTAGATTCTCAAGGTACAATAACAACTCATTTCTTTCACTGATTTTCCTGAAATATTTTAAAGAAATCTCTGCTGCTAGGGAGGAAAAAAGTAGTATTAGAAGGGTCTATCACCAGCCAGTGATATCACCACCAGCCAGTCCAGGCTCAGATCCATCCTTGGAGCTTCAGGACAGAAACAAACGTGTCCATCTCCAGGAAGGCACAGACACGGAGAAACAAGCATGGTGTGAGGTGTACTTTGGATCACAGGATGTCACTGCCTGACAGGCAGGCAGTGTTAATATCATCAACTGCAACAGAGAGAACATGAACTGGATCTTAAAATTACTACTGATAATTAAGCCCAAATAATAAAGCCAACTTTTTTGTTTATTTTATGGGACATTTGGGTTTGTAGAAGGTCAGTGATGAAATTCTATGAAGCCAAACCAGTCTCACAACTGACTTAATAAAATCTGCTGACTTCCTTAAGTATGAGAGCTGTCCTTGGTAAAGCACTCTAAGAGTCTGTAATTTCTTCTGTGGCTTAACAAATTTACAAACTTCATTCCACCTGGTGTTACACATGATCATTTAATAAGCAGGAGAACTGGACACCTTCAGGACCATCCCCAGCGTGTCTTTGTGCCTTCTTCCTCTGTCCCTGCCCTGCAGGGCCCAAGACGGCACAGGAGCAATCTTCAAAATGTGGTTCTTGGAACTGGCTAAGGGTCACCCCCCTATGGTACCCCTGCACATGCACCATCCTCAGTCAGCAAGAGAGGGAAACGACTCAGCTGTGCCACCACAACTGCACTGGAGCTCTGCAACACACTTCAGCATTACTGAATTCCTCTGGCAATTTGCTAATTGCCAACATTAAGACAAAAATAAAGATTTTTACGAGGTTTATCAAGCTCTGGTGAGGCAGACCAAATCATCCTTCAGCTAAGAGCTGTCCTTATTTACAGAACTGAAGATTTACTGCCATTATAGGCTGATTGCCAGAGCAGAATTTCCCGTCCTCATCACTAACATCTATGCTCACAACTCTCAAGTTGGTGACTGCACAATTCACTGCCTGATTTCCACAATCCTTGCTGATGTCACTTTAAGATAACTTAATGAATGTCATTTATCAACGCTTACCTAAGGTTCAATTATCTGCCAACAGGAACAGAAGTTTCATACACCCCTCAAAAACCACTCCATCTATTTCTTTTGAAAACAGTGCCAAAACAAACTGTGAAAATAATGGAGCTGTTTAATCAAGCTGTTTATTCCTCTGCCTTTCCCTTTTCATCCATGCTATTATTAGTTGGCGAGAGGCACCCAGGATGCCCAGCAGAGAAGTGAGATTACCTTTGAGAAACCTGAACCGCTTGAGGAGGTCTGCACCAACGAAGGAGTCACAGAGATAGAGCAGAAGTCCACTGAAGAACACCCCTTCACAATTGACATTGACTGAGTGTGGGCGAGAGCTAATGTAGCATATGGCCACCTGAAACACAAGGGGGAAAGAAATGCTTTCTGTCTTAGAAATGTCTAAGGATGACCTATATGGAATGGAATATAGCTTAGTGATAACAGGCAAGTCAGCTGGCGCTCTGATAAAAATCCAATCCAAAAGACTGCAGTACTCAGCAAACCTTCTCAAAGAAGTAACACGGAACAAACCTCTAGATTCGAATTTGGTCACCAAGTCTGCAACACATTATTTCAGGGCTGTAATTCAGTTTGATTTTTTTTTCTCTACAAATTACCTGCTTATAATGACTGTATAGATTATACAGGTTATTCTAATAAGGATACATTTGTCAAACTAAGTAAGCGATTCCATAAGTAGGGGAAATCCTGATGCTTGTGGTTCCAAGCACTCTGGTGTCTCAGTGCTGTGATGGCTGTTATATAACAAGGTGTGTCTCCTGCATCTTACCACTGACCTCCATAAAATTTGCCTGGACAACACCCTTGTTAGACATTGACCCTGCTCCGGATTCAGTTCAAGCTGACCATTAGGTTCAAAAATTCTGAATTCCCCACCTACAGACATCTAGAACATACTTCCAAAAATCTAATTTCCTTGAAACCCAGGTTCATAAAAAGAGAAGCATCAAAGGATGAACACCAGATTTTGTCAAGAATGGCATCACTGTCAGGGTTTTGCTTTGCATGAAATATTATTTCAGACAGACACGATCAATTCCTTTGCAAATCATGGAATTGTTTAGGTTATGCTCATTGAGATCCCACTGTTATCATGGATCCATGAGATCCAAGATCACTGACTCCAACTGTTAACCCAGCACTTCCAAGTTCACCACTAAACCATGTTGCCAAATGCCCCATCTACACATCTTTTAAATACCTCCTGGAATGGTGAACCCACCACTACTCCGGGCAGCCTGTTCCAGTGCTTGACAAACCTTTCCATAGAGAAATTTTCCCCAACATCCAATCTAAACCTCCCCTGGTACAACTTGAGGTTGTTTCCCCTTGTCCCATCATTTGTTACCTAGCAGAAGAGGCCAATCCCCAGCTGGCTACAGCCTCCTTTCAGGTGGTTGTAGAGAGTCATAAGGTCTCTCCTGAGCCTCCTTTTCTCCAGGCTAAACACCCCCACCTCCCTGAGCTGTTTCTCATCAGACATGTGCTTCAGACCCTTCATCAGCTGCATTGCCCTTCTCTGGACGCGCTCCAGCACCTCAACATCCTTCCTGAAATGAGGGGCCCAAACCTGAATACAGGATTTGAGGTGTGGCCTGACCAGTGCTGAGTAGAGGGAATGATCCTCTCCCTGGTCCTGCTGGCCACACTATTGCTGATTTAAGCCAGGATGCCATTGGCCTTCTTGGCCACCTGGACACATCCTGGCTCATGCTCAGCTGCTGTCGACCAGCACCTCCAAGTCCTTTTCCCTTTGTGCAGCTTCCCAGCCACTCTTCCCCAAGCCTGTAGCACTGCCTGGAGTTGTTGGACCCAAGTGCAGGACCTGGCACAGTCCAGCAGTCACATTAATGGTCTCTACCCACACCAGCCAGCTGGAGGCTTCACCGCCAGCTCCTCCAGTGGATTGGTCTTCTACTTCCAGCAGCAGAATCTGTTTGAGACCAAAGTCTTCAAACGTTACCCTTGATGCTGAAGAAGGCCATTTCAACATAACAAAGATATTGAAGTAAAGGTTTGCATTTCCTTGTCCCCATCATCCCTGCAAATCTCTGGTACCTCAAGCCCGATGTTCAGGTAGCAGTCGATGGCCAACACCGGGTTCTTGAAGTTGTGAATGGCCTTGGGGAAGAGTTTGTAGGTTGCATGTTGAAGGAATTTCTCCAGGAGGAACTGAGACGGGGCTGCCAGCAATGTGTGCTCGCTGTCAGGGGCACAGACGTACTGAAGAGGCATTATTGGTGCCACGCTGTCTGAGACCTGCAGTGAAACCAAGGGGAACCCCTTTTAACCCACCTACTCCATGTATTTGCTCTGCTGGAGTTCCTCTAACTGGGGAAGGGACTGACATGACAGAGCAGGAAGAGAGAGAAAAGGAACAAAAGGATCAAAATTCCCCATTTGATTTTCACATAGCACCAAAGCACAGAAATAAATTAATTGCTTGTTCTGTGCTTGCTATGTACTTCTGTGGATATCTGCTTGCCTAAAGAAGGGACATAAAATGTGGAGTTCAGACTGTCACAGTGGCCTTCATCCTGCCTTACTCGTGGGCATTATATGAAATTACATACTCCTTGTGTGGAGTCATCCATAAAAAGTGTTTTCTATGGAGTTTTCTCATAGGCCAGTCCATCACTACAGATTCCACTGCAACCATAAGAAAAGGAAAATCAGAAAACAATCTTCAAAAAGACTTAAACCCAGAGTGTAGTCAGTTAAATTGTGAAGTATGGGAGGTGGTTTTTTAAAAGGAAGATGGTGTGGGATGTGTTCAAAACCACCAGGAACACAAACTGTAAGATTCCTAGATTAAAGACAATCCTTTGAAATACACCTCCATTTAAAGCTGGTATAGGTGTAACATACTCTGTGTAAAATATGTGGTATATTTTTATAAATACTTGGATTTCCTGGGGGGATTTCAGAAGGTTGCAGTTTTCAGAGCCTTTTTTCAGCCCATTTCTTGTTAGGAAGTGCAAGGACTGAAAGTCATCACAAATCAGCAAACACCAGAAACTTGTGGCTGTGCTGAATTTTTAAAACTAAATCTGGTACGACTTGCTTGCTTTGGATCAGAGTCTGCAAAATCTTCCTCTATCAGAGATACCACTGAAAAGCTAGACCAAACTCTTCCCAATCTCAGTCCATCTTCTAATAGATTAGGAGTATTTTTTTAGTGATTTATAAATAGCAAAATGTTTCTTGTTTTCTATTTTTGATGTGGCAGCCCTACCATGGATTAAGCCATGAATGTCAGATGTCAAATAAGCACAAAATAAATCTAAAGAACTAGAGAATTCATTATTTCTGGGGAAAACAGGTCCTGATTTTACCCCTTAAGCACAACAGAGCATTCTCTCAGGCTTACCATGATTTTTGGCTTAACGACGAAGTCCTTTTGTCCTCCAACCTGAATATGTTTCTTCATGACACTGAAGTTGTTGAAGCGGCAGATGAGGAGGCCACTGCTGTTGGTCCGCAGATTAAAATCCACATCTTCACAGAAATACCTGGACATTAAACACAAGATCACTAAACCAGCTGTGTGGCTGCTGTGCACGAGCATTCACACACCCCCTGCTGAAATGCACCACTATGGGCTCAGCAGAGATTTCTGGAGATCATCTGATATGGTGCTACTACAAATTTTCTGCAGAGCTCTGAAGACTCATTCCTTCGATGTGCTCCTGGTAAAGGAAAGCATCTGCTGGTCACCCTAAACCCAAACTAGTCTTCACCTTTCAGTGTGCCTGTGTGCTTCTTCCCCACACCAAATCTGGCTTGTGCTCCCATGCTCACCACATACTGGCATCAATCATTTCCTTCCCACCCTTTACTTCTTTTTTTTAAATTCTTTTTATGGTTTGGGTTTTTTGTATTACGTATTTTGTACTTGGCAGAAGCTCTGCGGTGACCAACCTCCACCTCTGAACAAGCCAGTTCCATATGACATATTTCTCCATAAACTGGAATTAGGGGGAAAATATGGCTTTAACAAATACTTGGCTATGGGAGAAAAAGCTGCTGGGAAGTAACCCTAGTCCTCCACTATTCATGATGTCATTGTTCACTTCTATGGGCTGACTCCCAACTAATGATTCAACCTGACACAGAATGTGAAATCAAGAGCTCTGAAAGTCACACCAGCTTGCACTGACAGGCTACAATTCCTTGCTGAAACACACAGGATCCCTGAAAACAGCAGCAGGAGCCCAAGGTGAGAAGCCCCAGGGCCATTTATGGCCAGCAGAGACAGGGTTTATTTGGAACTCACTTGTCTGGGAAGAAGAAGAATTGGGTCTTTCTTCAGTCTGTGATGAGAGTTAGCAATAAAGGCCCATGATATGTGTGCTTTATTGCAAATGCTTTAGGATGAAGTTAGGTGGGGGCGGTGGGGCTGAGGAAGGAAGGAAGGAAATAGTAGAAATCTTTTCATGTGTTTTTCTCACAAACTCAAGTGACAACAGGAAGGACAGCTATCTCTGAAGGAAATACAAAGAATCCTTCCTCCTAGGCACTCTGGAAGCTCCCCATTCGTCCTGTAACTGATGCCATTTTGGCTCCTTTCTTGTGCTCTTGGTGTCCCAATTATTTTTTCTCCTCAAGTTTTTTCTTTCTTCACTTCTTCAGTCCTCTGAAGCCCTTCCTTGCCCTTGATCTGTCATCCCAGGTTTTCTTGGCTTATAGCAGTTTTATTTTGATGCCTTACTCATTCAGATGAAACATCTATCACACTGTGTTTAATTTTTGTGATTGTGCACTCATTACCTAAGGTAGGATCTTTCTGTTTACCTCAACAGCATTCAGAAACATTGTGACAAAGTTCTAATCAAGTCAATATGCTATTTTCCACAGATATATATGTACTGCCTACCTGTTTAGATCATATTGCACATTCTGGGTCAGGTCTATGTTGAGCAGTATAAAATCACGCACATGGCACCTGGAGAAGGGAGCCTTTGATTTCCTGGTGTTCAGCTTGCTGTTCCATTTCTGAACACCCAGTATTGCATAATGAACGATTTTGGGGGTGGCTTCAATGTGTTGGAGGACACTTTTCAAAGACACATTCTTGCTGAAACTCCCAGGCTCCAGGGACTGGCTGCAAAACATAATCATACACAACATACAAACATATTTTATTATTTTTATATTACTGCATATATATACATGTGTGTGTATAAAAAGGACCAAAAAATTCCATTGACAACTGAGAATGTTTACTCCAGGTGCTGTAAAAATATATACATAAATGAAGACTTTTTAGCAACAGGCAACTAATTTCAGTTCATCAGGGCAACCATTCAGAAAATGACCCTTTCAGCAGAGTAAGTTCTTACACAGCAATTTAGGAAGGGAAAAGAAGTCACCTTACACTTAATTTTCGGAATGCTATTTTTCCTGTACTGGACAGTGTAAGCACTGAGAAAGTCAAGAGCTTAATGCCTTCTAAGTTCCAAAGTAACATATAAAATTTGAGTAATCACTCAAATAGTCGCTAGTTACAAGAGTGGCTCTAGGCAAAGAACAAACACAAGTAGAGGTCTATTGGAGATACTGACACAGATGTAAGGGCACAGTCATGTGGAAGTGCTCAACAGCAAGTGGTTGAATGCTGGTGGTCAACAAGACAAACATGCGGCCTTCCTACTGCTCTGAGCACCCTGCCAGATGTTGGAGATGAGTCTCTGTCACAGATGTGCTGCTGTCAGTGCTGGATCAGTGCAAGGAGCCAGCGTGGGTGGGTACCAACCTGGACTGCTCGTGGGGACTGTGCATGTTCCACAGGACGCAGGAGTCGTCCATGACCACGATGAAGGGCCACACGCACTGGCGCTTCACTCCCAGCTCCTCCAAGCGGTTTCGTTCCAGTTCTAGGTTGTGGTAGGAAAGTTCCTTAATAAGAAACCTGGCAGCACCTGAGGAAATACCATGAAGAAGATGTACAGACATCTTTATTAGACTTTATTACTCTTTCCAGAGAAAGGTAACACGAACCTCTGCAGCCATTACCCTTTCTGAACTTAATGCTCGTAACACCTTAGTTTGAAAAGAAATCTTTATGTCCCTTTTTCAGTGTGATTAAATCCACAAGGCAGATTCCAAGAAGACTGGAGATTTTAAGACACTCTGCAGAACACAATTTTGTGGGCATTAATGAAGTAACTTGAACCAAGAAGGGGCTAAGATTCTAAAACCGAAGCCACTCAAAACTTCTTGCAGAATAAACTCAGCATCCATGAAAACAAATTCCAAAGTTCAAGCCCTCAGTGTTCAGCTGCAATTAATATTTACCTTCTGCTAACTAAAGCGTTGCAATTTGAATACATGCAAAACATCTAGAATTTACACAGCAGGGCTGAGTAAAATGAGTGAATATGGCCCATAAAACATCAGACTTTAAGCTGAGAAGGCAGTGATGCATGCAAAAATATATTCCATGCCCCTGACAGCAGTTCTTCCACATTTTTGCACAGACATTGCTACTGTTATCACAGCAGGTATGTGAGGAGCTGCTGCATTGTTTCCTGCAACAGCATGGTCCACATTGTCCAACATAGACTTTGATACCTTCACAGCAATGCATTGATGGTGTCTCTTACCAACTCCAGCATTGTTGAACATGCCTGGCAGGACAAGCATGATGTGGTTGGGCCAGTATTTTCGGTAAAGTGGCATTTCATACTCCTTGACTACCAGGAGGTGCAGGTGGCTGATGCCTTCCATGGCATGGTAGAGGTTCAAGAGTCCATGTTCATGACGTCCACTTGATGGGGTGAAGATAGGACTCTTGACTGCATTCATATTCTGCTGGAACACAAGGTATTTTGGCAACATAGGTAAAAAAGCAGGTTATTCCTGATAGGGACTTCCATTTGTTCCAGATTTTAACATCACTGATTATTGCAACACATAGAAACTGGATGCTAGAAACAGGAAAAAAAGGATGTTTGCCCTCAAAAAACCCATTCTAAGGACAGTCAAGCAAGATTTACACAAAAGACTTTAAACAAAAAGAGAACAGAATAAACCTCCCCCCATTAATCTGAATATGTATGTCAAGCTGACTGCATGCAGCAGATGGGTAAGAGCAGCACACGCACCTTGTCAGAAACGAGTGGGAGTCGCATGCTTTCGAGATGTTTTCCCTGTTTGCTGAAGACAAAATGGCTCTCTTTGGACTTGGGGATTATAAAATGCAGCTGAACCTCTTCTCCCAGCATTGAGGATGAAAACGTGAATGCATGCAGAGTGGAGTCAGACACCTGGACACAAACAAGCAGCAAAAAGAGGTTTCCAAGCAGGTAACACATAAGGAGTATCTAAGGAGGAGGAGTTCTTACAGTCACAGTACTGGAAGCCATCAGAGAAGAACATCCAAACCACTCTCTTTCAGTAATCATTTTCCTCACAGTAAGGTACATTATTTAGGCCTTGCTATTAAAGGAATCATATTTCTGTACCAGTAATGGTCTTTGGCCAAACTGAATTCTTCTATATTTACAAAGAGAAGTCAAATATACAGATACATACACACACACACAAACATGCAGACATACTAGGAAAAAAACTGTCCAAATCAATTTACCTAGAAGATTCAAAGAGCAATGCAATGCAGTATGTGGGGGTGCCTCGACAGCAGCATGCACTGTCATTCAGACACCTCAGCAGGAGCACTACTGTATTGGTACCAGTATAGTATTTTTCCTGTGGCAATATTCTCTTAAGTTGTTGTGTGACCAAAGCAGATCACACCATTAACAAGGCTATGAAGAATTTGGGTGAGCTTAATTTTGCACAGCACTTTGCTGAACCATGTAAGTGTATACAAATGCCTACACAGCAGATAAGATTTCATCCTACAGAAGCACCTGTCTTACTACAAAGTCAAATCACTTACTCTTAACAATGAGCTTTCTATAATCTTTCGCTAAAAATTGAAATAATTAGCCTAAGATGGAAAATGCAAGGGACTTTATTTAGATTCTGTTAAAGCATTTAAGAATCTCTCTCCCTTCATAATGTTTGCTATCCAGTGACTCCCCTTTGAAAGTGTAATTTCCCTGAGCTTAATTATCTTAATTCTATATACACAGTTCACACTGGCACATACAAGTAGATGTTTATATTTATTAGTACTAGTTATGTTTAACCACATCCACAAAGATGAGTGGAGGGAACAACAGATGTCCTTGGGGAGGATTTGCTTCTGTCAATGGACTTAATGAAGCATGAGGTTTAGATCAGACCTGCTGGTGCTGCTCCGAGGGAACTGGCACTGTGCACTGCCAGGTTGGGTGTCTACACTGCCATATCTTAATAGCAAGCTGCTGGAAAACATTAGCAAGCAAGGAATGAATGAATGGAGATAAGAAACTTCCAGGTAAATTGCTGCTGGTGGCTAAGAAATAATGTGTGAGCTATTAACCAGGAATAATCTTACGTGCCAGTCTTCTGTGAGCATAACTGTTTGCTTTAGAAACAAAAGGTTTTTTTAACTAAACAGACTAAAATGTTCATTTCTGTCCAGTGACTCAGAAGCTACTGCTGAGAAGGATGCACAGTTACATACAAAGCAAGGAAGAAGTAAGCCTTGCCATCTCCCATCACAGGTGTGGATGGCTGGCATTTAGGTTAGACAAGCATTTCTCTTAATTTTTAGTCTTCTCCTGTGAGACACTGCAAACCCTCTGGGGAGGCTGAATAATGCTTTGGCTTCAGAAAACTAATCACAATATTCACCCTTTGCCAGAGGCAGCTGCAGAGGAAAACTGCTCATTCAGAACGTGGCAGACACAGTTGATGCTCCTGGGTCTGTAGCTCAATATCTCCCCTGAGAATGGAAGAATTAAACAATTCCATCTCAGGGAAGGTGAAAGCATGAGTCCCGAGATGAGAGCAATATGCCTGGAGAGACCACAATAAAAAACCAAGGATGCAGTTTACCCTTAGACCTTGACACCAACCTGTGCAGCAGGATTAATGTCCATGTACTGATGGCACTGCTCACAGTGATGGAAGGTGTTGTAAGCTGCATATTTAGTCAGCATCATGGACACGGTCTCCCTTTTCTTAGGTTCCTCTGGTTTTGTTTCTTTGCTTGTTTCTGTGCACAAAGAAAAGAAGCAACAGAAATTTTAGGAGCGTTAAAAAACAGAGATTGTGATCCTGGTAAAAACTGTAAAGAATACTTTTTTTTTTTTTTTTCCATTTAATTTTAGGAGATTAAAGGTTCTTGTGAACTTGTGTTCAAATGAACCAAAAACACTGAGTCTCTGTAGGAAAGTATTCATTAAACAGTCTACATTTTACTTACCTTGTTTCACTCTTGAGAGTTGTTCTGTGTATACAGGACTTATATTTCTGTACTTAGGGTCATGTACACTCAGGTCAAAAGATATTTTGCTGAAGATCTCAATGTCTGGCCAGTGGTCATTGCTAGACTGAGTAATTTCGCTGTTTTCTGTATGATCTGCAACAACACAGCTCAGGTAAGCAGAATCAGATACCCAGCAAATGATGCTTATGTGATGGTTGCTGCTTTACAGTTGCACTGGAACTCACACAGGCACACACACACAGAGCAGCATCTTTGAACATCATAAATACTACCAGTGAAATTACAATCCACACAAAGCCATTTCAAAGAAATGGCAATTCCTTAGAAACTGCGTGCAGGAGAAGAAGCCTCCTAGGTATCTTTCTGCACTGTACCTCATCATGCTGCTGAGGTATAATTCACTCTGGTTTAAGCATAAAATGCTCAGATGAATGGTCCTATTTGGGCAGAAGGCACAGACGTAGTAGTTTCGAGCCTCTCTGTGATGGAATGAAGAACACTGGGTAAATGAGAAGCAAAAGTATCCAAAAGCAGAAGGATGAAAGCAAGGAAAGAGAGGCTGTATATATTTATGAACTAATAGCTGGTGGTACATGATAAAGGCAGTAGAAGACACACTCCTATTACAGAATAGGATGTGGCCAGCAAGGATCAAATGAAACTTTTCTGTATTGATCCAAGAGAGGTAAGTCTAAAGCAGAAAATCAAGTTTAAGCAATGGGAATGGTAGAAAACACTGGCCTAAGGAAACAGCTTTGGAACGCAGCTTGAACATGAGTCAATTCAGATTAAAATGAGATGGAAGAACACATGAAAGTAGGTGTGTAACTGAGGTTACTGATTTTAGAAAAGTCAATTCAGGTGAAATGAAGGTTGGGTCTATGGATGAGCACATGCTCACCCCTACCCTAATGCAAGAGGAGAGACAGTAATCTAAAGAGCTCGAGACAGTGAAGGAAGTAATTAAAGATGTTGAATTAAATGAAATATGTAATAAAATGCAAATAGGTTGACTAAAGAAATCCTGTGTTACTTTCATTATATGGCTATGAAATACCTATTTCTCTGAACAAAGGAAATGCAATGAATCTTATCCTTCTGGACTAAAGTACTTGGTATGATACTATGGGACAAATTAATACAGCTGAAGAAAATGGAGAATGGTCTGTAAATTGAAAGAGTTGACTAAATAGAAGATGGCAGCATGTAACATTGTAAGCATTAAGGCAGGTGAGATTACCAATGAAGTTAAAAGGTCAGTAGAGGGGCACACTGTTTAATATTTTCACTAATGTCACCAGCTTAAACAAAAAATTGGCTTAAGTTTGCTGGTGGCACACTCCTAAAAGTCATTGTCAACATGGAGAAAGAATCAGAGATCAGCTGGAAAGAATTCAATGGCCTCAACAACTGTAACAACAAAAACTTGGTGATATTTAACAAAAAAAATGTGTCACATGTACATTCAAGAATTAATAACAAACATTTCTGCAGCAGGTTGGGAGCGCCTTGGCTGGAAATGACCAAGTTGCTGAGAAACCTTGGAATACAAGCTAAGCATCAATGCCAGTGAAAAGGGAGAGTGGAAAAGACCAGTCATGAGGCTTTCCGTGAGGGCAGGGAAATACATGAGCTGTTGTAGGCTGAGTTGGTTAAACATTCAGTTCTGCTCACCCATGCACAGGAAGGATAAATTGAAAATAGATGTGTAGGCCAGAGTACCAAACTGATAAGGAGAATAAAGAGCCTGTCATTTGTGAGAATCCTGTAAGAAGATCCAGACTACCTAGATGAATACTGAAGGGGAGTTAAGATAGCTGCCTGACCACTCCAAAGAAACAAACCCCAAAGAAGAGAAAAAGTATTTTAATTTAAATTACTGTGGTTTTTTTGGTCCCAAACAAAATGTGTATAAATGGGACAGAAACATATTTGGGGTGGAGTATAAAGTAGTATTTAAAATACTGAGAACACAAGGGCTCTGGAGAAGCATTCCAACAGAAGTAGTGAGAGCAAAAAAGCCACAATGAAAAACCCCAACCAAACCCAAACTGCTCTTCTGCTGGAGTTCCATGCATTCCTGGCAGGGGTGTGACATGTTGCTGTGATCTCAACAGGCCAGTCAGCATGATGCAGAACATCTCTTGCATTTTAATATTTCATCCTTAGTTTCTGAGGTACTTTAGTTCAAATAATGAGGGAATAACATCTCCCAAAGCTCCAAATCAAAGGAAAATATATTTCTTTCTTTTTTTTTTTTTTTTTCATAAAATAACACTGTATGAACAGAAATATTAGTCCTTTCAAAGGTTCGACAACAACTACATTTTCAGGATGCCAGTCTAATGGTCATGAGAATTATGTAGCAGAACACCATGAAGAGGACTAATTTTTAAAAGGTTTTGCTCTTCTCAAGGCAAAGTCCTGCCATGGCAGTTAATGGATCTGTGAAATCTGACAAATGAGCACAAATCCAAAGAGGATCTCATTCCCCTTTATCCTCAGCATAAAACCTGCAAACTGCAGACAGGAGACAATCTTACTGAAAATGGGCATATAACTTCTAAATAAACATAAATAATAGTTAGGTTTCAGCCAGGAACAAAATGTTCTTAAATGTCCTGTCTGCTTAAAAGCAGCCAGCACTTAAAAACCTGCAAGGAGAAAGAACATGGGCAGATGTTGCCCCATTTACAGCTTTGTGCTCACTTTAGTTTGAGTGTTACACAAATGTATCAACCCAAAATACATTTAATAGTTCTCAGATAAGCCCATTATAAAGTTCACTTTTTCATCAATCTATACTGAAATATATGCAGACACCTAGAGTCTAGCTACACACCAATGGAGAGGACATGCAGTAGGTGCAATCCATAGTCTTTCAGTGAGCCTAGGAACTTCCTTGCTGAATAACACACAACACAGGCTCCTTATGATACATCTTAAGAATACCTACTAAATACTTACTGGCATTAATCTCTTCTTCATCATACACATCTACTTCCAGCAACCGGATCAGCATGCGGAAAAGAATCCTTAGGAACTGCAAGTATGAACCAGTCTTTCCAACCTGAGCCAGAGATGGAAAAAAGTCTAAATGCCAACCCAAACTACTACAGTGGAAGGGTAAATTTCAGATAAATGCCTCTGGGCTTACCCCAAAGCTCTGTGTTCAGCTTTGCCTGAAAACACTGCAAGATGTAATATTGCCCACTATACTCAAAACACTTTTACTAAATTGGTCTCTGAGCACAACCTGGCCACAGCCTGTGTCACTTTTGTGTGCAGGGAGATCAGCAGTGCTAACTGCTTCTGTCCTGACTTGCTCACGGCAATGTTATGCCCAGTGCCACCCACACAGGTTTCATTTAGGCTAAAACATGACATAAAGCATCACCCTTCCCCTCCTTACCATTTTCAGCATGGACTTAACCTTAAAATTTGACTTTGATTTTTGACCTCAAAACATATCACTGCAAACTTGGCCCCCTCAGACTGTCAGAAAGGCAGGAGGAGCTTACTTGTGGTGGTCCTGTCAAAAGCAGCCGTCGGGGGTGGAAAGTCCTGGTGCCAGAGGCCTCAGCCTGATTGCTGAAGTCCGCGTGGTGCTGTCGGGCTGTCGTCCACTGCCGGTAGTACAGAGACTGCTCTTCACTGCTCGTGTCCTTGCGGAGCAGAGGCCTCAGGGAGCTCAGCCAAGACACATCAGCATGAGGCAGGAGGGAAGAGGAGGAAGGCAAGTTCCCATTTTTCTGCGAGCTCAGGAGGCAGTACGCAGCTTTGGACAGGATGACGATGCGTGGCAGTGCCACACGGAGGGTCTTGCTGTCCTTGGCTGACTGAGCAGGCCACTGTAAGGTCTGGGAGACTGAAGACACTGAGGAAAGTTTGGGAGTGGTGCTGCTGGCCATCTGGTTACCCAGCGAGTCGCACTCTTGTTTCAGGATCTCTCTGGCTGTAAAACTGGAGTAAGCTCCCTCGTCTACTGAGCTGTGTGCCACAGCCTGGAAGTTAAGGGATGGTGCCTGCTTCTGAGACTTGTCTGCGGCACTCGAGGAGCTCACACCGTTGTCAGCCAGGGAGCCTGGGAAAACAAAAATCAGGCAATGAAGAGACTGACATAAGAAAATCACTAATTCATTTGATCTATGCAACAATCCTAACATACAAATACTTCAGTTCAATGAATGCCGCTGTGGCTTAGGTCAGTGTTTCACCATATAAAAAGAAATCATTTACATCTGTCTGTCCCTTTGGCTGGAGAGGCAAATGCCCTGCTGCAACAGGGGTCAGACTCCAAGTGCTCAATCCTAATCTCTGTATGCTAGCTATCATTTCCTATCTAGGATTTGGAATTTGTACAACATTCTGAAAGTCAAGTTTAACAAACCACTGCATACACAGATCAATTGTATCTTCCTTTCTATGAATAACAGAGCACTTATTTCACTGCAACTTGGACATGAACTGGGCTGCTCCTCCCTACCTGTCAGGTTTAGTTAGTGTATGGGAAGAACTGGTGCATAGCAAAGACACAGTTCTGCTGTCTTAATACCTCAGACTCATAGAGAAATAAAGGGAAGGAACCAGAAGTGTCTGCAGAAGGCAAAGAAGGGAAGGCTTGGTGAGAGGTAATGCCTGAAGAGGTAGGACAAGACCCAACCATTCTGTTGGTCTTGGCAAGGAGGCAGATAGCCATCCTCACCCATAGGTATTCCCAGAGTTACAGAGCATTTTTCTTTCCTAGAATTTTATGCTAGCCCTTTTTGCTCTGATTTTTAAGATCTTTTCAGGATCCACTGAACAAAGCTAGCAACAAATGTAAAATATAAGTTTAAAAATAAAAATCACAAGGGACGCTTAGCTATGGCATACCATCCCTTTCACTGAAACACCGTCTCCTTTTAGCAGTAGACAGGAAAATTGCTCACTGTGTGAAGAATCTGCAACTAATATTTCATTGTCTAGCCTGCAGCTGAATCCAGCTAAGCAACCCACATTTGAGAAAACATCTCACTGTTTGCATCCAAATTCCAACGACTCAGGAATAAAGACTTGTTTTTCAGACCAACAGCAGAATAACTGACCTGAGGTTCCAGTGACAGCACTGCTGTTGCTCTGGGGCCGGTCCAAGTCTATCAGCAGCTCATCAGAGTCATTCTCGCTACCATTTGCCTTCTCCTGCTCCTTCTCACTGAGGTCAAGAGCTACAATAGGCCCTCGAATTGCCTCCTTGGAGACGTAGCAGCATGCCAAGCCCACCTCCTGCTCTAAGGCAGTACGTGTTAAGTAGCTGGAGTCAATCAGTCGAAGGTCACAGTATTTCAACGACCTAGGGAAGCCAACACAAATGAAGAAAGAAGTTTTGTTTTCTCCGACTTTGAAGAACAGTCCCTATCTTTAATTGCTTACTAAATACTCATGAACAATTTTATCAGCCTGTACACATAAAATGATTCTAAAATATTCACAACATAAGTTGTGCTCCTTCGTCCTTTGCACAGACACTTACTGACCCACACAGTGGAGTAATGTGACTTTTCACAAACAGCATTTTCTAAACTTTTAAACAGTTCCTAACTGAAGTCTACCAAAATACACTTTTTTGTGAAAAGACAGCTAGATGGTATCAAACCCAACTTATCTAAACATGTTAGACTGCAACCATATTGAAAGAGTAATAACAGCACCTGGGGAAAGTCTCTCCCAGAGGGTCTTTGCCAGTGAGAATAACAATGCAAGGTAGACCTTCCAGATCCTGATAGGTGCGAGGAATCCAGTCATCCTGCTCATTGCCCCTCCAAGCCTGTGAACAGAGAATATTCCAGTCACACCTAAACGACATCTTCTAAATCTTCAGCTGTTTCCTCTTTTCATCAGTTCCTGCTTTTGCTTTGTATATAGGGCTTGCTTACTCAATGGCCAGCAGGAAGGAGACCTTGGGTGCAGGCATGCATTTGTTTTCTGGTAGCCAACTGTTAGCCAAGCATTAAATGCAAAGAAAATGGGTGCATAGCATACGTTATTCAGTGCTGGAAATATTCACCAGGTGTGGTATTAGTGTGGTCTGTCAGAGGAAAAAGCAGACGATGTATTCAATTTGGCACAGATAAAAGATATTAATGTAAAGCTAACGTAAGACTTTAAAGTGGAGTATGAAAGTGGGTCAATGAACCTTGTTTAATTTTTTTATACAATGAAAGATTATGTGACAGAAACACATTTCACCTTTCCCTGGAGGTAATCCCCCCATAAAAGAACTCCTTACCTACAGTCTATCAAGGCCCAAGACCACAAAACTGCACCATTTTCCCTTAGCACTGGAAAGGTTGGTAGCATCAGTCCCATATCCTTACACCCTTCAGTTCCCCTGGTTCAGCAGAGCTTACTGAAAAAATTTATTTCTCCAATTACCTAGCAATATCTAATGACTTGGTAAAGCAGCCTTAGAAGCAGAGAAAGAATTTCTGGCTCAACAAGGTTAGTCCAGCTGTGTGTTCCCCTGCCTCTCCACAGACTGAAGTTTCTGTGAAAGTGCATGACTAGAAAGTGAAATAGGGGGAAGACAATTTTCCTTTTGATTTTCCTTGATTTTCTTCTCGCTAGCATAAGGACCTAAAAAGAATGAGTGCCTGGGGCTTTGAGCTGTAAACTTGCATCCAGAAGATGTATTTCTTGACCATCTTTCTCAGAAGGTCAGAGAGGTGTAACCCTCAGGGTACCTCACTTCTGAATGTCTCCCAAACAGTTTGATTCTTGTTACACTTAAAGGGGATGCCATGACAGCATCCCTGGTCAGTGAAATAGTTATTAAAATTGTCTTTCATCTCTTGTTTCATTCTGTACCTCTGACTCCCTGATGGAGAGGAATGACCTGTCTGGCTGGCCTGGCTGACCGGCAGACAATGTAGTCACCAGCACTGCAGAGACAGCTGCCCACCCTCCCTGCCCTGCTGTGGCATCACACACCCTGCTAATGCCACCTGAGAGAGAGGCTAAGTTAAGTCACACTTTTCAGCTGGGTTCACTAACACCTATAAAGTTTCCCTCCCTGCCTCTGAAAATGGACATGATGAGGTCTTATCATTCCTGCAACAAAGAGTATTTATTGGTGTGACCACATTTTAAGCCTCAGCACTCAGTAGCCTCATATTGCTCTCTCCCCATACACACATCAAAAAAAGGGCTGGCATACTTGTAGTGAAAGCGCCCCACTGGCTCTAGTCCTTCAGTTTCAGTACTCCACCTAATGTCAGAACAAATGCCCAGCAGCACAGAGACTAAATCAAATTCATCTGCAATAACCTAGGCTAATGAATTTTATAATGAGAATCAGCTCCCCAAACATATGCTCACACCATGTCAGAAATCTTGTGTTATCCCCGGCACCAGACTAGCAGGTATGGTAGCGCAGCACCAGCCTCACAGGTGACTTTATTATTCTGAAATACTACTGGGACACTGTGGCAGCAGCTCTCTGGCCACAGAGAGCAGGCAGAGACTTTCCCAGGCATTTTCCCAGGGAAGGCTGTGAGAAGATCAGAGAAATAATGAGAAACAATTCTTATCTCCACTTGTTGCCCCTGCTGTTGTGCACATGTGGAATGTGTCATGGAGATTTGTTTACCAAAGGGTGATTTCTTAATTGGCCACTAGTGATGGTGTTTGGATTGATTGACCAATTAGGTCAAAGCTGTATCGGAGTGGCTGGAAGGGTTACTGAGTTTCTTAATAAGTACAGTACAATATAGTATGGGATGATATAATAAAGCAATTGATCTGCCTTCTGCAATCATGGAGTCAATGCTAATTATTCCCCGGCTGGGGGCCTGTGGCAACAGGACACCTCACCTAAAAAGACACTACAGGCTTATATTTAGGCAACTGAATTCCTCTCCTCAACTCCCTTCATATGCATGGTTCAGATTTGAGGGTTTTTCTTCTAGTAAACTGCAAGAAAAGAAACAAATCCAGAATCCTACAGCTCTGTTTGGTCCAAAAATGCATCTTATGTTTTGGAGAGAGGAATAAGAAGAATTATTTTGAAGATTTTTCACTCTCTACCTGATAAAATTCCTCTATTCCAGGCCAAGGTCTACATGGATATCCACCTGCAATAACTCCACAGTCAAGGCCTCACAGGTTGCTTCAGCACTGCGTAAGGGCTGCAACTCATTGTGGCAAAGCACTATTAAGGAGTCCTCACAGGACTCAGTCCGGAATTATTTAAGGGTGGAATTCATGCCTATCCAAAAAAACTCACCAGCACAGAGCAGTTAATCTCACATGCCATTATTTCATTTATGACTACTTTCTTCCCTCTCCTGCTGCAGATAAAAGTTTGAGAAGCAGGAGTCATAGCTTCTTTAAAGGACATTTTATCTGCTTTTGGCTGTAGGCAAGCTCCTTCAAACAGGCTCACAAAATTCATTCCTCTTTTCCATGGTTTTGAATACACTGTATAACTCATAGTAAAAGCAGAAAATTAAGCTCTCGGTGAGACTTAGAGCAAAGATCAGGACAGATAAGCAGTACTACTTTCAGGCTGATACCTAAGGCAGGCAACCCACTGCCCCCTTGTTTAATGTAGTGAGGTCAATACATGAAGTGGGTTTGGCTACTTGAACCATGCTCTTGTAAATCCATGCAAAATTTTAGGGTGGTGCAGATAGGCTAGGCATATATGCATGTAGCCTCTTCAGGCTTTCAGCATGCAGGGGGTTGAGGAAAGAAATCTGTGACAAACAGCATACTTTACCAGTTATCAGAAGGGCAGAAGATGGATGAACAGAGCAGACAACAGACACACTAGACAGACAGATAAGTTGGTGGAAATAATTAGTTTGCCTACAGAGATCTGAGCTCTGCTTTTAGAGATGAACCCTATCTGATGCACGCTGTTAATCAACTTTAAGAAGTGAAATAACAGCTGGTGTTTGACTTCATGGACCAGTAACAATTCAGGTTTGTTCCAAGCCTCTCTATCTTTTATGCTCAAAGTACAGAAATGCATTCACAGTGACAGATACAGAACACCTGCCCTTTCCCTATAGAATAATTAACCTATGAACACGTGGAAATAAACACAAAACAACTACAACAGCCAGATGACTACAGTGAGCACCCAAACAAACATTCAGGTTCTGCTAACCTTGAGCCGTGTCACGAAGTGTTTCGCGACAGTGAGCTCCGAGGCAGGATTCCCAAGGAGGATCTCAAAACGGTACTGCAGCCCCAGCTTGTCCCTTACTTCCTGTAACCTCTCTTTGGCCAGCATGGCCAGCTGCACCGACGGCACCCGAATGACGAGCATGTGGCCACAGCCATTCTTATCCTTTCCTGGACTTGTGATAAGGTCATCCATTATGCTGAGTGTTTCAGGTGTGCTGTGATCCCTCAGAGAGGCCATGGTGGTGAGGGCCATCAGAGCTTGGGAATACTGCTGAATGAGCAGGTAGCAGCGGATCACCATGCTGTGCAGCCGGGGGTACCTTGGGGGAGACACAGTTCTGCATTAGCACGTGCAAAATCACAGTACGGTCTGAAAATCAGCCAAAATGCAGGACTGCATAGTGAGGAAGTGCCTATTTTTTCCAGTCATGCTCAAAGAACGAAGTGTTCCATTTTCATAGACAAAAATTATGAACAAAAATTCTCTGTATTTGGCCCAAGTCCTGAGCTCAAGTAACAGGAATTATAAACTTCTGTTACCCTCATCTGGTCCAAAATTTCAGCTAAAGATCTTTGGCTTAATGGAGATAAAGAACACCTCAGATCCAATTTATTCCAAGAACACACGCTTATAATTGCTTTGTTTTCTACAAGCTTTTTCTTCTACAAACTTCAGGACCATTGTGGCTTCAAGTGGTTTGTGGGAGAAGTATTTCTCTCAATCTCTTACCAGGAAGTTGGATGTACCAATAGGAATTGCTGGCTCTGAGCCAAATCTGAACTTCCATTTTGTCTTTTAAATTACATAGCCAACATCTTTGCTTTCATTACAGCTACATGCAGTGACAACAAATATGAAGTAAAATTTTAAGAGAAATAAAATTAAAACCTACTCAAGCAAAAAAACCCACTCAATTTCTAGACATTTCCCGTGAGCTCACTTGCAACCATAATACAGAAAAACACTACACTATTACGCCTTGAGTGCTGGTCTTATGTCACATAAGTCAGAATAACTAAAATAACTAGAAATTCCAAATTTCTCTGGTCTCTTTCTTGTGTAATCTAATAGACACTATAATATCCATTTAAAGAAAGTTTTAGTTTGTGTTTTGATATTTAGTAGATACAGTAGCTTGTTCTGGATACCGTAAGCCAGTCATTAAACCAGTTAGTTTTTAAAATACTTTTTACTCTTCCTGCAGAAGTACCCACTGCACTTCTGCTACTAAAACAAATGGAGCCTTTCTTATAATACAAAAATGTCTGTAGTATTTTCAGACTGTAAGGTTGAATGGCTCATCCACCCAGACAGAATAGCCCAGTTACTTGAAAACAGAGCCTAAACTGATAAACTGTGACACAAAAACATATCCTGGCTCCAAGGTAGAGAGGTTCACCTGCCATCAATTTCTATTATCCTAATCTCATATGATTATTTGCACATACATAAATCCTCCTTCATCCTTTTTCCCACCCACACTTAAACAGAAAGAGAGTGATAGTGACCACTATCTCTTCCATTGGATGTGACCAGAAAGAATAGGAGAAACCTAAGGAACTGACCTAATTATTATTGCCTATTTGTAGATAATAACAAATATTAAGTATTAATGATGTACTTAATTATTAATGTTGTTAATTTAACACATTTGATATTGAATTTCACTTAATAAATATAGATGCATTTAATTACTGACCTAATTAAAACAGAAAACACAGTACTGAACACAGAACAATCCTTTTTTAGCAAATATGAAAACATGAGAGCTATTATTTGAAGTGCTATAAAGGATCTGTCCTGCTGATACGCACAGCAGATTAACTCCACATTGCTGGAAATTACAGAATTCCCCTCATTTCTGAAATGGGCACACTGAATTGTATCTTGGATATGTGCCATGAGAGTAGCTTTTTCAGGCAGCTGCAGGATACTAACAGGCCCTGAGCTGCAGGAACCAAAACCATGGCCAACTACTGAAATAACAAAAATGTTTTTGAAACACCCTCACCACCAACAAGCGAGACACCAGAAGTGGTGAGGCATGAAATCTCTGGTACCTTCTGAGCTCAGAGAGGGCTAAGCCAAAAGAAAAGAGAAGCACAGCTGAGCCCAGCTTGCTGCTGAATGGGCCCAATCTCTTCTAAAAACAAATTAAGGATATCCACTCCATGCTTCAACTGCACTAAATTTGTTATAAAAATAAAATTGCACATACTTCATGTTTTCCAAGATCAACATCAAAGGTCACCATGTCTTCATCCCCCATAATGGGGCTCATAAAGATGCATCTTTAAGATACCAACTGGGCAGAATCCCAACTTTCCATGTTATTATTTACCTTTCCAAAAGCGTGTTGACCATTTTTTCAAAGGTTTCATCACATCTCAAAAGGGGACTTGTGACTCCCCACTGGAGGGATTTGCTGTATTCATTCAAACCAAAGTATAGCTTTTCTTCACTTGCTGCATCATCCTGTTTCATACACAAACAGCAAAAATATAAGGCATTCTGGAACAAATTTTTATTTATTGTATAATTTTAAAAAATAAGTGGAAAGCACTTTCCCAGCCAAAGAATTCTTTCTTTTACCCATTCTTCCTAAGTGATGCTATTTATTTGTTTCAATGAATACAATAAAATCTAAATTGTTTTTTTACTTAACTTATTATTTGCCTACATCTAGGAAAGACAGGTGTAGGTCCTTGCAAAATTTTCAGTGTATCTCCTACCAGTGACTGTAGGGGGTTTCTAGAATCCTGCTAATTATTTTCTGACTCCCTATCTCTGGCTTTAAATCTACTGACAACTGTCATCTCATTTCTATTTAGAGTAGAACCTGAAAAGAGAAGGATTATTAATTTCCAAAGTTGTTCTTGATTGTCAGAGTCTACATGTTTTTCTAATGGAAACCACAAATTAATAATTTTTTTGTTGGAATGTAAATCTGCAGACAGCTATCAGAAAGGCAGAATATTTGTGTTTCAAATTTCATGAGCCTTTGATGGAAGCACAGCACGTTCTCCAGTGCTTTTATATCAGCAGTAATCTCTAGGAATGTAATTAACCACCTACAGTCTTCCCCTTTTCTCTGGGTTATTTTTTTAATCAGAAGACTGAAACTTGTTAATTTTTTTACTTTTGGGAAACAAAAAATTGTCTAGACCATTTTAGAAGGTCACCACATGGTTTATATTAACAAGCAACCAAAAAGCAAACTTAGAATATTCATTCATTCTGTCAATTTACATTAACCATTTTTTACAGCTCCCATTTTAGATACTTTGCAGAAACTAATGGTCCACTTAGCACAGTAAAGTCAAATCTGATATAAATACACCAAACAAGTAATAGGGGAAAATGCTATTTTTAGCAGGTTTATCCAAAACATCCTCAGAATCAGCTGCCTGAAATGCTGAAAAAAGTTAATATTGCAGAATATCCAACAGGATTTTTCCTCTGCACAATGACAGCACCTACTACACCAAAACTTGTTAACCTAGCATACAATTTTAATTCGGACTGGGAACGTAATGAACAGACTTGACAGGTTATGTGACATATAACTTACAGTCAAAAGTCAGACTGCTTGAAAAGGGAAAGCCAGCTCTGGAGCTTTATGGCATGTCTACATAGCTTTGTCTGACCAGAGCACAGAAAGTGGATTCTCATCTTGCATGACTGGGTAAAGAAAACTGTTTAATTCCTGGTCCTAAATATCAGGTTCTATCTCTACCATCAGTATCTCAGGGCTGTCTATCTGGAATCTGAGAGAATAAACTCCAGCAGAGAAAGAGCTCCCTCCCAACACACACATTTTCTAGATTCTGTTAGGCATGAATTCCACATTAAAATTCACAGTTAAAATTAACAGTTAAAAACACTTACCACAGTGTCAGATTGTATCC
The DNA here is from genome assembly GCA_013399945.1 of Ploceus nigricollis. Taxonomy (NCBI): domain Eukaryota; kingdom Metazoa; phylum Chordata; class Aves; order Passeriformes; family Ploceidae; genus Ploceus; species Ploceus nigricollis. The sequence goes on from VXBC01013318.1 coordinate 111,474, forward strand.
AATGTACCTCATTGCTAGAGCTGATCCTGGACTGCTGTGTTTGCAGGGCATAAGGGAAAGAGCTGACCTGAAGAACAAGGAGGTTGAATGCTTCAAGCACCTCCCTGCAATTAATAACTCTATCAGCCAGACCATGATTAGGCTCACCATGTGACAGGGAACTTGAAATGGCACTGCAGAAATAAGAATGCAAAGAATTGCCTTACTGATGTCCTGAAATTCAATGGATTACTCTCTTCCTAGAGAAAAATCTCTAAATGACCATGACACAGAGAACCATGGCTCCAAAAAAATCTCTTTGGAAAGGTAAAGACTTCAAAAAACATTTGACTGTTCTCTTTGGGTAAACTCAGGAAAACAAGGGAAAACAGCAAACACCTAAATAGAGGATCAAAATCTGTTGACAGTGAGAAGGTGGATTAGTGTGACAATTTAAAAAAGCATCACACAGAGGAAACCAAAAATAAGACAAAGCTTATTAAACCCCTCTCATTAAGAAACACTGTTCCATGAGCTGTGGGGATAGGATATAGTTGCAATTTTATGAAATCCAGTGACTTTTCCAGTTTGAAACAACAAATTTCTAAAAGGCTGGGGAGCCTCAAAGTCTCCTGATGTTCTGAGCTCCTGAAATTGTCTTTACTTCCATTACATACTCAGAAATTCCAAATTCAAAGTATAGCAAAGACAGTAAAAAAAAAAGTGAATGGGAAGACCAGGTAGAAATAATGTTGCTTTTGTCTTTTCAGCTGTCCTTCAAGGAGAGTGTTTTGCTTATTATAAAACCATAGAATGGTTTGAGTTAGAAGAGACCTTAAAGACCATCTAGTTCCAACCCCTCTGCCATGGGCAGGGACACCTTTCACTATTTCTAATATGAAAAGAATCCTACAGCCCTATATATCATGTTTAAAACACATTATTCTCCCTAGTTTACTCATGGAACAGGAACAGAATAATCAGCTTTACTTATTTCTTTCTTCTTTCAAGAGGAAGTTGTGATTTGGTATGAATAAATGTTTTTGCATGTGTGTACATGTTGTGTTTAGACCTAAAGCCAAATTCAATACAGCTGTTTCTTTAAATCCTTTTCTTACAGAAGCTATGGCATCTTTCTTATGATGCAGACTTAAATGTCTGCAAGCTTTCTCATATCACAAACAACACTATTATCAAGTATAAAAACATGAATTAAAGCACGACCAGCTTGTGAGCATCAGACACATTTGGGTTTGAGCACAGAAAAAGAAGAGGAATAGAAGAAAAAGACAAGAAGAACAAAGAAATTTGCAAAATCCAGCATTTTCCCCTAGATTTCAGTACCACAGCACATAACCCTAAAAAGAGTCCTGTTAGGCATCCAATCATCTGAAACTAGTCTCACCTACCTTCAGCTGAATCAGAATTAGGTAACAAATATCATGGGCAACCAAAAGAGATTCGTTCCGATTGTAAGGCACAAAATGCCTTAAAAACGCCTAGACAAAGCAATACGTGTCTAAGATCATAAGTCTTCTGAAAAACCTAATGGAAAGATGCTGGGAGAGGATGGTTTTCTTTCAGCAGATTGGAGCAGCTACCTTGTTAAATCCACGTGGGCATTGTCATGAACCAGCACAAAGAGCGTGTAGGGGTTCTGCTTCACTCGCCTCATGAAAACTTCGAATTTAGCTTGAATCTCATTGTCCAGCCGAACCACATATTTCTCAGCTCTCTGATATGCCGTCCCATTGTCTTCTAGGCCCAAGTCCACAAGCACACCTGCCAAAAAGAAGAATACAACAAAAATCTTTTCCTTTGAGTGCATCAAAAGTGAAGGGTCAACGGGAAGTTGCCACTTGTCCGCCAAACCACTGATAGGGCCGAGTAAGAAGACGATTATCCAAATATTATTCCTCTCACAATGGAGGCCAAAATGTGCTCCTTGGCTTCTGGATTTTCTCCAGAAAGTGCCTGAAGACCTTTCAAAAACTTCTCACATTATCAAAAAATGGGGGGAAAACATCAGGCCTTCACAAACATTTCCAAAGCAGCACTCAGTTGGGCATGCTCTATGATGGATCCTAGGCCAAACTTGCCTACATTAAGCTAATATATTAATATTGTTTGCGTTAGAAAACATCGCCCTGATCTTTCCTTTGCAAATATCATTAATTTACATAAAATTGATTCTCCCTGTCGTATCGTATCACATCATGCATCATATCATATCATACTTTTCATGCTCTGCTTCAATGTTTGTGTCAATACAACTAGTCTTTGTAAAGATATATTGCTGTCATATTCATAAATTAGGCATGGTGCAATGTATGTGACTTTAAATGTCATTTGAATTACAGAAGTAGGAATAAACTACTCTGAAATATGGGTCAATTAGGTATTTTCCAGGGTCTTAATGATTTTGCAATTTTTTTTTTTTTTAAGTAAAATAAAACGCAAACTACGAGGACAAAAGATATATTGGAGCAACTTACTTTTCCCCTTACACCAGAAATGATGTAATAACACCACATACTGGAGTTTATCAGCCTGTTTGCCCTCCCCTCCCTTTTACCTGATTGTCGAATCCGCTGAAGGGTCTGCTGCACCAGGACTTCCGAACGGGGCACGATAACGATGAAGTCCACCTTGCTGAAGTGTCCCAGATCCAGGCTCTGATTGCCACTGTCTGCTATAGCACAAACCTGGGACAAGAGCTTTCTGGCAACTGTGAGCTGTGGCTGGTAAATTTGGAAGGTATCAACATCCAAATCTAGAGCGTGTTTGTTTGAAAAAGAAAACAAAACACAGCAAGAAACATGTTTACTTCCCACCCCCCCAGCAAAACATGACCCCCAAACAGCCTACCCTCTATTACCAGGAAAAAAAAAATCACTCACCAGAATAAATCTCAACCTTCTGGAGAGTTTGGTCCAGATCACAAATGCCAACTTTCTTTCTTTGATCAAAATGTGGTAATATATCAGATGACCTCAAGTACAGCAGTGCCCATTTTCTAAAATGCCCTAAGAGTTTTAAGGATTTCTAACAGTGCGACCGAAGGAAACCTCAATGCCATCACAGTGAAATGCATTTTGTTGAATGAACCAACACATACATAATATGCATGCACATACATAGATATATGTGAAGATGTGCATATGTACATATAATAAAAAGCAGAGAGAGAGGTACAAAGCTCTAATGTTCTCCTGAAACTCAGATTTATTTGGACTTAATGAACGTCAGTATCACACTAGATGCAGAGAACTGAGAGACTGACCAGAGCACTTTTGTTTCCTCAAAATAAAAAGCACATTCCATTTCAGTATTTCCATTAGGTAAATGCTATGTCCAACAATTCATGCTTTATTAACCACTTTTCAACTTGCAGATTACCAGATTAAATCCTATAATGACATTACAGTTTTTTGTTTATGCCACTTTTTCTATTGTGTTGGTTTTACACAGGGATGTGTTTTCGTGTGTGCATGTGCACATGTGATTATCTCCATTTCAAATATGCCTTAGTGTCCATTTCAGGAGATCTGCTATGGAAGAAACGTCCCTCTCACTGCCTAGGAGACTTACTTCTTTATTTTTTTTTTTTACCCAGGCAGTTTCTCAATAGCTTCAACCACTGTAGAGCCATATGTTAAGGACAAAATGAACTCAGAACAATTGTTTGAGAAAATATGAAGGTTTAAAAAAAAGCACACATTAAGAAGAAAAAAACCCTCAGAATTTAAAGTTCATTCTACCTTCAAATTAATCCTCTGGGGAAGCTCGAGACTTGTACTTCTGAGGGTGCCAGAACAAAGTGCCTGGCCGCCCTTCTAGCTGGATCTCCTGATCCATGTGGAGACAATAAACCATTTTGCTTCCATTCAGATTTAACACCAAATAGATGAATTTAAGTTAACTAATATGAACCAAGAGCATACCTTTCTTTACAGAAAAAAGCTTTACTGGAGGTTGAATTTGCTTTGATATTGGACCTGAAAGAATCTCAGTGTTCACAACAGCTCAGTGTATCTTTTGCCATTATTGTGATATGAAAAGGAAAGTATGTTTAGAACTCTGAATAGCTAAACAATTCTGAAAATTAGCAATTTTAGACAGGAAATCCTAGCTTACCTTTTGCACTTAAGCACCTTATCACATTATGCTGAATAAGACACATCTCAGATCAAAAAATTACAGCTCACACTTGCCTAGCACTTTCAGCCCAAGATCTTAAAACACATTCCCTAAAAGTTTAAGCCTCAGAGAACAAGTCTCTAATGCATATTACCAGGCAGGAGGACACCTGAGGAGATCAGAAGGAGGACACAATTCCCCTCTGCATTAAACTCAACATTACAATCCTTTTCTCTATGCAAAAAGCTGAGATGAATCCACTCTGCCAGTGTTACAAAGAAACATCTCCACTACTCTGCCTGATGCCTAACAGAAGATAACATGTTTTAGCTCAGAGAATATAAAAACATCAGGGGAAAAAAACTGCTGAAGGTTATTACACAGATTTTCTGTCTGAGCAACTGCTGTATTGCTACATTTAGCTGGCAGTATTAGTATTTTAAGGTTGGCACACTGACTGCAAATGTGCCCTCAGATTCTCCTCAGCTGTACGCATTTTGATGTTTAACAAGCTACTCACTTATCTCATATCTTGCACGTAAAAAAAAAATTACCTGGTTCTTGTGTAGAAACCATGGCAATTGCCTCCTGAGATGATACACACTCACTAACATCTCCATTAAAAGGAATAATGACACTTTCCCCTCGCTGCTGTAGCATCTTCTCCAGCAGCTTGTCCAAATCATCACCTAGATCAGAATTAGCAACATCAAATTATCTGGAAACCATTTCAGAGAAACACCATCAAACATTACATACATCCATGTTCTCACATAACTGGTGTCAAATCTGCACTCATGCAAGGGACTGGGGATACATGGAAGAGAGGGAGGGAGAATACTTTTCTCTTTTATCTACTGATTTACCAATTGGATTCATTAAAAAAAAAGAAAAAAAAGAAGGAACCACAGTTTTATAATTTCAGGTCTGTGGCTTTACAGCTACTGGTGACATCTGATGATTACAAAGAAATACTACAAAACAACCTCTAAAACCTTGCTAAAAGCGCAAACTAGAAAACACTTGTGTACTTATGGGTGCATTACATGCCCTGCCATTATATTCAACAGCTGAGACAGGGTTAAAAATGTTTTGCCAGAGGGTTATGAACTGCCACCACACAGGTGAAGGACAAGGAGGAGAGAAGAACAGAATGCCTCTCAATGGAGAGAGCAGAGCTGTATCCATGTGCATTTTAACTGCTGAACAGGAGACACACCAACCCAAAAGACAAGACTGTCTTGGCTAGAACTTCCGTTTCTTAGAATCACTCACCTAAAGATGTATTTTTGAAATGTGATGCCAGGAAACTAACTTTCCCTGTGATGAGCTCATAACTGATCTCTTTTAAAAATTCACTGGTGGTAAGCATGCTCTCTGCAAGTGCCCGAGATTGATACTGACCTGGAGAAGAGAAGGGAAAGGAGTGAGAGCAAACCTTAATATAGTTTACTATAGTTTTCTCATCCTAGAAGTCTGGGGCACTCTGATCTTCAGTCATGGATCTCCACTACCTTTACCCAGTAGACTGGGAGAGCAGTCTCAAGTCTACTTCATTAGTGATGGGAGAATTAGGTGACATAACTAATTTTAGCAGGTTCTTTGCGATTGTACATCATTTTGCATACTTGTATGACAAATGATACTCAAAATAAGTATTTGCACCTTAGACTAAATGGAGGATTCTGGATAAATAGGAAAAAAGTAATTATCTCTAGTGTGGGAGAAGAAAGGTAAAAAAAAAAATGGCATTACTGATTTATCTGCCTGCAAAGGAAAGATGACTAGTCAAAGTTCATTTCCATCCAGACACGCTCATTCACACACAAACAGCACAGCCAGTCATCTATGCAGAATAAAAAGGATAAAAATAAGGATAAAAAGGATGAAAAGCACATTCTGTTTTAAGCAGTCTGCAGAAGACCCTGCCAAGTAAAATATCACAGTTGTTAATGAAACAAAGACAAATCAACTGTTTTGCCACTGGGTCACTTCAAGATATTTTCTAAAGCAATCGCACAAACAATAAAGTCTCAGGCCTCTCAAGAAATAGCAATGATTGGCATAAAGGTATTTTTCTATATGCTCATGGACTTCAGTACTCCAAGCCTTGCTGAAGATACAGTAAACTGTGACAAGTGACACTGCAGTGCAACAATACAAAGGAGAATATAAAGAACAAAAGGGATTTAAAAACCGGGTCAATAACTCAAGAAAATGAATTTGGCATTGCCATTTGAAGCAGTCTGCAAATATACTCACCTAGAACCACTACACAGAACTCATTTCCTCTAATCTTTGATGCACAAATGGCAACTACATAATCTGGTAGCTTTTGCTGATGTTTCATTTCATTGAGAGACCTCAAGGTCTCCGAGATGCCCTCTGCCAGGGAATTCTGGGTGACAACCACATGCACAAGATCCCGAGACACACTAGCGATTAATCTGGCAAGCCAAGGGAGTTGACCTGGTGACACAGAGATACACTGTGCACTCATTTGCAAGGATCTCTCCCTCAGAGTGAACTCCTGCATAGCTTTCAACATGATCTGCTCAAATTCTTCCCTCAGGGGTATCTGGTCAGGACCTACAATGAAAACAAACAAATAGAAGAACAGTGTCTCATATAAAAATGTTATTGAACCAGGAATAATTACATGTCTGTCTTGATCTGACAAGCTCCTTCACCACACTTTTTTATATTTAAAAGAAAACACTTGATACTCAGTGGATATCTACCCACATGGCTTATTCTTGGTTTTGTATTTTAGAAGCCTTTCTCTTCCACCACCGCCTTTTTTTTTCCCTCCTCCAAACAATGAGGTATTCCACCTCACTCCTAGCTTCAGCAACTGGTGGGACAAACAAGGGAGAGGGAAAATATGTGCCTTTTGCCTGGAAGAGAAGGATTAAGCATGCAGCCATATGTTTTTGCAGCAGAAAACCAAAATGCTTATCCTTGTAGCCTAATCACAGCCATGCAGCCTGACAAAGCTTGTTAAGTGCTTTTTGCTTTGCTTTTTCTCACCTTGCATACTAATCAACTAAGCATAGGTGCAAATAAACATGTTTAACCTCTTCCTTGGCTTAATTAAATTAATTTAGCAAATCTGCAAGCACTTAACCTAAAGAAGAATATGCAACTTTAGATCTACATTCTCCAGATTCTGTCAACTGTACTATCAACTTGAACTGGAAACCAGAAATATATGCCATCCTATCTTGGCATCAGTCCCCCAACTGAACTTCAATTAACATTCTGTTCAGTTAGCTTTGTCTCATTGTCAAAAATATTCAGGAACAGTTAAAAACATTCATGAACACAGAGTAAAAAGTAACCATGGCTTAAATTGCCAAGATCTCATATCAGTGCCAAAGGAGGCAGCTTCACACTTAGCAGCTTGCTTTTCTATGACAAAAGGGGGGGGACTTAAATATCAGAGAGATGTGAAATACTGGGTTTGGTTTTATGTTTTCTTTCAGGCCAGGAAACAGAAAGGTTGTGTGAGAAACGGGGTGTGGGTAAATAACCCACAGCACAGAATGCCACCTGTTGTCATTTTTGCCTTTTTGAGAAGTAACATATGGAAAGTGCCACCATCCAATTACCATAAGATGGTAAGACAACTATAAACTTGTAAGTGCAAGGCTGTTTTCATTTTTGATGCAAACTGAAAAATTCTGATGAGTCAAATTTAACACAGCATGGGCATAATTCTCTCTTTTAGAGTTCTCTCTTGGAAATGTATTTTCTTTTTCCTTCTAAGAAAGCATCACACATTCTAGGTCCTTGATGACCTCAAAATTTAAAAAAAAAATAGACATGTATCAGTAGAGAAGAATGTTCCTCTGCAGAAATAAAGGAACATATCAACCCCTGAAAATGATGCTACCCACTAAGAGAAATAAAAGCAAGCTTTTGCTGATTGAGGGAGGCTACTTAAGAGACAGGCTCTAAACACAAGGGTCATCATCATGAATCCAAGTAGATTCAAATAATGGTACAAATGGAAAAGCAGTTTCTCAGAATGACAATACACAGAATTTCACTCAGATTACTTATAAGAAAGTATGGCAGTCTTTCTCCACAACTGTCCAGAAAAATGATGGAAGTAATATCAGATGAGATGTAAGACAAAATGATGGATACTGATTTTGATTTTGAATAGTTTCCTAAAAAAAAAAAAAGATGCTAAAAGGGAATATATAGAAGCTTCTCAACAGAAATGAGCATGCAAATGATCATCTTGGTTTCAAAAACAAAACTACAAAATAAAGAATATAATAAAATATTAATATCTGAGTTACATCCAGTTGATGTCCGGTCACAAGTGGTGTTCCCCAGGGCTCAGTGTTTGGCCCAGTCTGTTTAATATCTATATTGATGATATGGACAAGGGGATTGAGTGAGATTGGCTCAGTTGGTCAGAATACAGTGCTAATAATGCCAAGGTAGTAGGTTCAAACTCCATATGGGCCATTCCCTTAGAGAGTTGGACTTGATGATCCTTTCGGGTTCCATTCAAGTGAAAATATTCAGTAATTCTGTATGAGAGCACTCTCAGGCAGTTTGCAGGTGACAGAGGGCAGGAAGGCCCTGCAGAGGGATCTGGACAGGCTGGATCAATGGGCTCAGGACAATGGTTTGAGGTTCAACAAAACAAAGTGCCATGTCCTGCTCTTGGGTCACAACAACCCCCAGCAGTGTAACAGGCTTGGGAAGAGTTCTGGAAAGCTGCCTGGTGGAAAAGCACCTGGGGGTGTTGGCTGATGGCTGGCTGAACATGAGCCAGCATATATATGCCCAGGTGGCCAAGGCCAGTGCCTGGCTTGCACCAGAAATAACGTGGCCAGCAGGACCAGGGCAGGATCATCCCCCTGTACTCAGCACTGGTGAGGCCACACCTCGAGTCCTGTGTACAGTTCAGGGCCCCTCACTACAGGAAGGATGGTGAGGTGCTGGAGCATGTCCAGAGAAGGGCAATGGAGCTGGTGAACACAAGTTCTATGGGAAATGGAGCTGGGGTTGTTTAGCCTGGAGAAAAAGAGGCCTGGGAAGACCTCATTGCTCTCTACCATTACCTGAAAGGAGGCTGTAGCCAGGTGGGATTGGTCTCTTCTCTTGGATAACAAGTGACAGGACAGATGGAAAAGACCTCAAGTTGTGCCAGGGGAAGTTTAGATTGGACATTAGGATAAATTTCTTCACTGAAAGGGTGGTTAGGCATTGAATAGGCTGCCCAGGGAAGTGGTGTATTCAGCATCCCTGAAGGCATTCAAAAGACCCATGGATGTGGCAGTTGGGGGCATGGTTTAGTGGTGAAACTGGCAGTGCTGGGTTAATGATTGGTCTCACTGATCTTAAAGTATTTTTCAACCTAAATGATTCAATGCTGCTATGATTCTATTCTATTATTCTACACTGTTTAAGTCAACATATTCAAATGCCATCCATTTCTGGCTGACACTCATTTCTGGGTAGACAAACTTCAGGGTATATCCCACAGAGACTACTTTTCCAACATCTAAGACAGGAGAATTGCTGGAATAAGCTCTTGCTTTTAGTTTCTGACTATCCCTTCCACTCAAAACAAAGCCCTGCAAGAGCCTTGAGTCTGGATGTGCATTTGGCAGTTAAAACTACAAAACACCTCTGGGTGTCACAGCATACAAAATATAGAGTCAAAATTATTCAAATGCACCACAACAAGAGAGGAGGGAGAATGATTTTAGAATCCTAAACAGGTGGTATAACACAGGGTTCAGAAATCTTTTTCAACCAGAACACAGACCACCTTAGCACAGCATAGGCTGAGATTGTGTTTGTAGAAATGGCAATAGTAAAAAGCTGATGATTGCAGCTGATGGAATGTAACCCATACTGCAAATATGGGCACTCTGATGTATAAAAACAAAGCTTGAGAATACTTCACCATGAATGCTGCCAAAGATAACAAATGTGAAATCCCAGTAAGCTCCAGAGGTAGACTAAAAAAAAAACCCACTAAAATCAAACACACTTTATCTTTTTTTACTTATTCCTTTATCACAGTCAGTGGAATTTATTATAGCAACGCTACAGCTCACAATCACAGGTTTAACTATGTATAGTCTTCAAAGAAGGTTTAAAGCATCAGAAATGCTTTTTTTTTTTTTTACTTTGATTTGTAATATTATCACGAGTTGCTCAGCTGATTTCTGAAAACACAACAGCATCATCCTACAATTAATGTTGTCGTAATTTCACAAGAAAACTGACAGGAGTTCTCAGCTATATCCTTTTTTTCCCAAAATAGGAGTACTTCCATAGATAATATTCTTATCATCTGTGATCACAGTCATCTGCAAATATATTTTATACAAGTAGTGAGATCTGAAAAAATTAGGCAAGACTCTGTCTTTCGTGCTTTTGCCTGCTTTTTATCTTTGCCTTTATCTTACTCTTTCGCAATATACTCTGGAGAAAAGAAACACATTTTAGTCCTACTTTCTCAATTAAAAAAAAGAGGCTTACATGAATAAATTGTTCATTTATAGGTGTATTTGTCTCTTCTTGTCATAAACCTTTGAATCTGGCCACCCTCCAAATCATCTCTAATCTGATTTGACAACATGGGACAAAGGCTACAGTTTGGTGCAGCTGTCACAATTCCAACAGTTTTAAGTTTACAGCAATATTCAAACCAGCAACATGTTTTGATCCCCTCCTCTACAGAATGTTTTTACTTTTCTCCTCATTAGGCTCTTTCATCTTACAATACTGGCACACGTCTCCACATAAGGTCAAATAGGAAACTATTCAGCTTTGCCCAGCTAAGAACAAAAGCCAAACTAAACACCTGCTAATAGGAGAACTGCTTTATGCTGAAGTCACAGTGCTCAATAAACACAGTTCTGCTACAGAAGCTTTGCATGAAGCCTCCTCTAGTTTGCAGCAAGTATAGACTTGCTGCATCCATCTATAGTTAGACTTGCTCATGGAACGTGATTCACTGACTCACACATTTCAATAAATAGTTTATTTTTAATTGGAAAGGCTGTTATCAGCTGGCTACAAATTTGCAAGCTGCCTCTATCAATCCAGAACTGTGTGAAGCAGCTGATTTTAACACGCACACTCTAGAAACTTTCCAATAGAAAGCCTCAAATAAGAAATTTAGGCCCAGTGAAAGAAGGTAACAGAAAAACATCCTGTAAAAAATTAAGAAACCCTTTGTCAGTTCAAACATGGCATCCAATGGACTAGTGAGGCAGGGAATGATAAGCAAAGCTAGCAGGTCACTTAGAGAGTATTACAACATGGAAAATGGTTTCCTTCCTGTCTCCTACAGAACTGCAGAGAAGTGTAAGCACTCACGAGTGAAACCTGCACGGGGCACGTTTGCTCCCCAAACTGTAAGGTTATCAGTAGTTGTGATGCTTTTGGAACACCTGCATATTTCATACCATTATGTATTACAGATGCACTGTGCTCTTCACAAAAGTAATTTCACACTCCTCTATGATAAGTGGCATCTTTTCAAATACAAAAGTTAGGGTGAGACTGCCGTGGAAGTTTCCCAACACTATCCTGCATTTTTAACTTCTAAAAGCTTGCTGCTACCACTGCTCTTTTTATTCTAAGGTAGGGAAAATGACTGGACCTGCAATAAGAGAAAAAAAATGTGGCTTGCTGGTTTGCTCTCAAACCTGCAAAAAGTCCATTTCAAAAACATTTACAAGAATGAGATATTCACTGAATCACTTGCCTTAGTCTGAATAACAAATGTGGTTTTCATGTAAACAGTGCTGTCACCAAAACAATGACACCCATCACACATCTGCCAGCGTTTGTCACAAAACTGAATAAAACAGACCAAGTGTCCTTAGAAAGGGCTGTGATAACTGATGGTTTGATACCCTAAGAAAATGAGTTATCTGCATTGCAAATCCATTTCACAAAGGTGACCTGGTCAATTCCCATATGGAGAGTAGAAGCAGTTATCAGCCTTTAAATTCACTTCACTTCTTCCGTTTCAGGAACAAAGTGGCAAAGTCACACACACTAGATGGAGCCACTTGCCTCTTCCAGCCACAAAAGCAGCCAGAAAATTGGCCCTAAAAGGGACATAAAGAAGGTATGAAGAAAAAAGGATGGTCTCAAACAAAACTAAGTACTTATGACAAATTGCTTACCGAGTTGGACAAGATACTGAATAGTTAAAAGTATCATATTCTCCACACTTAGCAACTGACTGCTGGACAAACCCAAGAGATCCAAATCCTTGTTTTCCAGCTGTGGAATCTTGTAGCAGTTCACCAGCAAGGGACTTACAACAATATCACCAACATTTCCATAGAAATAAGGTAAAGTGCCATAACCTGTGATAAAAGAAACAAACCCCCCCAGAAATTCATAAAATTTGCCATTACACGAAATCTTGCACAATAATACATTTCCAAATGTCTTCTTAAACCTGTCTGGCAAAATACATTGCACCAATGACCATTCTTGCCAATATAATAGCTTAAAAAATAAATCATAGGCCAGGGATCCTCTGCTGTGTTTTACAACAAGTGATCACATACATTTGCAAGAACTAACATTAACTGCATGATATCCAGCAGGGTAATAACTATTGTTATCCAAATACAGATGAGAATATTATCTGTGTGGGTCTTACCCTGACCTTTAAATACAGAGTCTCCATAATATAGTGTACAAAGAAGAAAAATCAATGAAAGCAAAAGTACATTGATCTTAACATTATAAAAGCAGCATAAGTCACATTAGCATTGATTCAGCCACTGTGGTATTGCTGTGATTGATTTCACTTCTTTGCTACCTTCCCATTCTGTTTTCATAAACATCGACAACTAAACATGCTATTCTGTAAGGTAAAGCACATGAGCACAGGCTAATTCCTCTTTTCCTTCAGAATGTTTTTCGTTTCAAAAGAAGCATTTCCACAGAGATTTTGCCAAATCCATCCTTTTGGGTACATCTGGTTCTGTACTATTAATAGGACACTGTTTCTCAGGGCCACTAACGTTTAGCCTAACTGAGGACTTGATGGCAGCTCTCCAAGAGCCTAAGGGCTGCATTCAATTTGCACTTAAGCTGATGGCTGTAGGCACCCTCATCTTTAATAAGGAAGTGTTTCTCTGAAAACCATTAGAGCACCACACTAGAGCTTTATAATCGGCTTCCAGAAAACAACGCTAAGCAAAACAAACCAGAAGCGTAACCCTATCCTTGACAGATTTACTGGTGTAGATGGCTCTGTTAATTCTCCAGGAACTGTGTGTATTAAAATTATCTGTGCAAGTGAGGACTTGGAGAACTTCTCCATTCCTTCAGGTAAATTATTCCACGGACTGTATTGATAGGCATGTTCTGTTGACTCTGAAGCTACTTTTTATGACCATCTATACTATATTGGACCTAAAAGAAATTTAGAGGGAAAAAAAAAAATCACTCATCAAAATTTTGGCAGCACTAGCTAACCCATCTTTTTTAATATATTATGTCCAAATAGCTCAGGTTGAAAGGCATATTCACATTAAAAGTCATACTCTTAAAGCAATGTCTTTCTAAGGGTTAAAAAAGTCCTTCATACAGCTAAAGGATTTTAAAAGCCTGAAGCCTGATCTCTGTTATCTCAATTGCTTACAAGAACTATGGACTATAAATGACAAAAAGTTAGTATGATTTACTTCTGTTTAGTCAGTGCAAATCAATTTTCTGGTTCTCACATAGAATTCTGGGGCTTCAAGATCTGAACTATAAATGCTGCAGGAAATATTTGCTTGGTTTATAAGTTGTTTATACCGGAAAGCTATTTTCATTGCTTGGAAAAAGTTCTCTTGTTGGGTTTTACAAAAATCTTATTTGTATAAAACTTAGATTTGGCCAGTGGTTCGGCATAAATTTGACCTAGTGGTGACCTGTTTGCAAATCAGGTTCTCCAGAAATCGCCTGACTCTCAGTTTTAAATATTGAGCAACTAAAGGAAACTATCTGTGACAAACCAACTTTGTATTGTACTGAATGCCAGAACCAACAAAAAGAAATAAATCCCCCTTTGTCCTGGGGAGTGTGTATTAGTACAAAATGCAGCATTTGATTCCCCAGTGTAAGACTTACCTATCAGAATCACTGGTCTGACTCCTGAGTTATTCAGCAGGTTTTCAGGAACTATTACAGTCTCCCCTGCTGGGATGGGTTGAGGCTGTAAAATTCCAGTTAACATGGATTGAGGAACTGGGACTGACAAAAGAGGCTCTATAAAATAAAGAAAAGAGAGACTTCCATTACTAAAAGGCTCATACTGTGATTTGGCCTTATGAACAAATAAGAAAAAAATTACTGCAAATCACTAACTGTAATAAAATTCAAAAGGTCTCTGCATTTCCTGCTATAGTTTTAAGTAATTTAAATGAAGAGCCTATATCCTCCTGTAGCCCACCCCTAAAATAAAACTTTTTCTGACCACTGTATTGTTGGTGAGAATGAGAGAGCAAAACACAGGTTTGAATATGCATCTTTAAACAAAGCCAAGTACTAAGCCAAAAGGCCACCCCCCAATACTGCCTCTCAATACAAGGGAAGAAACTGCTTCAACTTCTGACCTAGAATATACGCAGATAAGAAAAATAAAAGCAGGCCAAAATCTCAAAGCTGCCCTTAGACAGTTGCTACAAGGATAAAAATCAGGTTTTACTCATGAAAGAGCAACAGCAGCTTTCATAAGTAATGGAAACCAAGTGCAAGAATTTTGTAATCTGTAATCAGGTTTCAGAGTAAGGCCTGTTTCACAAGTTTCTTAGGCTTCTTTTGGTGGTTTGCAACCACTTTTTCAAACCATACCATCAATAGAAAAACATCAAAGGCAGGATGAATGAATGCATACGTTTTGCCAGGGTAAACTGTTTATCCAACAGAAAAAAGTACTACTAAAGACCCATTCCTTGGATGCTTATTCTCTCACTCCATAGAGAGAAGAATAAATAATTCTTTATTCCCCTTTAGAAAATATGCTAAATCTCACAACTGAAAAGTACTCAAATAGTAAACAGTTTTATTAACAGTTATGAATAAAGAGGTATCTATATGGATATCAATGAGTACTCATAATTAATTCTATTTCATGTCATGATATTAAACTCCTACAGCTTTTCCATGCACAACTAACATTTGGCCTCACTTTCTGCTTTGAACTGAAGATCACCTAGTGTATCAGTATCAGTGTCCTTTGTTAGGCCAAAATTATATAAAGCTGGTTTTCCCATGCAGAAACAGAGTGTACAGGCTCTGTAGCATCCCACACCAGACTGAAACACAACAGTCAAGGTGAAGGCTAACAAAAAATCCTCGAAATATATTCATATATCCACACACCTGCACAATTTTAGAACAACTGAGTTACAGCTGGGGGACTACGGATTTCTTTTAGCTTTATATTTTTAATAATATTATTTGCCTCTTCCTTTCCTCTCTCTCCCCCAGCAGCTTTACTTCCCCTGTGCTGCATCTTAGATTACCACAACCAGGACCAAGCAATCATATGTGCTATTTTGGGGGCACCTGAAAAACTCTCCATGGTGTGCTTGAATACTTCTACAAGATCAGTTATGTTTGCTGTGCAACACGTGAGAGGTGCAGCACTGGGCTGCTGGGCTGGCTGGGCTCACGTTTTAACAAATGAAATCTCGGTGTCATTCAAGTTTTACCTGCTCTTGTCGAAGGCCGGATAGTAGGAACAGGTACTGCTAAACCAGGAGGCGGGACTGGGGACCCAGGAGACCATCCTCGGTGACGTTTCTTTGGTGGTCCAGAACTGGACATAGATGCTGGAAGGAAAGCAAAAACTAATTTTACACCCTGTCCTCCGAAATGACCAAATTCCAGCCCACACTCCATTTCACACTGGTGTTGAGTGGGTGCACCAGAGGCTCATACCAAGATTTACCTAAAACCAGACTGTGATGTGAAAAATATTGTTACCCGTGTTAAAATGTCCAGCATTATCATCAATGGTCATGCCAAAAAGCAAATGGATTTGTAAGACTGAACAGTAGGAACAGCTACAATCGGAAGAAGAACAAAATCACAAATTTCAAGCTCAACATCCAATGCAGCTTAGAATAAAAAACCAGAGGTTTTCTTTACCTTGATCTCCAGCTGCACAGCCAGGACTTGGAGATGTCGAGTGAGGCATTGGCCGAGAGACTGAAGTACTCAATGCATTATTTCTTCCTCCATTAGCGTTTCCATTAGCAACATCCGTGGCACGCAGTGGAAGAGGAGCTGAGTATAATAAAATACAGAGTGTGTGGCTTGAAAACAAACAAATAAAATAATACAGCCACACACTGATGCAAAAGAACAGGGCAAGATGCGTGACTGAAAAAAACATACTGCAGTGAAAGC
Organism: Ploceus nigricollis; assembly: GCA_013399945.1. Lineage (NCBI taxonomy): Eukaryota > Metazoa > Chordata > Aves > Passeriformes > Ploceidae > Ploceus > Ploceus nigricollis. The sequence continues at coordinate 128,007 of VXBC01013318.1, forward strand.
ATGAAATGTACTCGGCACAGAAACATTCAGATTGCAAGATCCAAGCCTTGAAAAGGGGTATCCAGATTTCAAGGTGAGGAGGGATAGGTGGAAGAAAAAATGCAAAGAAAGTCCCACCAAAATACAATAAAAAATTACACACATACAAAATTATTGGGAAGTTTGTGACATATTTTCTTACACTGTGATTTTCTTTTTTAAATATACATCACTAATTCAGTTTGTAAAGATTTCTAAGCCCCTTGTGTGTATCTACATAATTTCCCCCCAGTCATCCACATGCTATGCACAGTAATTCACTACAGGGCTCTCATCTAAAGTCTTAGCAAAGGACACTGGGCAGGGGAAGACAGGGCAGTTTGCTGCAAAGTGTACATGGCCTGAGCATTACTGAGGCAAACCATGCTTAATTTTGGTACCTCTGCCTAAGGTGATCCTCCAGTCCCAGCAAGCCTGACACTCTGGCAGGACCCACTATATCCATACAAAATTAAACTACAACAATGGATGATCACCAGAAGTTACCATCACTCATCTGAGCTTGTTCTCATTCTTTTTCAGAACATAGTTTTTTCAGAAGAAAAAAAAATGGCATAAACTGCCAACATGGAGGCCAGAGGAGACTCCAGTTCCTTGCTGATATCAGCCAGCTTCACAAGGATTTAGCTCCCAAGAACATATTCCAGGAGCAACACCAGGAGATGGTGCAGCAGCTTGCTGATGGCAGCTGCAACTGGAAGTGTTAAGAGATGTGGGTATGTAGCTTAAACCAATGCAACTCCCCAGCTGCAGACATCCAAATAAATTCTGGCACAATTGCCAATTACAAAGTATGAATAACCTCACTCGCCCATTGTAAGCTCCCCATTTCTACTCTGAGTCAACAATTTTGTATGGGCAGATATGGTGGACATGAGTCAGTTACAGAAATGGTTGAAAAGCTGGGAAGAAATTTCAGTGCAAAATAAAATCACACAAGTATGGAGGGGATGAAAGGTATTTTTGCACAAAGAACTGTTAATGATTTATTAGCTACAACATAATTATATTATGTACCATAACCAATACCACATTGTATTAAATAGCAGATGTAATACATCACGTATAAAGTGATATATATATATGCTCATGTGCATATATAAACCAAATAAATGGATATATTTTCTTATTCAAGCATACTGTCCTGCAATAAGTATGATGATTTCTTTTTTTCTGCTTAAAGACAAACCACCTAAAGTAAAAAACAATCAGATTATCCCAACAGAGTGTCAGTGGGGGACTTAGATGTCATAGTTGAGGGTTATAATTCATTAAACACACAATACAGAAATAAGCAATTAAAACAGCAGATATATTAAAACCCCTTGAAATGAGACTAAGTTCCACTAAATGTATGTTGAGGAACTATAATTGTTAGAAATGCAGAACTGCACACAACTCTCAGTTACTGAGGCAGGAATCAGTGTGGTATCAAGAGGTGATATTTATGCTCTCTTACATACCTTAGGAAGTGCAGAGAGTGATATCACTGCTCTCCTACCAGGATGTTAAATCTGAAAGCCAAGGTGTGGCTCAAGCTTGGGGACAGTACTAACTGCAAAAATTTCTGTGCCGAAGACTGCAAGAATATGAGAGTTCTGGAGAATGCTAGTGAATGTTTTCCTTTCCCTTTTCCACCAAAAAAATTACACTCTCTTTTCTTGGCTGTTAAGCTGATCAGTCCCTTGGCTCTCAGGTGTTTTGGAAAGCAAAGCCATACCTGCAGCAAACGTCTTTCCTACGAGCTGTACTGACAAAGCCAGAGGTTTCACGATGTTCTTGTTCCGGGATGGGTCTTGTGTTCCACTTAAGTTAACAGCAGCAGAAGATGATTTTGCTGGACTGAACACTGAAGAATCTGAGAATAAAAGTTGTTTAATTAATGATTAAAATTTACATATATATAGACATATATATAATTTTTATTACATACACATTTATCAAAACTCATCTCTGCATAAATGCAAACAATTTTTTTTTTTACACTCCTAAGAAATTACCATGGATCTTTCAGGAGTTTTAACAAACATTTAACTGGGCGTTTCTATAGAATCTTATAATCTACTGAACCCATGATTGATCTCTTCCACAATATTTTGCACTCACACACACTCAAAAAATATTTTAACTGTAGAAAGGGTTATCTCATTGCTCCTCAAAATAGTCTCATGGGATAGGCAAGTAAATGCAGCTATCTCATGGTTCACATGAGGAACAGCTAAGACGAAGAGCTCATGGAACTTGCAGCCAGCAAGCACAGGGAATAAGCACTGGAATAAGTTACCTAAAAGAGATTGTGGAATCTCCATCACCTGAGATTTTCAACAACGAGCTACTGAATCACTGTCAGACACAACTAAACTTGACTAAGGGCAGAAAAAACCAAACACAAAAACATAGCCTCCTTACAGCACTACTGTCTGTAAAACTATAAAAAGTATATGCCCATTTATAAATCTGGGTAAAAAATTAAGGATATTTGAGCCCAAACACTTGGCATGAATTAACAAACTACATAGAGCACTTTACCAAGGCTAAAACTTATATATCTTCTTTTATAGGAGGATAAACTGAAGAACAAACAGATTTTAATACTTGCCTAGTATAAAACTGATTCCAAACCTCTCAGCATGTAAGTCCCTTTAACATCAGGCATTTCATAGTTGCAATTTACTTGAAAAAATTGGCATTCGGATGCTGATACACTGGCAAGTCTAAATTCTTATAACCAGAGTGAAAGACTATTAACTCAGCATCAGTCCAGAAAGTAGTTTGCAACAAGCAGGCAAAGGAGGCTAAGTTCACCTACAGATGTCCTACTAAAACAGCCAGCTAAAGAAAACAGAAGACAAAGATCAACTTGATCTGCCAAACACATTCCTCCTCAGGCCACACACCATTTGGTGGAGGAGGGTGGGAGGAAGCTCTTCTTTGCCAGACAGAGTAATCGACATGAAGAACAAACACAGAAGCCTCTGCTGCTGTTGCCCCACCAGAAAATCTTGCCCATGTTCATAGGAAATACATTGAATGGCTAACAAAATAGACCACCAGGTCTGGGCCCTTGGAGGGAGATGCTGGTCTGTCATTAAATATGATGTAGCAAATATGTAGTGTTAAAAGTTTCTTTAAAGTAAACTGTCCAAAAGCTTTGTGGGTTTCTTTTCCCCCATCTCTAGTTGCAATACATTTTCTTGAAATTTTATCTGTGAATGTGGATGTGGCTGGTCTATGTTTAAACACTACTCTGTTATCCATGCAGGACTTATTAAAATACCAGTTATTAAAATTCTTCATCTTTCTCTTGTACAGCCTTTTTTCTAGTTGCTTAACATGTGAATTGAATTTTCCCCTCTCACGTGTCTGCCCCAAATCGTATTTTTGGTACCATATGCCCATAACTACCTACAACTCAGAGACTGAACTGCTCACCAGAAATATTTACACAACTTTTAAGCAAAGAAAGGGGTATGAGTTGACGATGAACTGAAAAGAACTGCAGAAAACAACCTGCTAGTCCTGTTTTAAAACAACTGAGAAGCAAACTCCAGTAGAAAGAGCTATGGAGGAGAGGGAGAGGGAGAGGGAGAGGGAGAGGGAGAGGAGAGAAGAGGAGAGAAGAGGAGAGAAGAGGAGAGAAGAGAAGAGAAGAGAAGAGAAGAGAAGAGAAGAGAAGAGAAGAGAAGAGAAGAGAAGAGAAGAGAAGAGAAGAGAAGAGAGAAGAGAGAAGTGAAGCCCTCCATCCTAGGTGACATGTCAGAATTTATGCCACTGAATAAAAGGTGCTCTCCCCCCTTCTCCCAGTCACAGGGGATTCATGTGTATGTATGTGGCATTATCTTCACTAGGAGATAACAGCAGAAGGAGATGAAAAGGTTTTGACGAGCATGACCTAGGAGTACAAACAGTGACACACAGAAACACCAAGCAGACTGAAAATGGCAGGGAGTGATAAGGAGAAAGCCATATATAAAAGGTGTATCTATTAACCTGGCAGATACAATAGAAGACAAAGCTGTGTAAATATTAGAATTCTTGCTGCTCCAAATAAACAGGTTCTCATGCATCTGCACAGTTCTCATGCCTCAATCTGTAAGCCAACAGATCATGCAATGAAATGCAGATGTGTTTTAACCACACTATCATTTAATTTTACCCAAAGCCTAAAGCATTTATCTTCCTCAACAGAGACAGGGGCAACCACCTGAGAGAAGTGCCTCTGAAAATACTCATCAGTGATTATAATCTCATATGAATGCCCGTGTTCAGCTTTTGTTTATTACTCCTTTTGACAAACTTTCTAGGTGTAAAGAGTATTTTAACCATCTTGCTTTCTATGTGCATTTCATACTCCTTTAAAGAATCATGTGCTTTTGGACATTCATATCAATTAATAACAGGCCATTTTCTCTTGTTTTTTAATTTTCCAAGAAATAGCACAAACACACAAAAACATACAACAGCATAGATGAAGCTGCAATAAAGCAATGAGGAAGAAAGCTCAAACAAAAGCACTTTGTCTACTTGCAATAAATAAATAGATACATGATATTAAGATGCTGCTTCTTTGTCAGTCAATGTCTATTTGATTTTTATATTTTCTCCTTATTTAAGGATATCATTAATAGCTTTCTAGATTAGTTGTGAGAGACCTGTTAGCTCACATAACAAAAATCCACTGTATGCATATGGGGAAATTGCAATTCTATGTACACCTTTGCGTGCAATAAAATTTAAATAAATAAGGAAATTAGGAAGTAAAAAAAATAACATCTGCTCCCCTCTCCCTAAAAGGAGATTATTCTCCTTTTCCAGACAAATATCCTAGTTTATATACTAAGCAAACACTTCCCTACAAACATGTAATTGAAGTTTTTTGAGATGCACAAAAAAAATTAATGAAACAAAGACAAGGAGGCACAGAATCAAATAAGTTAATCAAAAGATCGTTTAATGCTTTTACATCAACTGTTGTTTTGAGACTAATCTAACCTTCAGCCTCACCTGGGTCTTAATCTTTGCCAAAGCAAATTTTGAAAGGCATCCTCTCCAGTGTAATCTATACTTGGCTCAAGGTAAATACCCAGTTGTTTACAGCATCTCTGACCCACCAGTGTCTGAGGTAACTTACCACCCCCAATGGTTATCTTTACAGCACTTTCAGCTCCTACCTGTCTGAGTGAACCCTGATTTGTATCCATTAGCTGATCCACCCTCTGGGGTCGTGGACGGTGACACCGAAGGATTTGGTTTAGCAGAGAGGCTAGCAGCAGATGATTGCCTGCTTCTACATTCTGCAAATGAAGCAGCTACAGTACATATTAACAAGGCCTCCTTCCAGCAGCAAAGTTCAGCAACACGGTGGCGAAAGGTGACAAAATGTTAAGAGCGTACACAGAGCACGTACAACAAACAGCGGCAAATGGCAGCATTCAACGAAAATACGGATTCACAGTTTAGTCAACTTTGTCTTCTAATTAAGAAAACCTCCCTGGGGGCCACTCAGGGGGCCAGGCAAATATAGACCAGATGCTGCAAAATGGCAAGAGCCCTCAGATCACAGCTTCCAAGAGATTTGAAGGTATTGGACATGTCCCAGAAAACACTCAGTGACTTCTGTGGCACAACCTGTATACAAACCGTCATATGTTGCCCTTTAAAAGGAGAAATTGTGCTAAAACCTAGATTTTTAATATGCTTCCACAAACCTTCAGGGAGATCTCAGTGCTGTTAGTGTCTGTCTGGATGATAACGGAGTTCAGGGAGGAAAAAGTCACCTTGAAAATCACATATTAATCCATTTTTAAAACTGAGATCTAATCGGGATTTGTTTTAAGTGAAGGGTTTAAGTGTTTAAAAGCTCTCTTCTTCTAATTAGACCTATAATGTTAGTGAAGAGTGCAAAGTTACCAGATGCATGGCAGAAATATGGGGACAGGACCTATCAAAGTAATACCCATGAGGTTGACTTTTAGTTGATTTTCTAAACTTTCATGGATGCTCAGAACGCTTGCAATTATCATATAATCAAAAGTGAAACCAGTATCTGATTCTTCCACATGTGCATTAACCAGGACACACACCAACTCCAACTGCATGAGCATCAGGGAGGGGTTTCAGAAAAAAGATTCCAGAAGTAAAATAAGGCTTCCTTTGTCTTTATTTGGAATTTCACTACCAAATTAAATATTTGTATCATTTTTGTGAAAAAAGCTGTTGAAAAGCCACACGCACTCTAAAGCAATAGTTAATTTTCCTTGTAACAGAAAAGCAGCTGCAACCAGGATCCTTTTGAACCACTAACTGATAGAAACTATAATCATTCATACAGCTCGGTGATAACCATCTCTTTCTGGTGTCATGCTGCTATTCACATGAGGATGTGACTCCTCAGATGTCTGTCAGTTCTCCTGCAGAGCTTCCCCTCTCCTCACATCAACTTTTTGGAACAACAGGGACCAGATTGAACTCTGTCTTTACTGACTGAGACCACAGATGAAAAGGTCAGGTAGTCTGCACATAAACCAACATGGTAGACTATGAGTGGGTAAACCACTCTTTCCTTGAGTCTTTGCGTGGTTGGTTCTAGCTCCAAAAACCTGCATCCTCCAATAAGAGACCGCATGGTTACCTTGCCGTGGGGTCACAAATGTACCCTCTTGGAGCACATAACACTGCACAGGCTGCTCTGGTAGAGGGTAAGACCAAACATAGAACACTGTAAATGGCAGGAGCACCCAATTCTTTTCTTTCCCTGAGATCAATGCCCTGAGTTTTCTTAATCTTACAGCATGCTAGCTATTCTCAGGCATGAGACAGATTGGATTGCACCTGCAAAGATGAATATCAGCGGAAAACCAACGTTGCAGCCCTGGCTGTGAGTCACCTTGCTTCAGGCACATAAAAGAATCATCAGACTGAGTAGCCTCTTTTCTTCTACCAAGATGACTGCACACTCTAAGATGGGAAGATCTAGGGCTGCCACCAAAAGTATGGGGAGATGAAAGAAGAGTGTTTACAGCCACACGGTTATTATTAAGACTTTAACTTCTTTGGTGAAATATAAACTTCAGTGAAATTCAGAGAATTCTCCCTTCAAGCAGTTACTTTTGAATGCATACATTTTCAACAGCAACTTTCAATTTTTCATTCAACATCACCCCTAACAGCATAAAACACAAAAATTGAATGGGCACCTTTCTTACCTTTCCAGCAAATAAGGGGTCCCTTTGACAGTACACCTTGGGAGCTTCTTACTAGGTAGTACTTTAAGTGCTTCTGCTTCTTTGGCTGAGTGGTTAATTTCAGGTTGATATGATTGGAAAACTCTGTGAAGTACCGAAATCCTCTTTCTCCACAGCCTATACAATTCCCAGAAAATCCTGGAAGAACGAAGCAGAAGATACCCAAACAGATTAAATGTCTTGTATTGTCTGCTAGGAATAAGGCCATCTAAACCTACCTGCATATTCAGCTCCAGGGGACTGGAAGCCTCCAGCCAGCCAGCTTCTGTGGACACAGCACATGTGTGTCAGTCTTAGCTCTTCTGAAACTCCTACATCTCTTTGGGCCATACTGACTACTCATGCCAAAATCCTACCACAAATTTTCCATTCTACACAGTGCAGAGAAGAATAACTACTTGACAGGGGGAGAACTATTCTGCCACACTAGGAAATTTCCATAAGGAAAAAAAAAAAAAAGCTGTTTTTTCTCTATTAAAAAAACATGGGTTCCAAACTGCAGACATCTCTCTCAAAACAGTGGCTAATCCATCAGAGCAATTTTATATGACTGAAATTAACATCAAATAAATTTTCCCTGCAGCTTCTTACACAAAATACTTTCCAAGTAAGCTGAACCTTACATCCTATTACAGTCTTGAAAGCAATCACTTGACATTAAGATTTGCATGGCCAAAGTTAGGGGTGCTTCAAAATAGTTAAAAAAACCTATAACTTCTCAAGAAAGTAACAAATTTAGGGAAAAGGCTGTTTTTCGCAATGTTCTCAACAAGGTTTCTCAGAAAGGGGTGAAATTTTGAGTTGAGATCTGGAAGATACAATCCAGATTAAGAATTATAAGCAGCCTTGATTTCCAGAGCTATTCACAGCTATGTTAATGGGAATCTGGCATAATGATGACACCAGTCTAACATTTCATAGAACAAATGCTCTGAAATGTTCTGAAATGCGTCTGCCTTAAAATCTTTGTTGTTTGAATCAGCCCTCTCTTATCTAATGCTGAACAATTAAGCCCTGCTGTCTTACTTGTCAACCCTTAATGAAACAGATTTTCTATGGAATATCAATAATGATTTATAAAAGTGCTAGCAGATTAATATCTAGTAGAAATGCTTTATTTTTGTTTGTTTGCGTTTTTTTCCATTTACTAATCAGTTCAAGATCCGTAAGAGAATCAATTCTTCGTTCTTGCTACTATCGTTATTCTCCACAATGACAAACACCTTGGAGGATGCTGGCTCCTACACTCACCTGTCAGCCAGATTAATAGGTTTATGGCAAAGATATTCAGTGTTTTTTACAAAATGCCTTATCCATAAAACTCTTAATAGTTAGGCCATTGTCTTTAGCCTTACCGTGCCTCATTATCAGCTTGGACAAGGATGCCAAGATGCAAATTTCTTCATCCTGTTTTTCCTGGGACTGAATCATTCTTCCTCTACTCCCTTGCAGCCCACAGGATCTACTGGTGCATCTCCACAGTTTTCAGAAAGAGTAACCAGGGTCTTTCAGAGCTACTGAGTCAGTTCTTTGCTCACAGGTGCCAGTTACAGAAGCCTCGAGGCACTTCAATACCTCAGCAATGCCAGAGGTGTGAGTCACCAGGCTCATTAACAAATGAGACCAGAGATGATGGATGGATACAAAGCTGAGATGGGGGGGGGGGGGGCTTACCAAAAAAGAAAAGCAGTACCACATTTAATCAGGTTTAAACACCATCTGCCTATCAGTTCTCATTGGTCAACTCCTGACATTTCCCCTGATTAGCAAGGGAGAAGCTCCTCTGAATCCTGAAGTGTACCCTGTTATCCCAAATCCCCAGTCATACCCAGTGAGGGCACATCACACCACAGCCTCTATCTAACTCAGGCCAGGGGCATTTCTGCTTTAGGCCCAAAGGTTTACTGTGTATGGATTTATCAAATGGATTTAATGGAGAGGTAACGTTAAAGCACAAAACAAAGCTGTTTCCAACAGTTACACAAAATATTGCTGGTCTGGACCAGAATTTGAGCAATGCAGTTAAATCAGGGTATTTATCCTTTGTTGTAATTTCTTTCCTGTTGAAAGGTCTTTCTGAATATATCCAAGGCAGAACAATGACTGGATGGAGAAGTGAGAGAGTAAATTCAAAACAGGCTAAAGGAGCCAAAATATATTAAACCACTTCTACCAGTTTGTTAAAATGTGTACCAGTAGTGACCCAGGCAGGAAATCTAGGTGCATATAGGCCTGTCTTCAATTACCAAGAGGCATTGTTGTACTAAAATTTTAAACTTCATAAATGTAACAGATAATGACATAATTGGGAAAGGCCAGGCAGGGTGTCCCTATGTACGGGGTTTTGGGAAGCAAACTGCTCCCAGAACTGCTACTGAGAACAATGATCCTGGTGAAGCCAAGGGCAGATATCATTCCTGATTAAAAAAAACTAAATTATATGGTTCATTTTCAGTATTTGCATGAGCATATTCCTTCTTAAATGAAAATGCTGTAAGCTCCAGCTGAGATAAAGAGTATATGGATAGCTCACATTTAGAATGCCAGGGCTGCAATTGACTTCTGCCCACACAGAAATCTAGGAGATTCAATTGTGATTAATTATGGAATCAGGGACTTGTTTTAAAATGGGCTTTTAAGGCAGGTTCATCTACAAATTTGATTTAATGAAGTCAGCCCTCTCCTCAGCATATTTCTAATAGAAGGTTATTAGCTGAAATGGCATTAGATAATTTTCAACTGGCTTTTTTTTCTCTGAATTATTATGGCACAAAGGAAAAAAGATCTCTTACCTAAAAGTGCATTTTTTCCATGATCATCTGGCAAAAACCTCTTGTCAACAGCGCAGACTAGAATGTGCTCAGGAAGGTTGGGAGATTTGGCTCCTACTAACAGGAAGCCTGCTGGGATATCAATTTGCTCCATGCACAGAGATACTAACCGTAAATCCTTGCCTGCTTGACAAAAACCTACAAAACAAAGCAAAACAAATGATAACTCTTCAGAAGAATTCATTTAATTTTCTTTGTTTTATCAGTTACAAAAGCAAATGGGCTTCACAACTTGATGCTGTAACTGGAGTTTTAATATATCCTTTTTAAGGGAAATAGAGGAAATAGAGATAGCATCTCACCAGAACCACCAGCTGAGAGTTTCAGAGGCAATAGATAACATTATTTTAAATATGCTGAATATATACAGGCATAAAAGAAATTTAAATGTCCAAACATTAGACATCAAATGGCTCCAAAACCAAATTTTTCAAAAACAATCAAAATAAGAGGATAAGCTTGTGATTTAGTAACAGAAAACAGCTCTTAAAACATGCCAAAGATTATTTTTTCTTTGCCAAACTTTAGTTTACAGTTTTTTCAAGAGAAACTATTTTGTCTTTGTTGCTTGTAGAAGGCTAGCATTGATACACAAACACCATTAAGTAATACAAAAGAATGATAAAAACTGATGACTGAAGTTTAGTAGTGGCTACAAAAAATCATTTTATTGCATTAAAATAATTAAATATCTATTTTTTAAATTCTCTAGACATTTTAGAAATTCCAGCAAATAAATAATTCACTAGTTTTAGACATGTGAATCATGTTTTCGCTAAGTCTCCAGTTGAGTCTCTCGAAGTCTCAGTGGACTGCATGACTTTCAAGTCCTCAATTAAGTTTTTTCCCCACTCAAATACACATATGCCCACAAAATAAGGACATAACATTGCCTCTTGGGCTTCTAATCAATGTAGAGCTAAAGGAGCAGAAGTGGACAAAAATGGGGACCTGAGAGAGTTTCTGCTCTTCTATGCCCTGCAGTGAGCAGGTAGCAGGCTGGGTGACACAAAAAGCATAGCAAGGCAACCCAGAGCAGTGTCCAAGCTAAATGAACAATAAATAAAGAAAATCATAATCACCAAGATTACTGTTAAATTTGAAATTACTGCAATAGCTATTAATACCTATTACTTACACTTGATTTAAAATATTAATGTAAATATTATTCATTGTCACAGAAATTTTAAGGAAGAAAAAAAAATCCTGAAGAAAGACCTTGTGTCACATTGTGTTACTTCTGGTAACACAATGTGATCACAGCTTAACCAAAAGCCACCCCAGCCGTTATTGATATGTATATCTGTGCTCTTAGCTCCTGGGCCAAAATCTATAGCAACTTCAGCAAAAACTATGGAGGTTAATGGGTTTTGGTTTTATCTCAGAATTGTAGCAGGCACAGAGCAAGTACAAAGTGGAATGCACAGAATCAGCTTGCATGAATTTCCTCACAAGCAGCAGCTTGCTGAAAACAGGGTCCAATACAGGTTCAGTCTTGTGCCTACACTCCCAGTCTGCTGAACCAGTTCTTGGCTGAATGGTTTCTTCAGTTCTTCAATCAGCTCAGTTCCAGCAGCAGCTCATGGAAAGCGAGCTTGGATTCACCCCTCACACACACTTTTTGCCAGGCAATGAATTGAAATGAAGCGCCTGAAGTTTTCCGGTATGAATCAGTGGATTATATCAACAACTTACCAATAATAACTTACTTATGTTTTAGGAGAGAAGTATTTTATCTGCATATTTAAAGTACAATTAGTTATTTTCTGATTAGGTGCCATTTGATTGTAATCTGTTGAACTCTTCTTAAGGCATGTTCTCTAAAAACATATTGATCATAGTCAAATAGAAAGCCAGGTACCAGGCTAAGTATTATCTAGACTTTTTGGTGTAATTTAGAAAGAAACAGTCGCAGATAAACCCAGGGGAAAAGTCCCTTACATTCAAAATAAAATTTGTTTATTCAAATGTTTATGTCACTTGGGTATTAAACCCAGAATTTGCAAAACTGACCTTAAATATTTGGGCATTCAGTGAAATCTAAGTAGTTGACATGCTTAGAAAATACCACTTTACATCTAGATTTAAAGTAGAAAAATTACCCACTGCTGACAATGTGGGCAAACAGGAAATCTGTAGATAAGGATTATGAAACAGCAAGTGCAGTAAGATTTCAACACAGATTTAAACTCGTGCTTTTACACAATTAGCTTCTAGCCCAGTCTCTACCTAAAAATGTTTTGGAAATGCCCAGAAGCACAAATGGTGCCCAAAACAGGAGGCTTTTGAAGGAATTGCTAGCAATGGCACTACTAGCACAAGCAAGGTTGTCAGTGTTGTGTGTCAACACAGACTTGCTTTCTGAAGGAGCACACAACACTGAGAAGGGTGAATATCACATGGGAAGCTTTGAGCCCATTGGAGTGCTTGAGGGCTTTGATGTCCCAGTGAAGTGAAGCAGCACTCCACAACATCCCAGGTGAAAGAAAAGACTCAACTTTATCTGGGCTATGAGCAAAACAACTTCAGCTACGCTTTGAGCATCTGTGCGTCACCATTCTGCATCAGTCCCCAAGGGAGAAGCTACAGGAGAGCCCTAAGAAAAAACATCTTAACAAGTTTACAAGCACAATTCAGTAACAGCCTGCTATCATAGGAACAGCAGCTTCTTAGCTGAGAGGCTGTACATCTTAATATACTTAATATTTCCCACCATTTAGGATATGTAGGACTGGATTGTAGAAATGCTGCATCCTACTGAATCTGCAAACAATACCTAGGATTCACCCCCAGTATCATCCCTTACTTAGCCGGTGCTCCCAGACCCCTTGCATGCTCCCCCTTCTCCCTCCTTTCACAATCTCCTTTGGCATCCTCCTCTGCTTTGGCTGGCGACATCTCTGGATCAGAGAGGTATGCATGTGCAGACTGGCTGACCAGCACATGCCTCTGTGATGTTCAGCCTGTGAGAGAGCTATAATTACTTTGCTGCCCCAGGGTACTTAAGTTTGGGGACTTCGATGTCACCCAACCAGCTCCTGAACTTCACAAATCTTGCTGAAATTCACTACCTTTATAATCTCTACCCCTCTACCAGAAACGGCAGAAAGCAGCCACCAGCTCAGAGCTCACAGGCGACTGCCAAAACCTCGTTTTCTGAGGTGGTGAGATAATAAACAGGGCTGACACCAAATGGTTTCCTCTGGCTCCCCTACTGCAGAGGGAAAAGGATCCTGATGGGTGGGCAGTGAGAGAGGCAGCACAGACAGACCCTCAGAGCCTCCATGAACTTTTCTCTTGCTCATGGAACAGCTGCCACAGGAGAAGCAGGGAGGGCTGCAGAGCTTGGCCAGGTACAGCCGGGACTTACTTCCACCAGGAGATATGGAGAGGATGCAAATCTGCTCCTGTGCAGTAAAAGGTTTGAATTTTCCTTCAAAGACATGCAGATGGTATCCTTTAAGAGCCCTTCATTATCCTTCTTTCCCTTGACTTTTAGGGCTGAAAAGCACTCTTTTAAATTTCTGCTGCTTTTTGAAACTGAATGAGGAAATTCCACCCAAAACACATTGATTTGGAAGCAAGTAACTGACTGTGGGGAGATGAAGGGGGGATTAACCCTCTCCCTGTTACATTGTCTTTTTCTAACTAGCAAGCACCATAGAGACCCCAACCTTATTTTCTTTTCTGTTTTGCATGATTTTTGCATTGGTAATTAATTATCTGTTAGAAATAATAATTTCCATTAGGAAATTAGGAAAGACAAGACATAACCTCTTGGTACTAGATTAACTTGTGCTGCCGATGTCTAAGAATTAGAACATTTAAAATCCATTTATATTTCACAGCTATTAATTTATAACTGTGCTGGCACCTACATTTCTATGTCAAACAGCAGTAAAACATTTCCTCTAAAGAAGAAAGAATGGCACTTTAATTTGTGTACCTTTTATGAAAATCTAAGTACAAAGAAAACACAAGTCAGTAAACCAAACCAGCTTCTCTTTGTGAAACCTTTTATCGACATGTAATTATAAAAGCAAAAGTCAAAAGCTGAACTGCTGAACTACTAAAAAAAAACCAAACAACATGTTCTCACAGGATGTCAGCTTTGTTTCAAACAAGGAACAGGCACTTATATTTCGATTAAAGATTTGCAAATACCAGGAGCAGTCATCAAAAAATTAAAACATTTACACCTTTTACAGACATCTGCATTTCTTTGAAAGAAAATTCACTAGTTTTTGCTTCTGAGAAGTACATTTGCATTCTCCAGCATCACTTCATTTAAAGTAACCCAGTCCCATCTTACTGAAAATGTATCCCCACAGATGTCAACGACTACAAGTGCTAGAATCTTCTTAAAAATGGAATTTGTATCTGTCTTTCCTTTCCCCACTGTAAGAAGCAGTTTCCATGTGGGGTACCAGCCCCTTGTTGCACTGTAATAAATGGGGTATTTGCATAAGGAATTAGCTTCCAGGAATTACATATGAATTAGGGGTCACTGTCACTCGCTATTGTAACCTCACAGTAACTGATCAGGTGTTAAGTACCTGCTTACCTAATTGCTTCTGAAACCACCGTGGCCTTTCTTTAAGCATCAGGTAAATTGAGGATTTGCTAACAAAAGAAAGGTGATACTATTGTGTTTCCCACAGCTTGCATAGAATGTTATTCCACAAATTAGAAGCAGCCTCTTCTAAAGCTACAGCAAGCAAGCGGTTCAGAACAGCTTCTTGATAATACAAGAATTTTGTTGGCTATTTGAGGTACCCGGATGAAAACAAATAAATTATTTTTCTTGAAACTCTATTTTCATGGAAATTTTAGTTACAAAAATTTGTGTTGAGCAGGAAAAAAAACAAAAACAAACCCCCCAAAGCCCCTGAAAATAAGTGGATTACTTTCATGACTAATAGCAAGGCCCAGCGGCAAATACAGTTCCAATGGGCTAAGAAGAGAGTTAAGACATCTAATACTAGCTGAGAAAGAATCTCCAACAAACTCACTTGTGAGGCATTTTTTTTTTTTAGCTGACAACTAAAGGCATTAAGATCTACTTTCTGCACCCATGTGACTGACAATTGCATCTGAATAAAAGAACAAGTCACCACAGAAAATATTATGATGGTTATGGCACACATCCTGAATTCAGGAAAGGCAAACAGCACAAATACCTTAAAGGGAAAAAGATTTCATCCCACCTGATCCAAAAGGTGGGAAACAGGTTTTACAGCCAGCAGAGCTATGAACTGCAGGCTCTAGTACCAATATTTTGCTCTTGGATAAGCAATTGAATACATGCTTAGTTTAAAGTATCCAAATACACTGAGCTCAAATGGTCTATCAGTATTGTTTAACATCTTCATAATGTTATTTACCTTTGCAATTAAAAAGTAAGATAAGGGATGCAAACAATGGCAGTGATCCTGTCTTACATCTCTGGAAGGCATACTCATGAGATGAAAGATGAACTATCAGATTAATATCTTGTTGAGATATGGTCTGCAGTGTGAATGTTTGGGAACCAGGGCATTTTAAACAATTATGTAAAACTGTCCTAACAGACGACCAGAAGTATTTGGAAAAAAATCTGTTTTCCTTTCCTTTTCCAGATACAAAAACACTGCTCTCATAAATCGGTTCCCTGAGAACATCTAAAAGCAAGGCAGATCTTGTAAACTCAGAATGGTAAACTTAAAAATGAGTAATGAACAACCCTAAAATTCTGCAGATGTAACACAGAAAACTTCCTTCTAGAGTGCTTTGATCATAAAAGCCTTACAGATAAAAATCAAAACACAAAACTGCCCCTGAAAGGTCAATTTTTCCCAGGACATACTAAGTTTAGTATTACATACATATAATATGTGGTGTGAAAAAGGTACTACTCCTGCTCTCCACAGGAGATTTTGCAGACTTTATTGTTACTTGTCCTCAACTGAGAACACTTTCCTAGGAATACATCATTTTATACTTTCTCCTTCTCTCCTCCTTCAAATTTACAAGCCTTCAAAGAACAGAAAACCACACTTCTGTGTGAATAACGAATTCTCCCAACAATATTCCCCATCTTTTCACAGTAGCCAGCCAGCCCTTCTGTTCTTTGTGCTACAGGGAAGGGGCAGTACGCTGTTACAGAGGGTAAACACGCTCCTGTGAACTGCATTTGGAAGTGGAAAAGGCAATGACAACACATGCCACTAACGCCCACCCCCCAAAAATGTCAAAGAATTACCAGCGATTGGTCCTTACTTCTATCACTTCATATAACCAGATACTTCGGTAAGGTGCAAAACCATTTCACAGATTACAGCTTTTGATGAACTGTGCACAAGGAATTTCATGATTCAGGGGGATATTGAATAAAATGTCCAAAAGGGCATTCAGACCTGGTAGGAACAGGTGCTTGCTTTCAGGTGCCTGAAGTCAGCAGGGAGATGTTTAACAAGAAGCACATCTAATAACTATGAGTAGATCTTCTTTTTTTAAGAAAGTTAAACCTTCAGAACAGAACAATTTTGGGATAAGATGAACCAATCACATCAATTTATCTTAGGCCAAGTAGGTACATGCATAATTACCTGGTTCTTTCTTTAACACATTTAAACCCAAACAAACATAGTATGGTCAACAATTTTGCTCATCTTGAGCAACAACAAATCAGGACAGCTTAAGGTAAGGAAGCAATGGCCAGCAGGCACATGGGGAAGACAAAACAGACAAGCTTCCACTACCAACCTTGTTATCATCTAAGCAGCAGAAAGTACACTAAGTGTCCTCCCCATTTTCTTTCCCCAAACTCTTCCTTCTACCCACGGAAGCAACTAAATCCAGCTTTGCCAATGTTTCCAAGAATCATTTAGGGACAGACTGAGAACGAGCCTTACTGATGCCAACTCAGATAACCTCATTGAGGACCAGTGAATCAGTGAAAACCACAGACAAAAAAGGGCTTTCAGAAACGAATGACCTGCCACAGCCAGTCCCCGACACTGCTTTCAAACGATAGATTAAACTTTATGTTCTCAAAGAAGTCCTTCTAATCCGTATTTTGTCAGATCTACAGCTTTGACTATAAACTGTATTTTCAGACTTTCTAGCTAAAGAATTTGTAACTGCAGAGAGTGCACATTATCATTAGAATCATAGAGTAGTGAAGATCATACAGTAAAAAAAAAAGGATACCAACCATCAGTAGTGCAAGACCCTTCCGGGGCAGGTTTTTGCGAGTATGGGATTGGTGGACTACTTGAATCTGACATGTCTTCATCCTCTTCTTCATCTTCCATTTCATTAACAGTTTGGTTGGCAGAGAAGTCCAGGTTTCCATTTTGTGAATAGCGATGTACTAACTCTTTATCCAACTCTTCTACCTTTGGCTTCACATCTGAAGAATAAAAATACAAAAAATAATAAAATATAGTAAAAATAAAAATAATCTAGAAAATTAAACTTTTCAACAGTATCTCCTTTTAATACAACATCTATTGCCTTTTAAAATAACCATCATGCCATTCTTTCCCCTTAATGATGCCCAAGATTCAGATTTTGTCACACAATGAACTGCTGTGCAGTTTCTGCTTTTTTTTTTTTTTTTAAATGAAACACACCCCACCCTTTTCACACACAGAAAAACAACTGAATTGTGCCATACTTTCATGGTTACCTTCCGGCAAGAAAGGAGGCTGGTCAGGATCCAGGTACAACTGTGAGAAGATTGGCCGTGGGACAACGCTGCTACATCTCAGAGAAGCTTCTATGGAGTTATGAAGAGCTTCTTCAAAACGGGCAGATTTTAGTTGCCCTGCATATGAATTCCCCATGATCTAAAAACACAAAGGAAACAGCTGATAAGGGGATGGGAATGTCCATGCACAGAGAATTTACAAATGAAGACAGAGATCTTACTATCATGCATGACAGGGATATAAAGTTAGCAAAAAAATATGCTGTGCAAACAACATCTCTAACTAGCACTACACATTCACGTTTCTCTCTCAATCTGGCAGACTGCATCCTTCTGTTCCACTAAGCTTTTAGCACATCTCCAACACACTGCTCTGTGTCTTCTGACTACATGGCCTCTCAACAGCCTCAAGAACCTGCCTGGTATAAAAAAATTAATGGAGGATAGATAAAATCATTATTATTTGGGGGTTTTTAGGATATTCAGGGTAGAATACGGAAGGGTACATAACAAAAAAAATATTTAAAAATCAAGTTGGGCTTCATCAGTTTTTGCCAAAGAGTGTGTTTACACTGTTTTTCACTTGTCAGTATGCCATTATTTGGAGAAAAACTTTACACAAAGACATACAATAACTTAAATTTTTGCTATTGCTCATATTAACTGAAATTACATGGAAGGTCAGTTTCTCTGTCTTTTCAGAATCTCTTCACCTCCTGTTTTCAATGTAATATTATGATTTACGTGTTGTCTGACCTATCAAAGATCTAATTATAACAAAAGATATATATAAAAAAAGAGAGAAATAAGTAACTTCTAAAACACATGCAGCAAATGCAGTAAAATGTCTTTATTTGAAATTATGCTTTACACTCATAGAGTGATAATAATCATTTAAATATCTGCTTTAACAATTGATATTGCTGTTTATATCGATAACGAACTTAGGAACTTAATTAAATATTCAAGCACAAACAGACCTGTAGATCATTTCTTCTTGGATGGCATCACACAGCCCAAAGCCTGTTATATTTGTGCACCCAGCACTGGGATACGGACACTCAAATTTTAATATTTAGTAAAAGAGTGTCCATGGAAGGTTTTAAAATGAGCTAAGGGAGACTCACTGAAATATGAAATTTTCCACTTTTCTAGAACACTATACCAAATGACATTTTTTTCCAAAGAAACAGCAGTCTAAAATTTTCCAACATTCAGAACACGAGACTGAACTTTCAGAGAAATTTATTTCAACAGAGAAGAGTTTTCCCCAGTTAAACCAACAGACACAAAAGTATAAAACTTTATAACATTATCTTTGTACTTCCCCTCACTAGACGTCATCTAGCCCTACAAACAGGAAGAGACCTTGGCCAAGAAGATAAATTGGCATTTTGAAAACCTATAGTTCCACTCCTGCTTTATCACCCGGTTGCTCAAGGTCCTCAGGGCCGCCTGTAAAAGGGCAATAATCATGACAGCCACTTCCAGCAGCCTTTGAGGTCTGCTGGTGTAGACAAATATCTAAGAGCTAATTATTACTACACTACTGGATACACAGGTGTGAAACAAATCAAATTATTCACCTTTAACCTGGGAGAGAGGGCCAGTTCCCTGTTCAGAGTCTTTATGCAGCTTTGGGAAAATAATTCCCCATCTCTGATTTAGACTGTCTTTTAATAAATTTTGTGGCAACTACACTTCTTCAGCCCAACCAGAGACAATACCAGATAAAAAAACATTTCTTAACCTGACACATTCTGCTATCTCAGCAGTGAAATACCTAAGATATGTAGATTCTCTTTTCCCTTTTATATGCTTTCATTCAATTTGGAAACGGTAGGGACTGTGCACAAACACACAACTACAAAGTGTGTTAGGGAAAAAACTACACTGAAGCAGTATTAAGCCTGTCAGGCAGTATTAAGCCAGCTATAAAGCCTGTCAGGTGCCTTTGAAAAAAAGAATTGATGGAAATCAGCTAAGTGACTGAAATACTTATTTTACTGAAATCAGTGATGATACTTCCATAAATATAAGTGAAATCATGACAGACTATTATTAAATTTCATGCAATAAAATTTAATTTCTTTGCTATTTATGTCAGTTATGATGTGCTTAAGATAAGATTTCAGGAATGTATTCAAATTAAAAGACTTTAGTTAAAACACCATCATGAAAATGAATCAACCTTCATGAATCAGAAAATTTGCAATTCCCACAGCACAACATCTGTGTGAAGTCTGTTGATTCTCCATGTTTTCTACAGCCTACCTGTTGTATAAAATGCATGACAACTATTTTAATTTTGATGGGAAGCTATTAATAAAACATAGGACACACACAGCAAAAATGCTGGCAGTTTGATTCCCTGGCATCTACACAAGGAGACTTGCCTGTGGATGGAGATTGTCACAGATTTACCAGAGAAATGGTTAATGGTTAACGTTACCAGAGGATGTTTCTAGCTTGCCAAGAGAAAACAAGATTGTTGGTGGAAATGCCAAGTAAAGAAAAGGTCGGGAAGCACAGCTTGTGTGAGTTCTGGTCCCTGCAGCGTGGAAGCAGAGCAGCAGGATGTGCCAGGGATGTGCCTGCGCAGGACGGGGCAGGCAGAGGTGTCGGGGCAGAGTGGCCGCGGGTCCTGCTGGGCTGCGGCTGAGGAAGCTGGGAGCCCTGGAGAACAGCGTGGGACAGCTGATTTCCTAACAGTGCCTGAGGCCATTAGGGCAGCTGGGCCTCATTTGGAGTTCAATAGAGCCGGGGAGGGGAGAGCCGGGGCTGTTCCTTCTGCAGGGCAGAGGAGGTGGCAAGACCCTCCTGCAGTGAGGTACTGCGGGTTCAGGCTGTGCTTGATCCAGCCTCCCCGAAAGCCAGGAGCACCAATTCAAGGGAGTAACTCCTCAGCGTGTCTGCACTTCAGTCTACCCCTAAATGTCTGGTGCAATTAGGAAATGGTTAATTTTCCTCCTCACAGTGTAAATGGGAGCACACCTCAGCAGCGGCAAAGGAGAGGGAGAACCTGCTTTAAATGGACTCCAGTGTGCTGAGGGGGCTTGAGGAGGCATCAGAGCCTGGAGGAAAAATAAACTGATGGAATTTAAAGGGAGGCAAAAAAAACCCCACAAACAACAAAACAAACCACCAAAACCAAAGAACATTTCTCTTATTAAGACATGTATCTGCCATATCTGCATTTAAATATGACCAAAGCCAATGATTTAACATAACTAAATTAATGTTCATTGTTAAAAAAGTTACCCAAATAATATGTCTATCATTCATATATGAGTTCATTTGGTAAAAAAAAAACCAAACCAACCCTTCTTGCTTTTCATAGTGAAATTAAGATAAGGTTTTCTTAAAATTCTGCCCATCTGTTGCATCCGTGAGCTCGGGAGGATGTGGGAAAGACATTCCATTGTTGAGTTCAGCTGAGCTGATCCGACACAGTGACTGAGAAAACAGAGCTGGACTTGACTCAGGAGCTCCTCCCTGATCTCACAAACCTGTTTTTATGCTGCCAACTCTGGCACATCAGGGCTCACCCTCGTGTCCATTGTTCCACACCCAGCAACATGGCATGGAACTCTGCTGGAGCCTACCTGCGTGCACCGAGAGGTTTCCAGTGGGCAGGAGGTTTGATGAGAGGGTAAATAATCATTTCTATATCTACATGCACACTAACTGTAGCTAACTCAGCACAGAGCTGGTTAGATTCCCGGCAATGAGCAATCTGCACACCTCTAATTCAGTATTCCAGCCCTCACCTTTCCTTTTACCTGCACCACTGGATGGATACCAGTGTAATTCTTAAGTTGCCTACTTCTCTTGGCAACCTTTTAAGGTCTGTTTTGGATTGAACTCTACAAAATGTTAGTATGTGCAAAGTGTACATGTATTTAGCTGCTATACTTTTTCCTTCCCCACCACCCTACCAAGGAAGAAGGTTCAATTTGGCAACACTCCTTCTAAGGCTTCCCCTCTACCTCAACAACTTTCCCACTGTACACAGATGAATTTTATTTAATTTCCTTAAAACTTACTATGGGGATTAGAAGACATTATCAGAATTCAATAATTTCAAAATTAAATCTGAAAAAAAACCATGAAATAATAGGGAAATTTCCTAAAATTTATATCACCCCCACCTCCAGGCTCTATCACTCTCAGCGTTCTTCTCTGAAAAGATTCAGATACTAAGGAACCACCCAACATCTCCATTGCTGCTGGGCTTCTTCAAAGCAAATTTCTTAAACCCACTTCAAGCCTTCTTTGCAGTGGCCCATCACTGAACTAGAGGATTAACCATGAGATTTGCTGGAGTGAGAACTGCCTTAAAACAGAGCTGGAAGGCAGCCCTCACATTTCCATCTGTCTCCTTACAAAGACACATGAACAAAGCAATTGTGAAATTCCTCTAACCCGGCCTTTACCTGGCCAGGTAAAGGAGGATTATTGCTATAGCTTTAAATAAAACAATGAATATGGGCATTCACTGTGGAAAGCAAAACTACAATTACCATGAGCTTCTATCAAAGCAGACAGAAATGGAAATAACAAAAGCAGAATTTCAAAGAAAATTGATTTTAACACTGCATCGCTTCACTGTGTGGTGAAGGACTCAGGGAAATTCTAATCCCACTTTCAAACCCAGAAGCTGAACTTACAAAAAGGACTTGTCAATTCAAGCAAATAATCTTGTTCCATGTGGTCACCCAGGTTTCAAAAGATCTGTGCAGAAACATGACATGGGATGTTGAGAAAAACCAGAGCCCAGGTCCAGCAGTGTGTAAGTACAGTAAACACTTCCCACTTTTAGATATAAAAAAAGGTGACTACGCTTCTTTACATTAAAAAAAAAAAAGTCACCTCTGAAAAGTGGATCATGACTCAATAACTCTTGGGAGCCAGACTGCACATTGAGTTGAAGGCTCTGCTAGTAAAAATATAATCAGATCATTCAGTACACCAGATACCACATATTTGGCCTCCAGGTGGGTCATGACCCCAGAGACTTTAAAGGAGAGGAACCTAACCGGAGGATGAGGGAGGGGGTGAGTGTTGTTGTTATGGCTTAAAGCAATTTCACAATTACCTGATAGCGAATGATGAATCTGATGCAAACACCCTCCATTAAGTCAGCTCTATCAAGTCCTTACTTTGTGTTTAACCTAATAATGTAATTGTGTTCTCCAAAACACATAATCTGGCTTCTGATCTGGCCTGCCCCACAAAGAAGTTTCTCTTCAAAGGAAAAGAAAGCAAGTTCCTCCACAAAGGCATTGCCAGGCCCAGCACAGCTTCTGTATCTCAAAGGGTTATCTCAGGCAAAGAGAGACCAGGCATCTATTTGTGCTGCAGAATAACTGAACTGGTTGTTTCAGGTACAGCTAGTGTTTTTGATTGTTTACATCATTCTTAGTCATGTTCTGGGAGTATTATTTTTTCCCATTAGAGCATCACTAGGATGTACCCTGAACATGCATACAGCAGAAAGAATGTCAGGTAATAATGACAATAACAAATATATACACTCACTAAAAGTGCAGACTTCAAAGTCAAAAGTCTATGTACAGCACTGACTGTAGCATTCAGTGGGGAAGACTGAATGTCTTACGTGTGACTCAAAACAAGATTGTAAGGTGGAGTAGAAGCCTTACTTCATAACGACTCTAAGACCTCTTTTTTCCCCCCTCACAGCCTTTTCGAGGTCTTGAGATTCTCACCCTGTTTTATCTTCATTAGGGATATTCAAACTCAACTGTTTGAGAGCTTACAAAGAGCTTACAATCTTATGTAGCAAGTGACAGATAACTCACTCACAATGTCTTTCAAGAAAAATGAATTGTTAGTTTGGATTTACCCTATTTACAGTGCAGTTTCCTCTCATCTTTATTTTTCATTTTATTTGTAAGAAAATATTGTTTGCATCCAACACCATTTAGAGTTTCATCTTTCAGTCTAATGTTGCCACTACTGTGTGAAAGTAATGGGAAGGATCAAGAACACATATTTTTTCCTGATGAGGTTATTTCTCTTATTGCTTAACTAATGGTATCTGTACTTGGAGTATTGCATCAGATTATCTGGGATTTGGACAATTCCTTGGACAGAGACAGAAAAATGCATATACTACAGAGCCACATGCAGGATGGTGGAAGAGGGCAGCTGTTTCCCCACAACATCAAACAGAAAGCAAATCACAAGTTGTCTTAATATGGAGGCTGCTATGCCCTTACTGCTCCATCTCTTCCACCCCAAGACTATTCCTACAGTCCTCAAGAACAGCTCACAAAACAATAAACGTACTAAAGGTAAAATTAACACCTGGATGCAGGATGGTGTTACTAAGTTGAACTTACATGAATGAAGGTATTCAACTTCAAATCACCCCCAGGTGATTTAAAGCAAAAATTAGGTCTGAATTGCAGTTTTAGAAATTTGGTGACCTGGGAGTTTTCAGCTTCACAGAATAAACCAGCAGTGATGTAACATTGAGGCTGGCAAAGGAAAACCACCAAAAAATAGCCATGGAAACACCATCACATCTCTTTTACCTCAAGTTTGAAATGTTTCTTTAGTTCTTTTTAATGGTGTTATCCACTGAGCTGTGCACACAAAGAGCAGTTTACAACCACGATCAAACACAGAATAGACTGAGAGGCACGATGATACAGAAGTCACTGCAAGCTGAGCTCAAGTCAAGTTTTACAAAATGGCACTGGCTTTACTTTTCTCCAGGTTATGGCTCCACTCAGGAAAAAAAAAATGCTGTATTCTAGATAGCTTAAACTCTTACAGCAGAGTGACAGGAAAATTGGTGCAGCCAGTGCACCAACACTGGTGCACAATTCCTTAGTGAGGACTGAGGTGATTTAAGATTAAGCATGTTCCAAGCTTCATTTGATGTGATTTCCTCAAAAAACAGATGCAATAAGCAGATGAAGGAAAACATATAAAAGTTTTCAGGAGTTAATACAGCGGTTATGTTAATTATACTCTGACTGCAAAGCTTTTGGAGTCCTTTCAAATGATGTTATGAAATGGGCGGATAAGTTACTGTGGAGGTTTTGTAGGGTTTTGTAAATAATTTATTATAAGATGGAGCAAATCCTTTTATGCTGCAGGGACCTTTCACAGTATACATAGGAAAAGGAACATTACTATGCACCCTTAACAAAAGGGATACACTTCTCTTTCAATAGAAAAACCTTCAGGTGGGAAAAAAAAGTATCAACCTACAAACACTGGTTTTGATTTTGAAGTTTAGGTATTGTTAAAAGACTTCATTATTTTAAAAGGAGTATATGCTCACTCAGTCGTGGCAGGGATGGCACAAATAAATCACCAAGGAGCAGTTTTGAAAACTTCAGCCTACTTCCTTAAAACATGCATGCTACTACATAGCTTTTCCCACTTATGTTTTCTGTCCTAAATCAACAAGAATATTAACCACATTATTAATGCCAGTGCAATACAACCAAATCAGCAACGATGCTTAATCCTAGCTATAGGATCAAGGCATATTTTTGCTGTGTAATTTTGCTTTTGCAATTAGTAGCAGACATGAATTACAATTTATTCTTTTAACAACCTGGCGTGTTCACACAGTCAGGCAGTTATGTTTGAATCACCTCTGTGCCCAGCAAGATCATGGAGCAGATCCTCCTGGAAACTATGCTAAAGCACATGGAAAATAAGGAGGTGCCTGGTGACAACCAGCTTCACTAAGGACAAATTGTGCCTAAAAATTTGGTAATCTTCTACAATGGGGTGAGAGTGGTGGGAAGGGATCCCATGCGGAAGGATCTCACAGGCTTGAAAAGTGGTCCCAAAAAAACTTCATGAAGGTCCTGCACCTGGGTTGGGAAAACCCCAGGCCTAAATACAGGCTGGATGGGGAATGGATTGAGAGCAGCCCTGAGGAGAGGACTTGGGCGTGTTGGTTGACAAGAAGAGGAACATGACCCAGCCATGTGCACTTGCAGCCCAGAAGGCCAACCACATCCTGCTCTGTCAAAAGCAGCGTGGCCAGCAGGCCAAGGGAGGTGATTCTGCCCCTCTGCTCTGTGAGACCCCATTTGCAATGCTGCATCCAGCTCTGGGTCTCCATCATACTAAGAATGATGTAAACCTGCTGGAGCAGGTCCAGAGGAGGGCCATGAATATGATTAGATGGCTGGAGCACCTCTTCTGTGAGAAGAGGCTGTAAGAGTTTAGACTGTTCAGCCTGGAGAAGAGAAAGCTCCAGGCAGACCTCCAGTGCCTAGGAGAAAGCTGGAGAGGGACTTCTGACAAGGGCAAGGAGTGATAGAACAAGGGGAAATGGCTTTAAGCTGAAAGAAGACAGATTTACAGTAAGTATTAGGAAGAAATTCTTCACTGTGAGGGTGGTGAGGCTCTGGGGTTGGAACTAGATGGTCTTGAAGGTCCCTTCCAACTCAACCCATTCTATGATTCTATGAATTCATTTAGCTACCACTCTTAATAACACAGCAGATAAAAGTAATATAGTATATAAGCAATTAACATAATAAAATAAATACAAATTTGTTCCTCAAATAATGTATTCAAAATCAGTAACTGTTCCCAAAGCCAATACATTTTAATTGAAACTTTGTTATTTTTATATACTTTTCATATACACAAGTGTTTAGTCAGTCACTAGCAATATATATTCTGTTAATACACAGATCTTATTGTAAGTTATTAGCTAACAACTATATTTAGTAATTACCAATTAAAACAAACTATTAAGAAGCATTAGAGATATAGAATCTATTTATGTAGTTTACAAAAATCTATGAAGTAAACTATCTTCTCAGATGCACCCATTAATTTAAAGCTTTGCTTCTAATGAAGATTTAATGTTCATTTCAACAGAACACTGGCTAATATTCCACCATAAAAAAAAAATCCGTAACTGGGAAGCTCAGTGAATGGTCTTTCTAAAGAAACACAAGTCTGTGCTTGTCAACAGTTTTAATGCTGGCAATTATCACTAATTCCTGACTTTTATGAATTACATTTTTGCTTGGGTTTTTTTTTCCAGTTGCTTCTATCCTGAGAAATTGAAAAGCAAAGTCACCAATGTTTCAAAAGAGCCATGTAATGCCATAAAAAGAAGTAATCACAATGGCATCTCAGCTGGCATTGCTCGTGAAAATGAAAGGAATGATCATCGATTAAGCACTTTAGGACTGGGCACCTGGAAGCTGAGCACTTCACCTACAATCCCAGGCATACTTCGAATGCCTTATCAATTGAATTTGTGGACCAACTCTTCAACACAACTGGACTAGTAAAGACCACCATATGAAGCTAATGATATTGAAGTAATTTCCAACCACTGAGTTTGCTCAGCTTGTTTGTGTTTCATTTTTTTCCTGCAAGTTGTCTCTACACCAGTGCTCCTGATCTGCTTTCAGAACTCAGTACTCTAACTACATATTCACCTGCCTGGTGCTGCCTTCAATAGGACTATGGAGTAGGACTGTGCATTAGGGCTAAGCATACATTTATATATTATACATTTATGCATGTAAATTACTGTAAATCCTTAGGCCACTGGGCTGCAAAATTTTAAGTTTTAAACATCACAGCTTATGCTAATTATTTATTGTAGGCAGAAGGTACCATTTGCATAGGAACTTATGCGTGACATTTTTAAAGACTGCTCACCAAGATTACACTACTTGATTGGAAACGGCAAAAAAAAAAATCACTATTAAGATATAGAAAATAGAAGCTAAAATGTAATCCATTTTGACACATCTCAACATCAGATTGTACATCATTAAAAAGAAAATCCTTAATAGAGATAATTTTAGATATGTATATCTACAATAGAAGTGATTTTCCCCATGTTCTTTTCTTCCTTTTTTTTTTAATGTTTTTTCATGTGAAAGTGCTGCTTAATAAGAAAGAATATTTTTTATTGCCAAGCAATAAAAAAAACAAATCGCTATTCATTTTGCAAAGATATTAGTGGTTCTGAAAGTTCTCAGTTCTTGAAACACATACAAACTGACACTAATAAAAATAAAACTTTCTGAATAATAGCCATAATGGTAATACAGATTACATAGGCTCTTAAAACTTTCCAAACAAAGATGACCCAATTCTTCACAAATATCCACTTAATACTTTCTTTTTCCACTGTATTCATCTTATCTGATCCATGTTCTGGTTTCTGACAGCTGCAACAGGCTAAAAATAAAGCCCTGGAGTAAAACTTTGTTGACTTCAACCTTTCCTTTGCTGCAAGCAAACTTTTTCCCCCTTGAAGTTGGCAGAGCTGGAGATGTACCATGGAACTTCTTCAAATATGCAACTTGAAAGTAATTTCAGGATTACCAATAAAACAAAAGAAAAAAGAAAAAGTCTCTGCAGCCAGAACATGTCTATGACTCTGTACAAAGAGTAACACCCTGCATCCAAGTGACTCACACATGGCATTTCCCCCTTCTCCTTCACTTGTAAAGTGCATAATTCTGCCAAAAGCACCATCAGGTTTTGTTCCTCTCCCTCTTCAGACAGATTATTGAAAGAATCCCTAACACAGATTTCTAGATTTAAAAATAAAATTTAATCAAGAAGAAATAAAGTCAGCCTTAAGTAATTAAGCTAGCCTTCACTAATGCACTTGGATAGAAGGTTAGGTAAGTTGTTGGTTCCTCTGAAAAAGGACTGTTTTTCTCTCTAGAGCCCCGTTTGAAAACAGGCAAGCCTGAACAGGAGTTCTCCTTGGTTTTACAAGGCTTAGTCATCCCTAAAAAGGAACCAGCAAAGGTGAAATGAGCTCCTCTTCTTTCGCAGAGGCTTGTGTCAAAATGTTTGTCAAGTTCCCTCAGAGCACGTACCTGCACAGCTCTTCCAGAAGTACCATTTTCAAATAAGTCAAAATAATCATGCTTCTGCTCTTTTGGACTCAAAGTATGTTTTAGAACAGAGCAAAGAAGATTTTTCTTATCTGAAGCTCCCACGTAGTCACTATATAGAGAGGCGCATCTAACATTTCTCCAGTCACTTTTAGCCCATGACGCAGAGACATGAAAAGACCAACACAGCAAAGGCAGCTGCTTTCATGGGCATTTCTATGCAAAAAAACAATACTCTGAATGGACAAGAAAACCCTCTATAGGTCAAAACCATAACAATCAGCTTAAATCCACAAGCAATGTCAATTTAATATCATTCAGACACTTTTTACAACTTCCCTGCTGGTGGGAACTGTGTCCAAATTTCTCACAGACAATTTTAGTGGAAATGAACTTCCAAGTGCAAAGTCCTTTATAGAGTTCTTCCTTTTCCACAACATGTGTTTGTCATGTGTCAAAGCTGACTCTACTTTCTCCCCTCCCCAGAATACCACAAATTCTTCTGTAAAATAAACGAAGTTCTGTCCAGAATCTCTGAAATTACCAGAGGCAACCCTGTTTGAGATCAGAGATGCACATCACTGTTGGTCCATCTGCAATATCCCAGATTTTATTTATGATGAAATTTGCAACAAACAGGCAATCAACAGAACAACACTTGAACACCATATCCAGGGATATGGCTAAAAAAGAAGAGTTTTGACATTCAAGCTACCTTTTCTAGATACTTAAGAATCTCAAAAGTTGTTTGTGGGATAAATGTCCACAAATTACATTTATACAATGTCATTTAGGTCTAGAAAAAAACCCCACCTTTATCTTTACTCAAAACAGAAATCCAAAAATTCAAATCACATACTATTAACACTTAATAGGAGAAGGAAATAATTTTCAATTTCTAATGCTTGTATTGTTCTGTAATGCAACTCATCAGCCACTATGATAAACTCGGGGGGGGGCGGGGAGGGGCAGCTATGTCTTACATGAAAAAAAACTGTAATAAAATATTTGACTTGTTGGAGGCATTAGATATCCTTCTGTACTTTTCTCCCCAAAATCTTAATGATGTTTACAGGCTAGAGTTAATTTATGTGCAACATAAACATGCTAGCACAGGCAATCTTGATTCCCAAAGCTGCTATTATGGTTTAATGAGTCAGCAACACAGAATATTTACAGGTTCTAGGCATTGCATATAAAACTTCCAGTAAATCCTGAGACTCAAGAAATTAATGCTCAAAATATTTTTCTGCGACTGTTGCCACAGTAGAATATAAATACTATCCATAAAATTCTCACTGTGAGCTAAAATCTGCTTAAAAAAATAAAAAAACCCCAAACACCTGATAAATAAACAGTTTATAAACACAGAACAATTTTCTCCAGTAGACGAGACAAAAAATATAACACATTTAAACCTATTCTATGTACTCTGAGTAGTTAAATTCTGAAGTTACAAACAAAATTAAGCATTACAGCTCAAATATGTACTCTTCTAAGCAGTTTAATTATACAGATATAGCACTTAATTCTGCATAGACATATATGTAAAATGTGATAGTTATTGTCTGTAGGGATAAAGCTGAAAATAATCTCAGACCTCTCACTGAATTCCTGCAGCAAAAGCCAGAACAATCTCATTGATAAATAAATCACTTAATCCTTTCTTCAATTGCCATCACCCTATTGCAAAAGCATGAAGCTGAAGCCTAGAAAGTCAAAGCTAAAGCCTGACCTTCCATCTCTATCCGCTCTGGCTGCTCCCTTGTGTAACCCTCAAACACATGCCATCATTTCCTGATGAGTTTAGAAGGGGTTATCAGGAGAATTTCAGGACATGTGTCAGTTTTGTGGCAACCTGAATGCTCTACAAACATCTTCTGTGTTTAATAGGCGATTTGTATTTTAGTAGGTTTATCCATTCCCAACTTTATTTGTTTAAAGGTGCCTTAACCTTGACATAAATCAATGCTAGGCATCTGTATGGAGTACTTCTGAAGAGTTTAAAAATTAAACTCTACAAAGAGCTCTATTTTGCAAGGAGGTTTCTTTCAAAAATAAACCAAACCAACTTGTCAACTTCTTTGTTCACTTCCCCCCACCTTGAAAATTATGTAGTTTATTCTTTTTTTCACTCTTCTTATAGAGTTCTTCTACAGATTACGATGAAACACCAGGCTGGTCACTATAAAAACGCCACCACCACTGGCTCCCAAGTCCCTTTTTCTTCCTAATACAACCACGAGTGTTTGTGTAAGACAGTAGGGCCAACAAGTCAGAGGCTCTGGGTCGTGCCTTGCAGCAACCCCCCCCTTCCAAAGGAAAACAAAAACCACTGAACCTTTTCTGCCACATGCCCAGTCCTTCCCCCACCACCTCTGTGGTGAAGACGGCCATTATTACATTTCCTTTCAGGTTATTTACAAGGTCTTGGCTCTGACATTGATTTCTTATCTGTTTCTATGACAAATGTTAAGTGTTAATAAGCTGTCCTTTTAAAGAAAGATAATGCTAAACAAATTATAGGAATTAATTACCCCAAACCTATTCTTTGTTTTTTTTTCTCATGAGCATTGGAACAAGAACAGTAAAACTTCTCAAGACCAGAAAAAAACCCCACACTTTTTTTTCCAGCCAATTAGTAAGTGTTAGCAGATTAAAGGAAATTACACTTTAAGCCAGGCAGTACTCTGAAAATCTACAGCAAATTTGTCAGGGAATACAGAACAACCAGGCAGGCACAGCTCCCTTATGAACGGTTTTTAATAAGTGAACAGTTACTTATTACTTTTTTCAGATAATTTGTTCATGTTAAATTTTAGGATAAGGGTGAAAGTTTCAGAAATCTTTTCAGTTACAGAACCATTAAAATGATAAACATTTGGGATCCCAAAGTACACTTCTACTCTAACTGTCCTTTCAGACCTGCATTGACTGCACTATAATAGCTGCCAACATTTGGTAAGGATTAGCCTTTCATTTAGACAAAAGCAAGCATTCCTTAGCTAAATCAGCACTTTTTGCCATCAGACTCATAAAACCTTTTCACAACACAGATTTTCAAGAGAATCCTTTAGGGTTTTAGGATGCTGCTCCTTTTACTAAGTAACAAAATACACCCCAGGGTGTCTCATTGACCGCACTCAGCTGTCCTTTGACCTCTGCAATTGTTTAGCCTAACTTCAGGGCCACAGAATCTGCCTCCCCCCCCATCAAAAAGGCTAATGTTGCTTCCTCCTAGCACCTGGTGAAGCAAAATCCTGGAGGTTCCCCCCTCTTCCAGATTTATACCGCGTTCCAGATGTTGCCAAGCAAAATGTTCCTGCGGGCAGGTTTTGGGAGCCCCCAAGCGCCGCGCAGAACCTGGGCTGTGGCCATGACCCCCTTGCTCCGCTCAGGGCTGCCCTTGCCCCCAGGGATACAACAGGTCATAAAGCAGGAATAGATCTTCAGCCTTCTGGGTACGCTGGCTATTTAAATGCAACAAGAAACTATGCGAGCCCAATATTGTGTACTGAGGCAAGCCTCCCCCTCCCAGAAGTCAGGAAAAAAGAGACGTGTGAGAATCTCAGTTGGAAGCACAAATCTATCCCAATCATTACAAAGATCTGCATTCTTCTTCCCATTTGTTTTAAACCCTTTGAGAGGACAAATAAACAAACAAACATTCATCCTTCGAGTGCATAAAACATATATTTAGCTAGTTGCTTAGGTATTTGCAGAGCCTCTAAGTAAAACAGAAGAAGATTGTTACAGCTTCAAAAGAAGTGTCATTAAATAATGAAGTTGACCTCATTGTGGGTATATAAGAAAAAAAATGGAAGCACAAATCAGCCCTCTGTTGGAGGTTTTTTGATTATATGAACTGGATTTCATTATTTTTAAAAAAAAAATTTGGACATTTTACATGCCTGAAGCAAAAATAAAATCATTATTTACAGTCCACACTGCTCCTAAAATGCAGTCAATGGAAATGAAAGCAGAGATGCTGATCACAAACATACAGTGTATTGTCTATTAGGAAAGACAAGTACGGTACCTCCTCAGATTCCTTTCAACCTATTTGAAATGCAGTCATGATTAAAGGATGCAGCTAAGAGTTTGTGAAGCCTTGCTCCAAAGTTGTTTAAAACTCCCGAACACCTGGAAAATAAAAAGGGAAAAAAAATCAGAATTACTCATGCCAGCATATAGTTTATAACAAGACAAAAAACCCTTCCTGTGGAAACCTGGTCTAGGGTGAAAAAAGGAGGGCCAATGACTATAAAAAGCACATTTTTTAGAAGAATACTTGATTGAAAGTGCTTGGTTGCCTCTCTGTATTCTACCAGAACTACAGACTTAGAATTTGCACATTTTTGGTGCTGAAGTCACTATATGACAGATTAGGAATTTATCACATTAATATGATAAAATTAACTGTTGCAGAAACATTAAAAAGTATATGATAATGCAGAAGTAATTATTTAATTATTTATAAAGAAACAAACGAAATGAGTGAGCAGTTATCTACCCTGGAGATCAGTGTTCAAAATGAAATCCAAATTAGCTGGTTGCTCTCCTATCTGGTTTTCTACAGAAATATTGAAGTGAAAACATTACTAACAGAAATTGCACTTAATAAAAGAAAATACACCTGGAATATCCCAAGGAATGGTAAAAATGGTGTAGCAAGCAGCAAGCAAAAGAACAACTCCTAAAATACCTAGGGCTGTACAGAACACCAATTAGCATCAGGAAAGGCTTTAAATTAAGTTATCACTGAGTGGACTTTGACAAGACTTTTTTAGGCAGACAAACTGGTTTGGTTTCTCAATAGCAACAGACCATATTTTGCCAAAAGATTTAAAGGAATTTTCCCTGGTGTTCACAAATGGGATTTTAAGGCTTAAAGCTGGGACTACAGACACAGGCCCACTGGCAAAACCAGAACGCAGCTGTACACCCTGAATTCAAACTCCAGGTTTTTAAATTAAAGGCCTTAAAGCTTCCTCCCCCTCCTCTCCTCTCAATTTTAAAAATCAGCCTGTTTAAGAGAGCAGCTGTAACCCTCACCTCTGGCTCAGGAAAGGTTTTGGGCAGGATTGTTGTGTTCTGAAGAAAGGCACTAAACAACTCTATTGCCAGGGACCACCGATGCTGCCCCGCACGGCGCGTCCCAGCCACGCTGGCAGCGGCTCCGGCGCAGATGGACAGCAGGGATAACACACGCAACCCCCGACCAAACTGTAGGGCTCTGCACAGACTTCAGCGATTGCAGAATGTCAGTAATCCAATTCCAACAGCTCCTGGCTCTGAAATTGCTATTTTTCAGACACGTGCTGAACATTTCACCTGCTAGTAATGACATTTTTGTATTTTCTTCTAATTACACTCGAAGCTAAGACCTTTGGCCCTAGGCCACAGACCTCTATTCAGGCTGCACACATTCTCTTAAAGGCCCTGAGCCTTTGTTGTCACTCTCAGTCTTTCATCTATTATTTATATCCATTGAGAAGAGAGATACTCCACCATTTGCGAAGCTTTAAAGCTTCTAATCATCTTAATTTCTTCGCCTTTCAACCAGTGCTTCCCCTTATGGACCAATGCCAACAGTGTGACAAAATAATTTTTCAAGCCAAGATCCTCCTGGACCCTTCGCAAACCTTGACACACACTGGGCTCTAAGTGCCTTTTGTCCTTTGCCGGCTGCTTTTGCAAACACAGACCTTTGCTCAGCTTGGGGGTAGGGGGTGAGGATCTGCTTGTCAGAGCATTTGAGGGAGTTTTCTTGGGGTTTATGTGTTTTTGCACCACTTTCTCTCTGTTAAAAAGGCTAACTCAATTAGTCCAGCTAAATCAGAGAAGCTATAGGGAACCTTACCTCTTCTAAAAATATTAATTACCTTCTGAAATACCATCAACTATGAATTTTAAGTTTCCTTTTTT
Organism: Ploceus nigricollis; assembly: GCA_013399945.1. Classification (NCBI taxonomy): domain Eukaryota; kingdom Metazoa; phylum Chordata; class Aves; order Passeriformes; family Ploceidae; genus Ploceus; species Ploceus nigricollis. Next base: position 162,625 of record VXBC01013318.1, read on the forward strand.
TTTTTTCCCAAAAGCTAAACTGCTGATATGCTGCTTTGATTTTTATTCTGTTATGTGCCCACTGAGACCTGACACATAATCACACAATATTTAAGACACACAAAATACCACTGACCCTTTTCCTGAATATTGGCAACATTAATTTGTCCTGACCATATGTTTAATGTGACAAAAAAATGTTTTGCATCTTATGTTCAGGTCATCTCCTTCTTATCCTCCCTTATTTGCAAATGAAATAGGAAACAAATCAACAGCGTTTTTGCCAAGATGCAGAAGATCTCTTCAGAATTCATCAACCACCAGTCTTCATTGCCAAGACCTGTGAGATCTGCTAATGGGATCCACATCTTGGCTCTTTCTTCCACTATGGTCTGGCTTACTTTTGATTTTTAACAGTGCTTCCTTGTTGTCTGTCCCCTCTGAAGACCCCCAACCCCCACGCCTTTTCTTATTTTTACCATTTGCTTCAACCAGCAGTTCACTTGAGACTCATCCATCTTACAATGCCTGAAGTGACAGATGCTCTCAGGAATGACCATACTGTTGAGTGAACAAAAGATAACATCACCTCTAGGAACTCCGGGAGAAATACAACTTCAACCCTGAGACACGGCTACCCTGGCAGAGACAGCACCATAAACCTCTCTCAAGTGAAAAAAAAAACCCAACCAACAACTGTGGGGAAAAGGAATCTGACACAATTACAAGCAAAAAGAGTATTCTTTCTATCCTAAGCTGTAGTTAGTGGTGTTGATGACCTTTTTATTTTCTTTTTTTCCCCCCTAATACCCCATTGAAGAATTTTGTAGAATTTACCTGCGATAACATCACGAGGAGAAGAGAGAATGGAGAAACTTCATGCAAATACTGTTTCAGGACCCCTACAGACTTGAATGGAGGAAGAAGGCACTTTGGAACAGCTTCAGCAGAAGGTCACAGAAGTCCTTTGCCAAAACACAGACATTACCTTGTCAAAATCTACACATCCTACAGACCAGCTGTTGCTCCGTTAAATTCCACAGGAATTCAGAATCATTGTGCAAGCCTGTGCCCTTGACAAATGCATACTGTAACCAGAGTAAGATTACTTTAATGTCACAGCTGCTTGATAAATCTGTAATCTGCAAGTAAAAACCCCTCAGTGTTTTGACACTTGAGCATGCACCACTTAAAAAAAAAATAAATTAGACTGATAGATTTTCCAGCCAACACCCACATATCCAGCTATAGAGTGATGCCTGTTCCTAAACAAAAATCTGCCCTCTATGCCTGTAAGACTGAGCTAAAACCTGCTGATTTGAAACACACCCGAAATTCTCCATCCAGTCGGTGGAATAGGACTTGTTGAAGAGTCCTTGGTGGTAGAAAATATTACTTAAAAAAAAAAGAAAGGTCATATTAGCTTCTTCTGGTGACATATTTGCAAAAGTGACACCACAAATGCTGAGAACCCCTTCTCTGCAGTGAGATACAAAGAACTTTCCTGTCTCTCAGTAAAGCTTTAAACAGCATCTCATGTTCAGTTTCCAAACACTTCATGAAATAACTATCATTACAGTACATGAGACTGAGAACATGTGAGTTTTACAAAGGTAAAATTAGAGTTGTAAAATAAAATAGGGGGCCTGATAACCAAACATCTCCTGTCCAGTGTAAAGTCAGGGAAAAAATCATAACATGGACTTCTTAACATTTATTTATTGATTGTATTTAGCCATATTTATTAATTTGTGATGAGTTATGATTTTAGGTGCCTATTCTGATGTAGAATGTTTCTGCTGTGCTCTCATAGCAGATCACATCAAGCCACCAGACTGTAAATGCAGAAGTAATCCATAAATACACCGTTTTTAAATATAGGCCATTTTCCCACAGTATGCCATTCTGCAGTACCATTTTGGACATCCAACACACAGAAATTAAACTAACAACCAATTTGGTCCTTCCTAAAGAGGATCCCAACTCTGGGCCTCAGACCACCTTTAGAGTTCCTCTCCCATTCTGAGCCACTGAGTGATCTGGCACCAAAATCTTTGATAAAATCCCCTTCAGTTGGGAAAAACACGAACAGGAGAATCTACAGAGGAGCATTATTGGTATATGATTGAAAAAGTTTTGTGCAAGACTCTGCTTTCCACCTCATATCTCAGCAACTGGCAGGGTTCAAGGCATACTGCAACTACCAAGAAGACAAGAAATGAGAATATTGACTCTGGGGGATGTACTGGGACATTCAGCTGTGGTATCTGAATCCACTAACTCCACTATACCTTGAGTGTCACCATGTCCAGAACAACTTTCTGAAGCTCCTTCCAACCCAAATAAATCAAAGAAGCAAATAATGAAGTCTGCACTTAACATCCTCAAAGGAAAAAAAGGCTTGAAAATATACAATGCCTTCACTCAAAATACTTGAAGATCTTGGCATCAGATATGGATGAAAAAGTAGTAAACTGTATCCTGCCTTAAAAAATCTGTACTTTGCACTCAAATGGGCATCTTATCAAGCAGCCAGCCCTTACACATTTTATCTCCAAATATTTATCACAGTAGAGGGAAGTGTTTATAATTAATATGCAATCCATCTTCTGCATGCTGCTGCTTTTAAACAAAAAGAAATGTGAGTAAAAGGTCAAAGCTACTAGAAAGGGCCTTGAATAAAAACTCTGAAATTACAATCATTTTGCTGGAAGAGACAAGGTATAAAATAGATTACTGGAGCCAAACTCCATATGGAATAGGGCAGACCAAGGGTACTGATCCAAACAGCAGTGAACAGTATCAGAACTGTCAGTATTAATGTGTTTGGTAACTCTAGACTGCTTTGAAAATCTCTCATTTAATGATATTCACATTTTCCAATTGAAGCTGAACATTTTTACATGCATGTATGCAAAATCAGTTCCCATTCAATGCAATTTTAACATGAATGATTGAAAAATTGATAATAAACTTACAGGTAACTTCTGTCATTACCATTAAGTTATTGACACTGAAACATGACCTTGAAATGACAGCTTCATTAATGCAAGTTTTACCAGGGAAGGTTTCAAAAAGCCCTGATTAAATTAACTACTTTTAAACACAATAGGATCAATATGTATGCAGAGAATGTACACCCCCATGGCAAGTTCTGCTTGCTTGATTGATCAAAAACAAAACAATCCTGTGGCTTTCCAGATCTCAGCTGGTGCCAGAAATCCACATAGAAAAAAAAAATCCATCTAAATGAAACTCTGAAAAGGTTTACCCTTCACCAGTCTATTTGCACTTCAAAAACTCCTTAAGTCCTTCAGCTAAACCCCAGGGTTGAACCATTTCAAAAATGAGAGGGGGATGGCCATGATTTATCTTCTTTCTGTGCTCTGGACAGAGCTGTAAAATCTGCCTGCTGGTGTGCCTGTGTGCCACAGGCTTCTTTTCATGAACCTTGGATACTTACCCGTTTTAGAAATAACTCTGCTCAATTCCTTTCTGCCCTTTATTTCCTTCAATCAGACACATGTACCATTTATAAAGCAAAATTTTGATTTTTGGGCACCAAAAAGCTGATGAAGCTGAATCAGCAAAATGGCCAAGCATTTGAAATTAGCATTTTAAAGGAAAATATAGCAGATCTTATTCATACCTGTAAGGATTGGCTGTTGTCTTAGTGAATTTGTGTTCGTGGAACACTTGTTTAACAATCTAATTTAAGCCTATCCCTCATATTTACTAGTACCAAACACATTTTTAGCAATAGGCTCAAGTAATTTTCTGTTTGTAGATAATCAATGTGTTAGGTCACCCAGGATGCATTTTCCAGGCTTCTGTACTTCAAGATACATTACCAATAGAAGGAAAATGGAGATTTCATGGGTCACAAACTTCTGCATCACAAGGACCTTCAGTGCTGCTGTCAGCCTAGTAAAACTCAATCGATACACTCTTGCTTTATTTGTCCACTATTAAACCCCTGCGCCCGAATTTCTACCTTTTTCTTTTTTTTTCTGAAGCAAAAATACCAATTCAACAACTATACTGACATTCTCTGAACACAATTCAATGCTGTGATATTCAGTTTGTATATTAAAACACATAAACACACACATATAATACAAACATAAATCCTACAGCACTGACACCACGGAGGAGCACAAAGCAAGGGCACTGAAACATGTTTGTGTACTTCAACTTTTCTAAAGCTTTCTTCTACTCTTAAGACCCAGCCCTATAAACTACATATCAGTGCCACAACTCCTACCAGTCTAAATTCTTCAGACTTGGGTAAACAGATAGACTTGCTCTCAAGGTAAACAACAATAAGAATAGATTAAATATTAACTATTTTTGCATGGAAAGGGCCTATTCATTTCCAAAGTCTTATTCAGATTTTGCTTTTATCAACAGATTTTTTTCTCTTCCATTCTAAAACAACAGAAATGGATGAAAAATATTTTAGGAAAATATAAAAACATTGCACATCCTGCCACAGGAGGCTGAGTCTTAATTAGACTAGAATGAAGCTTTAAAAACATTGACATTGTGCTTGTTTTTGTGCAAGCCAAATACTGGCCCTAACAAAACTGCAGGACTAATCTGGGGAAAAAAACCCCAACCAACCCTAATCACTCTATTAATCCCCACTCAAATCCACAAGGATACTTAAGTAAGAGGTTGTGGATATAAGAAGGAATGGCATCTTACTCAGCATCTGACATGCTACTCAACTTAACTCCTCAGAGTCTGAAACTCTCCTTCGCTCCAGAAAAAGAGTCGATGATGTTTTAAGAATATATCCTCTTTTGTGCATATGCTTTTCATATTAAAAAACCCTCTCCAGTATAACTTGGTTTTTTGTAAAAACTGTAATAGAATATTTCTTTGACTATGTCCTTCACTGGCTCATATTTGTAAGACTGCGCTGAGGGTGTTTATAAACTTGCATCTTCTCCTGGTGTGCTTGCAAAAATTCAGTATTCCAGCTGCCACCTCATTAGCAAAACACTTCAACTTCCCTACATGAGCCAACACTTGCTATTTTAATAAAGTTTCCATGAAGGTGGAAGTTTGTCTCTTTTTACCACCCTATTACCAAGAACAAGCTGTGTATAATATGTATTGTAATAAAGAAGTTTTGAGTATTTGTGTAGCCATCTATTTTTTCCATACTTATTTACAGTTCCTGAGAAAACCCGAAATGGACACACTGATCAATAGGATTTGGTACTTCTATTTCAAGCAAAGTGAATGTCACCACACCACAGCTAGGTAAACCCACTTTACAAACTGAAGTCACTTTAGAAACTGAAGTCCAAGCAGGCAGAAGAAAAATACCATAAAACAGAAAAAAGAATCTGGAAAAACAAAACACCAATAAGAAATACCCTGTGGATTCATTAGCAACCAGGGTGGCAGGCTTTCCTCTAATTCCCTTTAAAAGCCCATGACTACCTGCCGAGCCTGGGAGTGCAAATCACATTAGTGGAGCCACCAGATGACCAAAGAAAGCACTGGAGGCCTGGTGAAACCAGTAAACAAAAGGCAGCATTCCAGCTGAATGCCGCTGCTAGAGTCAGCATTGTAAGATGCTTGGATCTGATAACCCAAAAACCAGATTAGCTGCAGGCAACAAAAGAGTAAAATGAGAAACAAAGGGGTCATTTTGACACATGAAGAAATCATTTCCATTAAACCATCTTGAGTTTACTGTGTAGTTATAAAAACTGCTCCTACTTGAAGTGACATTTGAAGCAATGAAGCTGTGACAGTGTAGTGTCTTGGAAAAGCTCCTGAAATAACACATCCTTGAACGCCATATAATTTAAAGAGGCAAACTGGCCTCTTTGTCTTTGAATCTTTATGATGTTTTAAAGGTCTAATAATGATTCTTAAATCTGTTGTACAGATTTCAGTTAGAAGACTTAACACACACGGCTAGGCTTGAGGAACAGATTCACTAGTTTTATCTGTATTTAAAAGTCTCCTGCAGAGAATGCACATACTACAATGTTCTCATGTAATTACACAAGAAGGCTGCCTTCTCCCCCCAGTCCCCATCTCCTCATGTGTGTGTCTCACTTACTGTCAACACAGGAAAGAATCATATTATATTCCTTATCAGAAGCTTAAAACAGGATTTTTATCCTGAAAAAAGCCCAGGCACACTATAATCACAAGGACCAAACTGCAAAACGCAAACACAAAAATCTGTAAAAGAATATGCAGACACCAGAGAGAGAGAGAGAAGTCAAAACTTTCCAGGGTAACACTGGAAAATTTGCCACAATTTTGTCTTATACAATTAAGAATTCTATACACTCAAAGCCAAAACGAGTCTTTTTCTTTCTTCACAAGACAGTAAATTGTCCCGCTATGAAATATTCACGAGCTAGAAGAAATTTCTGAGGAACACTGTGGTATACAGAGAACATTTCAGCTTGCTAGCTTTGCTCTCTGCATCTCTTGTTGCTAGCACACAACACAGAAAGCTGACACACGGTGAGGGAACAAGCCTTCCTGGAACACCACATTTCTTCCCTGGGTTTTGAACACATACAGCAACTAAACCCGCTAGCGTCAGTAAGGATGGGATCTCACATATGAAGCATATCTATCCAAAACGAACTGATTCCTCTCAGTGACAAATGCAGAGAAAACAGACCCAGAAAAACATCTCACCAGATTCTGGTGGGGACAGCATAAAAGGACAACCTGCAGCTGTGTCCAGACACAAATATATGGTATGCACTGACTGGGAAATCCTGCTATCGAGGCTCAGTGAAAGGCTTGTCAGAAGAAGCTTTGCCAACACCTGCTACTTGGTGAATTATCCAAAATACATAGCCATTAAACATGCCTGAAAGGGAAAAGATGTAATGCAGGCCTCTAATTATAGAATATGGCTATCTCTGGGGACATCTGTGCCAACATACCCATCAAAGCCCAAAAGACCAATGGTATGGAGTAGGTACTGTGCACATACAGTTTTTGCCTGGTTCCAAACCATTCTGCTCTGGAGTACTGCCACAATATCCATGCTGCTTCTAGTATTTTTGCCACATACATGACCCAAGAGAAAAAGGGGGATGGGCGGAAGACAGACAGAGTAAAAGTCCCTCTTCTCTTACTGTTCTTTTAAAGATATCTTCTTACCCAAAACAGAACTCAGGCATAAACATGCCTTTATAAATCCACAGAAGGAAAATGTAGAAAGGTGTGAAGAACAGCATCAAGAAGAAAGGAGATTTAAAAAAGAAATAGGACTGGTGACCAAAATGTGCACACATATGTGCTGTAGAAATCTAGCTGGAGGGGAAACAACAAGATACTGTTGTACACCTGGCTCATCTTGAACCCTTATACTGAGGCCATTCAAAGAAACTTCTGTTTGTATTTATAGCAATCAGCCAGTCTGAATACAAAGATGGATGCAGCTAGTAATCACATAAAATCATCCACTTTAATGCAGTTGGCCTTTGTGCTGTGAAGAGAAAACAATATGCTTGGCAGTCATGAACAGTTAGATTACGATTAGTGATTACACACAGCATCTTTCTAATAAAATATCTGAGCACTCTAAGCAAAGAAGCAGACCAGTTCAGAATATGAAACAAAAACCCTTTAAATATTTAATACAAGCAGACCCCATATTTCAATTACAAATAGCTTTCCCAAGCAAGGCTATTTATTTCAAGTTGTGTTGCCCAAATTCTCCCATCACTAAGATATTCCAGAAAAACAGAAACTCCATCAGGGCTTGCTGTTTATCTGCTGTTTCTTGTGCAGAAACACTGAGTATGGCCAGACCTTCCTAAAAATGCTAACGTTAAAAGCTTTCCTTTCTTTGAGGAATTCTAGTTATTTCTACATAGGGGCAAGCACCTGACTCACAAGTATTCCCCTAGCTGGGAATGCCATGGACCCAGTTCTGGGCAGTTGATTGAACACCTGGGAGGTAAAAGAAACTGGTTTCTTGTTCCTAAGGTCATTCAGCAGAGCTGGCACAAGATCTCTAGAAAGCCCTCACATGCACAGAAAAATTAATGGATTCCTTATAGACCTGATAGGAAAACCACAAACAGACCAGGGCATCTTCACTACTCATGCTGATCTACATCCTCTATAACTGCAGTTTGAATCTACACCTTTTCTCACATCAAAAATGCTTTGTTGAGAAGCTCTCAAGAAGCTTTCTATGAAGATTTGCACAATGCCCAGAGAGCTTCCTTGAGCACAATTTTGGACCACAAATATTGGACATTGGAATAGTTATCCCAGTAGACTAGGAACCATTCATAGAGAAATTATGTCTAGTCCAGACACTGCTTGCCATGCTGGAAGTCCACAAGTGGCTATGGAAGCATTCTACCTCAAGGTGGGAAGAGAAATCAAGCTGCTTGATTTGAACAATTAACACAGAAATCTAGCATAGAGAAAGAGACATGTGAAAGATGCAGGGCTAGGAAAGAATATTGCTCTGCATTCACAAGGATGAGACAGTTGCTAGCGCTTTTACTCAGTGTATTCACATCTCCAGTGTTCTGGCATGAAGAGAAAGGAAAAAAATGGCCAAAGGAAATAAAAAAGGCCTTTCAGAAATAAGAATTTCATAAGAAAAGTAAATAGAAAGTGAATATCTTGTCCTCTCTCACACACACTGAAGTAGAGAGATCTCACGAAGACTAGGAATGAAGAGAAGATCATTGTACTTTTGAAGTACAGGAGGGGGCAATGGATAAAAACAGTGCTAAGGAACTCTCTCTGCCTGTGATTACAAACTTGAGAGTCTGATAAAGGTGGGCTAAGGAGGATAATGGCATTTTCTTCTCACGACATCATAACCAACTTACACTGAGCTTTTCTGAATGGAGCTGACTTTCCTATTAACAGGTACAGGGCTCTATTTTTGTCAGGGCTTCTTTAGAGACTAACTTAAAATGAAAAGCCCATACAGAAAGATCCTGAAAAAGACATTCATATTCTCACCAGCTGATTATAACACAATAATCACAAGTGCATAACAAAACATATATCAAGATAATCTAATCCTCTCTACAGCTCTGATTTTCTCCGGAATGGAAGTCCCCCATCTGTCTCTCTCTTCTTTCAAGGGAAAACTCTCCATTTCTGCTAAATGTATTGGTTTTCAAGGCCATACCCACACCACGATCTATAAAGAAAATAAAATGCTTTGATGAAGTGAAAAAGAATCTTTACACAGGATTCAAAAGGAAGACACTTTTTTGCTCCTCACTTAAATCTATTGTTATTGTACAGGCATTTTCAGAGGGCAGGTAGTGCAAAAGCTATACAGGCAAAAAAAAAAACCAAAAAAACAAACCTGGCTTCAATGCCTGTCACCCTTGAAATTCCTAATGTGACAACAAGCAGTACTTCCCCACCATATCCTATATGCTTCTGGTGCCTTCCAGAAAGCCTTTTTATCTGATGCTGAGAACAGACTCCTGCTGCAGATCTGAATGCTGAGGACTGAAAGTACTGCACAAATGACAGAGAGTTGGGGAAAATGAGTGGTTGAGTATAGAAAGAAACAGGAAATCAATTCTCAGAAATACTATCTTTGCTTCAGTGCTTCTGTTTGGCCTCCTCCTCCCACACTTGCTCTCTGTCCCTTGCCAGCTTCCTATTTTACCAGCTCTTTTCCTTGTTACCCAGTAGTGAAGGATGGAAAATTTGCCATGATCATCTTTCCTCTGCTGGTGCATTATGTGTCTGTCTTTAAAAGTAGTGTCTGGTTTACCCTGGCCTAGGTTTGGCTGTCATCTAAAAACACAACAATTCTTTCTTTCAGCCTTTTCTGCTTCCCCAAGTAATAATTCTCATCCCATCTAATGACAGGGTTTGACAGAAGCTCATTTTTCTCATGGAAACTATGAGAAAGCAACAGAAGGATGAAAATTGGTGTATGAAGAATAAACAGACATATTTTTTTAAAAAGCAGGGGCCAGCTGGATAACAATTCCAGATAAGATTTAAATAAACATACGTGGGAGGTAGCAGGAAAGGCAGTTGGTTCCTCATGCTCAGACGCACACAGGTAATGACCTCTGTCTCCTGCTCTCCTAAAGCTAACAATGCTGGTTATTGCACTCCTCCAGTGAGCTCTGGAAAGGATCCAGTGCACTACTGATTACATTTCATCCACAGTTAGTTTAACCTTTGAAACATGACAGTCAGTGGCAGTGAGCAGGCCAGCACATAAGGTCAGCTCAACCTTGTTGGTCCCAGCATTCTCCCAGTGTTTGCACAGAAAACAACCTGGTGATCAGGGATTCCTACCCTGCAAATACAAAAGGCCCAACGGGGACTGTGCCAGAATGCTGATTTTATTGCAAGGTGTCATTCATGGCCATTAATCTGTCAAGACAGAAAAATACAGGTTCTCCTCTTTCAAAAAACCAAAATAGTATCAGACAGAAATAGTCTCGTTTAGGAAGGCAGAGATGTGACTAATCTACTGTCAGGTACCAGGCGAATGTTGCACATTACTCCTCTAAGAATAGAAAGACAAAAATACCAAAGAGAAAATAAGTACATTCTGAAATAATGGTGAGACAACTAGGTCAGCAAGTGTAACAGGAACACTTTGTGCTCAAAGGAAAGCTAAAAAACCAATTCCTGTTCAATTGCCCATTTTTCTCAAGTTACTTCCTTTCCAGAACAGCCTCTTTTGAAGCTCACTTTTTATCTGCTGTACACCCAATTTTAAAATGAAAAAACCAGCATCTTCAGTTACCTTGAATTTCTACAGAAAAGTATAGGACTTAGCAAGATCAGATACCTTATCTCTTTCTAAATATTATTTCTATGTTTTAACAAAGTCCTTAGTCTTGGGAAAACATATGCAAAGGGAGAACAACAAAGATATTCCAGGCTTCAAAAAGCTTCTAGTTAGTTATTTAGAACTTATCACATTTTCCTTAGGGATAGATTAAAAGCATTTTTAAGGTATTAAAGTGGGGAAAAAAATAAATTTTCCTCAGAAACAAATGCCCTCTAACATAATAGCAGCGATGAGGATTTTTTTTAGACATGCTTAACTATCCCTTGGAGCATGTGCACTTGGATTTTTCTTTGGATTATTCGTGTGTTTGTGTGGACAGCTCAGGGAGCACAGGCTTTTCAAGAGCCAGTAAGAGGTGAAGAAAAGGTCATTTCAGCAGAATTCATTTTCTCTTAAATTCTCAGAGAAATGCTGCTAAAAGGAGGCAACAACAAACCCATCACCTCTTCCTCTCACTATTAGCATTTCCTAAGGTCCTCTCAACTATAATATAGCAGTATCTTTGCTTATACCCTATCACTTTTTCATCCTCCTCTAACACAAATGCTGGCAACAGACCTGTTAAGAGCAGGAGCTGGACTAGACCTCCAGACAGCCCTTCCAGCAGCACTTCAGCATTGCCATATGCAATCCACTCACCCACGAGCTGCATCTGTTGCTGCTCCAGAGGCAAGGCCTCCCCTCTGCTTCCATTCACACCACTGCAAATCCCCACCATCAGGCACAAACTAGAAACCTTGCCACTGGATTTTCCTGGAGGCAAATCCAGGGTCCTACAAAGTTGGCAGAAAGCTATGTGGGCTTCCATAAAGAAACAGCTTTGCATCAAAGTAGCTGTGCTGGAGTAATGTTAATTCTTATATTTAGAGTCGGAAAGAAGATGATGCTTTAAAAGCTCACAAACAAAACAGAGCCTTTGGAAAATCCCGAGTCTTACTCTCTGAGCTCGCTCCCTCCCAATTCTTCACACCTGCCCACCCCTACAAGTCTCTGAAACAGCCTGCACCAAAGTATGTAGGTAAAGCACAATATACTTTTCCAATAGTTTGTGTTACCTTGGAGCTGGCAGTATATGTACTGGGAAAGATGCTGCCCTGACCTACAGATTGGCTGCTTCCCCAAGCATCCACACGAGACAACAGGCCACACAAAGGAACACAGTTACTCCCAGTACACAGAGAAGTGGGTGCTGGTATACACTGGGTAACGTGAAAATCCACTTCCAGAGAGCAGGACCACAGAGCAGAAACGTTTAAGCAGCTCTCCTGACAGCAGCAAGGTCAGGTCAGAACCAGGGTGAAAAAAAAGCCCTTCCCAGAGCAGGGCTGGTGCCAGCGCAGCAACTGGCCACCTCTGGCTTGGAGAAGGCTCTTCCACCCTGGCCTGTCTGAGTGGGCTCCATGGGGCCACACTTCCATTCCTGCCATCAAAACCTCTCAGCATATGCAAAAGCACCACACAAATGAGATGGTGCCAGGGAGTGGGGACCCAATGAGGCTCACCAGTGCTGGGCTGGCCCTGGATCAAAGTCAGCTGGCCCTGGATCAAGGTCAGCTGCCCCATTAGGCACTGGGGTGGACATCTCAATAACAAAGGGGAACAAGTGGCAGATAATAAGAGAAAAAACCCTCACGGTTTGGGGTTTTTTTTGAGGGCCTTGAAAGAAAAGATAAAATCCTTAAGTCTAACATTATAGAGAGCAAAAAAAAAAAAAAGCTGGCAGAGAAGTGAAAAAAGAAAGGTAACACAATCAAGGAGGTGACACTCAGAAAACAACAGCCACACAGACCAGGCATAAAGAGACATCTGCCCAGTGCAATGAACATGGTCCTGATGTGGAGAAGGTGGAAACTTGGACCGTGGTATTTCCCTCTCCAAATGAAAAGGCAACACAGCTAGGTCAGAGACCTTACACAGGACACAGCTATGGTATGGGTGGCCCGTGCATGGTGGCAGAGAAAAGACACATGACAGAGGACCAGGAGCTAAACATCCTGGAGGAGATGCCAGGGAGAGAGACCAAGATATCAGCTCCAGCCCAGGAAGACCAATGATTCACTTTATGGCCTGAAAGCACTTCCCGCCAAAGTTCACACAGGAAGATAATGTCCCCCTCAAATTAATTTATGCAGATGGCAGTTAATTTGTTAGAGGTTAAGAAGAGCCACTAGCATTTTAAAATGAGAACACTCGAGGTCCTCAGCAGACAAGAATTAACAGAAAGCCAGTATCTATATGTGAGCAGTTTCTGTTCATGCCTGTTGTCTGATTTTTGTGGGAGTTTACACCACCAGACCTACAAAGGCCTGCTGGTCCAAAAAGGAACATGATTATATCCCATCAAATCTCATACCAAGTCCATATTTCTCAAAAGATGCAAATGAAAAACCTGTGGATTGCACAGACGGATGTTCCTGCTATGTAACTTCTGAATTAAAAACGAACACTCCAAAATGGACAACTGCTAAAATAATGTGAACCCGGATGCTTCAAGCAAAAAACACTTGTGAGGCAATTAACATTTTTTCTCTTGATTTAGATTAAATCCCCACTTTACTGATGCTAAGCCTCAGTAAGACTTAAAAAAAAGACTGCTTTAGAAAGTATTCCTTGCCCAGTCTATTAGCCAGTTTCCTGTGCCTTTCTCACATGAACTTGTAATCCTTGACAAGGTTTACACATGTAAAAATAAAAGTTTCAAGATGAAAATCACCATTACCTCTACACAAAAACACTGTATCATGTCAAGTGTCTGATACAGCAGACCAAGCACAGTGGCAGAAAGATGTAAAACAAAACATTTCATTTCACTCCCGCTGAAATCAGCTACTGAAACTTGTTCATTGATTTTCCTTCATTAAAAAATAACTGATTGTAAAAGAAGTGTTGCTTGGCAGGATCAAAGCCTATCCTACAGGAAACACACACACAAAGCATTTGGAAATGAGGGTTAATTTGGCATGCAATTTAACAGCATTAGCTTTCATCAGCAGCATTTCAAGGTCAGGCACAGCCATGTTTAAAATGTTTGGTTTTGTTACAGTTTCAACTACAGCGTACTAGAGTTCAAAACATCTTAAAACACAACAAATAAAGTGATGTGGCTCTTTAACTCTCCCTTTTATTAACTCAAGACTTGACTCTTTCAAGAAAAAACCCAAAACTGTATCAAATTAGCAGATTGCAAAAAATGCTCTTCTTCATCTGAGCATGGGATTAAGTTAGACAGATTAGGCCAGATGGAAGGAGTCCTTTTACTGACATAGCTTGTTCAAAATTTAAAGAGCTTTTGAAGATACTCTTTTAATACAACAAGTGACTTAGTAAAATGACCTCGTATTTCAAGTAGTGAATTTTTTCAAGTCTACGATTTAGATTTATTCTAAGAAAAACCCCCACTTTTTCTTTTTTACCAAAATCTAATCTGCTCGGAATTAAAGCTAGCACATTTTATTTAGTCCCAAAAAGATTAATTCAAAATGTAAGATTGTTCATTTTTTATTATACTTACATTTAATTTATTCAAAAACGTACAAAAGGATGATGGATCAAAGTAGAATTGCTCAGCTCCAATATGAAATACTCTGAACACTTACTGGAGATTTTCCCTTTAATTGATTTATAAACTCCAAAAACTACTGAGTGGTTGCATGTTTTCATGTTCACTGTTATGCTATGGAAAAGTTTTCTGCATCTTTTTGTTGAAAGCTTATTCTATATAAAGAGTCCCAACTACCAATAATGCTGACAGACTTTTAACAGAGGTTGGCACCAAATGTTTCACGAGATCAAGTCCATACAGCACTCGAAACAAGCACTTTGATTAATCAATTACTGGCAGAACTTCACAGTACTGTGGATGTGTGCCTAAGAGCTTTACAAATGCTTACAGGACAGTGATGTTAGGGGGCTGAAATCTCTTAAGCCTCTTTCTTTGCAATTCTCTGCCATGGTTCAGAAGAATGCCACCCCATTACACCAAAACCAGCACGGAAAACAGCCACTCTTGCCTCTTGCATGAGCATAATTAATCTTCTGACACCTTGACAAAGCAGCTTGTTGATAGTCAAAGAAAGGATTTTTCTGATTTCCTCCTAAGACAGGAGATGGTCTTTATCCATCATCCCTTCTTCCTGATCTCTTCTTCCAGAGTCCCCACATCAGCAGAACTGTCTATCAGAGCAGACAGCAGGAGGGAGAGGTCTGCCTGATTGATAGGGCACCAGTGCTTGACAGTGCTATTTAAGTGTAGGAACCTATTGTTAGAATCTTACTTTACAGCAGTTAAACAAATATAATGGCAACCAATTCAACCATTGTGCCACTAGAGTCAGCTCAAGCTAATAAGTAAAGTTAGCTAATTACACTGATCTGATTTAAAATCCAGACAAATTGTAGAGACAGTCAGCGTTACTGTGCACTGAAAGAGTAGAAATTGTAAAGAAAAAAGTTTTGCACAGATTATGCCTTCTGAATTGAATTACTATTCCTTCCCACTCTCCCTTGTGAGCAGGATCATACACTTTCCTTCTCTCCCTCAGCCTGCTACGTATTCCTAATTACTCAAAATCATTTTTGTCACAATGCAGTTGAAATTTCCTCCCTTTACTTACCCCAAGCTCTAACATATCTTACTGTTAAGATTGTGAGAAATTCCAGTTTTTGAGGTGAAAACATTATACAATGGCTCCTAAAAGGGGGATACCATACACTACAAAATACACCACACCCCACCCTAGTAACATATCTTTGAGGATACTGATTTGGTGTAACCAAAGTGCAGATGTCCTGATGTAAAGAAGATTCTGCACACTTCTCAGAAACAGATACTTCATATATAAATCACTGGGTTTGCATGTAGAAATAATATTTTTTTTATATACACATTATATATATATTTATATCAATTTTGTAGTTTCTCTCCACTCATCTCCCTCACCTTCCCAAAGTTAAGCAAAATATTTGGGCATAATTATATGTTCACCTAATTATTTTCTATACTTACATAAAGGGTAGACATTGTGTTAATAATACCTTTTAAAAACTCTTAATTCTTTGATAATTGCTGGTCACAGAGGAAATCAGTCCAGGTCACAGAGGACCAGGGCGTGCAGGTTGCAAGCCAGGGCAAGTCCAACTCAGTTCTTGGTGATCTATTTCAAATATAAATCAGACCACAATCTGTGTCTCACCAATGTAACCACCAGGGCAGAGCCATACAAGACCCAGCATTTTCTTATTGAAGTTGCCAAGAAAAAGACCTTCATCTGGGTCAGAAGAACTTGGTAACTCCTGGGTTTAAATGCACC
The DNA here is from genome assembly GCA_013399945.1 of Ploceus nigricollis. Taxonomy (NCBI): domain Eukaryota; kingdom Metazoa; phylum Chordata; class Aves; order Passeriformes; family Ploceidae; genus Ploceus; species Ploceus nigricollis. Next base: position 178,720 of record VXBC01013318.1, read on the forward strand.
ATTCTGACCTTGACTGCTTCATTCAGGACTTACCGTTCCATAAAAATAGCTGCCTGTGCTATCTGGCCCAGACCAGTTCTCCAAGCAATCTTCTTTCATTCATTTATACCAGAACAACTACCACTATTTATGAGTAAAATTAGCCATTCAAAAAGTGAACATGGTGTTCTTGCCATAAACTACATGCAATTTCAAGGGATACCAACCAGGCTAGAGCAGTTAAATATTATTTATGTCAGAGCAAGTGTAAAAAATTACACATTCTTTCTCTCAAGAATACTGTAAGCCACAACCCAGAGGAAGATCTCCCTGTCTCTTCACTGGCATTTTATGCTTGCAGTTGTTGAGGCAACAATAGGAACAGCCACCTGCAGTCTCCTACTTTTCCTTATGTAGTTTCCCCATCTGGGTTTAGGAGTCAACAGACCATTAGGTCCTTGTTCCAACAGGATAGATGAAGGAGGGATGGGAAACACTGGCATGGGTGAAGAGACCATCCAAATTCAAAGACCTGTAGTTAAATGCAGGGAGGATGCCAGATGGGAGGCAAAAGGGACATAGGTGTAAAAAGCAAGGTGGTCTCTGCTGCATGTTGCTAGAGAAGAAAGAAGGCTTTCTACACTGGAAGGGACTAGGTTGGAACTGATGAGACACAGAGCAGCAAGACTGCAGCAAGGCAGTCTGAGTCCAGTAGAAAGGTAAATGTGAACAAAGGGCTGTGGAACACAAGGCCATGGAAACCAAAAGGAATACTGGAACTTCAGGATGCAAAATTTGAGGCTATTCTCTAATCCAAATATCAAACGCTACTAATGCAGATTGTCTTAAAAGGAATGTGAAAATACAAGTAAGACTGTCTCTTTTCTTCCCCATTCCCCTAGGATGAGCTACCAAAAAAGCTGTCTTCCTTCATACGCAAGCCATCTTTTTTGCCTCAGAAATAATAATGCCTTTTTTCTGGACTGCAGTCCCACCTATTTTCTTAAAACTGGGAATGCTGAATCAGACTAGAGGGGGAAAAACTGTAGATCAATAAATGGTAAGTGCAAGCTTTAAAAATGCCCAGGCCAGGCACACATGAATTCCCCAGAGCAGAGGAGATCACAGAGCTTTCTGTCCATAAAAGCTCTCTAGTCTTCAGCTGAACACTTCCTCTCTCTGTTGTCAAGACAGTGGCAAAAAGTTATCAAGTGTTTACTGCTTCCATATAGAGTATTACTGGATCACAGGAACTGGACAAGGGCATTAAAGACCACCAGCGAACTGCAAAGGGTTATTTTCAATGAGACTCCAACTATGCAAGAATCACTAGCATTGTACATCCAACAGGTCTGTATTCCCTTTCCTATTTGCAAAACCCAAAAGCAAGCTGAGTGGCTGTCAGTCAGAGGTGAAGTTTAACAACAAATACAACAATTTCAGTATCTGACTGATGAATTTTGCATTACATGCCTGAAAACAAAGCAGTAGCTCTCCCCCAGTGGTGGAATGGGAGAGCACTGGGACCTGCAGTAGCTCCTGTGAAGATAAGACATGCCTTTGAGTCTGTTTCTTTTGTTAACAAAGCACGGAGCTGACCTACAGCCCTGACTGGGCTGTATCTTCCCAGCACATGCAGAGCAAAGATATCTGGAGGGAGGAGGCAGCTCAAGAAGCAGAAAGAGCCCACCCACAGCTGCAGGCAGCTTTGTGGGCATCATGTTCTGAGCAGTGGACTGGATAGCTCACATGGAGCTCCTTGCTGTCCTGGGGTCAGTGTCTATCCAAGTCCAATCTTCCTCTAAGCAGTCACGTTTCAGTACCTTTGCACTGCACTGAAAAAACATATGAAGAAATACCATGATTGTGGGTTTTCTGTATGATGGTAGAATAGATCAGGACATTTACAAACTGGAAATTCCTTATAGTAAATTGCTACTTTAAAAGAAGGCAGTACATTTGTTACTGGTGCTATTCCCCTGTATATATTAAGTAGAAGATTGTTAGCATATGCACATTCATTTAAAGCAAATTCACAGAGCAAAGCTGTGGATGCATTTGTGTTGGAAGTAATAGTCACAACAGTGAGTACAAAACATTTTCCTCTCCATGCTAAATACCTCTTGGGCACTTAGGTACCAGCTAGCAGAGTTTGAATGTGAGGTTCCCTTCACTAGAAACACAGAATTCCTTTGGAAAGATGAGGCCAAAGGGCACTTGGGCAATGAATTCATTCTAGTGAAGAAAAAGCTATGGATAAAGACTTTGCTTGCTGCTTTACTAACAACCTCCACTAGTACTTTGTGGCTCACTTAAGGTTCTAAGTCATCATTTACAGCACCATGACAAGCTTTAACCAGATCAAATGCTTCTTCCTATCCTGATGTCTGAATTGCAGATGGAGGGAGGCGCAGTCCTATTAACACCAAAAGCTATAGGTGTAATGTCAGTTTCTGAAGGAGCACTGAAGGGAAAGCTGACTCCAGCAGTGAAGCTCCATCCTGAAGCTGAATAACTCCTCAGAGTATTGAAAAATATTCTGACTGACATCTTCTCCACGCTGACCCTCTGAAGGTTTCACTGGTTTCACCAGTCAGTTGTTTGTAGGATATGATCATTTCCCTTCATAGAGCAAAGAACATGACTTTCCATCCCTATATTGATGGACAATAAGCTGCTATCAGCTTTATCCAAACAGAGAATTTTACTGAGCTTGTGATTAAGTTCTGATGCATAAAAATAAAACTCAGGTCCCTGAGCACTAAACATGCAAATACTTGTTAGTTTGCATTTTTGGAAACAAAATGTATTTCTGTACTAGAGGCGACTGACGGTGATGAAGTTTCATGACAGGTTGTGCAACTTTTTTCTTTGCCAGCTCATTTATATACCAGGAGTTTTGACATTCCACAAAGTACGGAAACTATAAGTTACTAAACAGCAAACACATAACACTTGTTTCATATAGAGCAGAAAACAACACAGAAAGAAACACAAGGCATAGAATACACAGATAAAAGCCCAGTACATATAACAGGCTCAGTCGGTATTTATTTAATAGCATTAAGTAGCGAGGAACAAACTGGAATTTTAAAACAGTTCCTCTAACTTTTTGCTTACAGCCACAGCTGTACCTCCTAGCAATGCAGAACCTGGCACCTGAAGAAGGAAGCCCAGTGGAGTGCTCTTCTGCGGTACACAGCTAGCAGAGATTAAATAAAATCTTCTCTTTTGAAACTCAAACTAGTAAGTGATTCTCATTTACAACAGAATCCTCTGTTCAAACATTCAGTGGCAATGAAAAAAACCCAGTGCTTTTTAGACTACAGTAAAATAAGACTTTCAACCGTGACCAGTAGTACAATATAACTGTTTTTAGAGATAACACAACTTTGTTAAGTCACCTATTTAAATTCTTTTTCCACAAAAGACCTCAAAATCAACCCCCCACTAGAATTACCAAAGAAAACATGATTCCTTTCAATATGAGAGTCTCTCTCACTTATGACAAACAGCAGTACAAATGGTTTTCAAAGTTCTCTATAAACTACTGATTTATAATTTAAGATGATTATTTTAAATTATTTGACTAAAGAAAATCCAAATTATAGCCAAAGCTTTCACAGGACTACTCTTAGCCATATACGGTTTTAATAATTCAGGTCAATATTTTTCAGTGAGGTCTGCATTTCCATGAAGCTCTGCCAAGGCTTACAGCAAAGGCAATGAAAAAATTGGGTAGTACTTCTAAAGTACTTCATGAACCTACATAATCTCTTTTGTAATCAGCTCTTACATTTACATATTAACAGTGTGAGGCAGATAATAAGGTAAAAAGACAAGTTAAATAAGTTTGAACACTCTTTAAGCAATTTTAAATTTATTAAAATTCTGTCAACGTTTTATTGCAATTGTCCCTGTTTTGAAATCCTCTTACTGACAGATCTTCCAGCAACACTCACCAGCCCTACTCAAAACCAGCATTTTTCCAACCTTACAAACAAGCCCATTGCAGCTCTGTGACTATCAAGATTCAGATGCTCATTAGCTGCAGCAAAATGTCAGGATCTCCGGACGTGAGATTTTCAGTGCAGGCCATGCCACCACCAAGAGCAAAAGGTAAGACTGCAAATATAGATGTTTATCATTTTCAAAGACAAAGCTGGTTTAGAAGAGCAAAGACTAGGAACAGTTCATTCCAAAATATTATTCAACTCAGATTTGGGCCAGTCATTTAGAGACTTGCCGTCAACAGCTCTTTGATGTACAATAAGAACATAAATTCTAAAAGCAGGATTTAGAAAAAAGAGGTTCTATGTATTTTTAGCTTGTGACTTCAACCTAATTTTGAGTCACTTAAATTCAACATGTGCAATTTAGAGAGGTATCTGAATGATTTGTTCTTGTTCCGTGCATGTTGTTCTCATCATTTAGAACATTTCTTATCTTCAAAAAGTACATTTTGTCCTCTGCCACTCAAGCATGTACACCAAGCCCTAAGTTACAAAGAAAAGCAGATACATTGAATTGAATTATGCTTGTTTTTAATTGAAATTAAGTACAGTAAACAACTATATTTTTAACTTCCCTTTCTCCACCCGTATCTTTACACATACCCAAGATAAAGAATAGGCAGTTTATTCCCTGCCTTCTAACAAGTCAGATACTATTTTTGTGTTTCAAAGATACTATTTCAATTATCTTTTACGTTCCAATATTATACAGATTTAAAGTTGCACCTATTCTTCACACCATCACCCATTACTCATTGTCCAACCAATTAACATCCGTTTCCAAAGGAAACACAGATTAATCACTGACTGTGGTAGCTCCACTTGAACACTGTGGGAATTGAGGCAATCCTTTACAGGACAACTTTTAGCCCAGAATATGAACATATAATCTAGCGTTCTGCAAGGCTGGTAACTAGTTTTTTTGTTGTTATTTTATGTGAGACATCTCACACAAGTATGAGAGCTCTTCTTTTGAAAGTAACTGCAGTGTGGCATGAAAAAGCAGGTGAAGTTAAGAACAGAACACTTGATAATACTGATTTTGGAAAGGACAGATGAAAAGGATGGTTTTACAGAAAAGTGCTTTTTCATGTAGAAAGAAATTGTGCATTATACTAAGCCCATTTTAGAGCAAATATGATCAGAGAGGTATGACAGTCTTCACTTGGTTTTTTTTTTGACATCCATTATGTTTACACTAGAGACATCTGAAGACCAATTCTATAAATCTTAGCAATGGAAGTAGACAATACAGAGTGTTTTTTGTCAGTCATCCACATGCAGCCTGGTAGCTGTTTAGAGATTTACCCAACACAGCTTTCAGAAAAAGAGTAAAAAAATGGAAACTCCACGGACTTCATCTGCAGATTTTGTTCTTCACTTCCATTGTTTGCATCATGATTTGAAACTAAAAATTTTTAAATCACGTTACAATAAGAAAGAAAAGAGCAAAGTTATAATCTTGAGAAGCAGATAAATAATGTAAGAGAATAGTATAAAGATGTGCTCTTACACAGTGAAAGTTATAATTATTACAAGTTCTCTGTAATAGGTGCATTTTATATCAATGGTTTCATATAGTTCTTTAGTGAAAAATCAGTTTATAACCATTTAATAGTAAACCTAATTGCAGTAGTAGCTATCAAAGTGACTTGTGAAACTCCACGCTTTTTTCTAACCAACACAGCCTCATTTTTGCTAGCATATTAGCTAATTATCTAATATTGGACTTTCTGGAAATGAAGAATGCAAACAAGTTTTAACATTACCATTTAAAAAGATGAAAATTTTAGTTACTGCACAGCTATAACCCTTTGCAGTATTCAAAGACTGTCAAGTCAATGACATTTAAGCCAGTCTTACAAACAGAAAAACTGCAATATGCTTCTCAGTTGAAGCAAGTTATCCTACTTGGCACAGGGATGCATCCATTTTCTACTCTTGGCAATTTAAAAACAAACATATTTTGTAGGATTGTATCTGCCCATGATCCACCTCGCTTACATGTGGTTTTGTCCAGTGATTCATGCAACACACAGAAACAGATTGTATGAACACTGCATGCACTAAAGAGATGGTTTTTATTTTGATTCAGTCCAGTCCAGCCAGCCAGAAACAGAACAGATTCAGAGGATCTCTTCTAATACTTCATGTAGCAAAAGAAAACAACACCACACCAATACAAATATTTCAGTCACCTGCTAAATATTAAATTGTAATATTTGTAATATATTTTAAATATTACATACATTACAAATATTGCATTTGTAAATATTACAAAAATCTGGACAGCAAAGAGACTACTGACATATAAATATCATATGCGCTTGTTTCAAGAACATGGCAGCAAATAGGCAGAGTGTGAGCAAAACCTCTACAAGGAGTAAGCCTCTTCCTCTCCCTACCAAAGAACAGGCAAGAAAGCTCATACAGCATAACAAAAAGCGGGTTTAGAGACCTAATCTTAAGAGCAACGTAAAGAACTGACTTCACATCTTTTGCTTCTCTATTACAGCAAATGCTATATTGCCATGAATTCACACCATAGTGAAAAGACAACATCTTCAAAATCAACTTCATGTTTAAATGCTGTTCTTCCTGCTCTGTCTTTTCTGGTGATAAATACTTGGAAATCAATGAGGAAACATCATTTGAAGTGAGCCATTCATCATGTTCCGAAAAGGGTAAGTACCCCATAAATTGCAGTGATCCATTTCCTATTAGAATCACACAACAGAAGGCAACAGCATTTCCATTAGCAATTTTTATGACCTCTGTAGGCAGAGGATAAGGCTAGGAAATTGCTTATTTTTGTCAGCTATAAAGCAGTTGCTGGGTGGGGAAGGAAGAAAATTTTCAAGAGAATCAGAGTTATTAGTAAATCAAAGGGGAGGGGGCAGGGGGAGATACAACAAATGCTGGCTGCACCAATTGCATGTCCTCATACTTAGGAAATTTGTGGATTGGCAGTTCTCCTAAGTAATACTAAATATTTTAGTAACATTTACTGTCAGTAGAACCTTATTAAACTGTGTGTAGGCACAAAAAATTTGCTATAGTTGCCTGTGACTGCTGCCTAATAAACAGCACTTCTCTAAACCTAGAAAATGGATTCACTATTTTGAATGTTCCTCTAAAGCCAGTGTTACAAAAAGGACAAAATAACAATTCAGGCTTTAAAACAGAAAACCAAATTTTATTAACTTAAGCACTGTATTTTTCTCTGTCATTGTTTCCCTTCTCCATCCCATCCTGTGCAACAATCTACACTCTCTGCACCAAAACCAAGAAGGATGAACACACTAGGTAGAAAAAAGAAATAAAAACTGTAGGTTTTGATGTGCCCCTTTACAATTGACAGTATTACTGCCCTCCTAAAATACCAGCCCTGAAAGAAGAATGAAGCTTTACAAATGAATAGGCTTTTCCTAGAGGTCAGGGAGTGGAGTTGGGAGGAGGAGAAAAGAAAGGAAGAAATAGCTTTATTTTCAAATATTCTTTCAATTAATTTAACTGTATTTAATACAGAAATGCTTCTCAGATTCAATTTGATACACCAGCAAGAAATTACATTTCTAAGGCAATCTCACCCTAAACCCACAAAATTTCAAAGTCCCTATACCAAAACATCTTCTAGTCTTGTGAAACAAATTGTAGGAAAGCACCTTGTGTGTGCCTCAAAAGTTAAAAAACCCAGGCAAACAAACAGCCAATGATAATTATTAAATTTAAGGGATAGAAAACCAAATTAAATCAAATAAAATTATTATATCTCTCCTGTGTCCCAAGATTTAGCATGAAAACCACTAGGAAACTCCTCTGACCTGTGTTATACACTAAGACAGTCTGAAGGAACATCAAGTCACTTCTGTCTCCATTTTCTCCCCTTCCACACACAGAGCACTGAATTAACATTGAATATGTCAACAGAATTCCTCACACCTCAAAAACTGTAAATCTGTATTTATTTATACAAGTTTTTAAGCTTAATTCTACCTGAGTTTCCACCTTACAGAAGGCAGTGCAAGCCACTTGATTTGTTTGAGCCAAAATCCCATGGAAATTCAGATTCAAATCCCACACTCACTCCATCCTGGCTACACTGGAGCCAGAGGTGCAGAACTCCAGTCCACTGAGTGTGCTAGAGGCAGTAAAAATATAGGTAGCTAGGTATGAGTTTTCCCCTCAGGAATAACTGGTATTACCTCACATGCCACCCACAGATGAGCCCATCCCACACTAATTGTTAAGCTACTTTATGTTGCCAGCAGCCAGGAATAAATGAATGTTTATTACAGTCATGAAAATGAGGGGCTAGTTAGCCTTCGTAAGTGAGATTGGTTTCACCTACATGAAACCTCACTAATTACTTTTTCTTCTTTCAACATTTCAGACCAGCTTTCACACACACCTCCTTCTTTTCCTCAATGAAAAGTTAGTAATTCTAATTTTCTGAAACAGCCAAGCGTATAATTGCAATAATTTGTGGCTTTAGCTGTTTCCCAGAGAACTGATTTTACTCTCCTAATAGTGCTCTCAGGATCTTCTTCATAAACCTTCGTAAAATCAGAGCTCAGAATGTGATTTCACCATAAAAGTGTTTTTCTTCTGTCTGTGCCAGTGTACCTGCCATACCCGAGACAAAACAAGGAAACCACCACACATTACGAACACATTTGTGGCACAGTCTCCATACAGAGTGAAGCCTAGGCATCTGCAGTAAGTTAGGAAAAAACACTATGATCTTCACTTATACAAGTGTGCTTTCATTGAACTTTTCTTATGAAAGGAGTCCCCCACTGTGCTGCCCCACCTGACAGCTGCCCCAAATTCAGCCATACCGTCAGGAAGTGGTAAGTACGTCTTTACAGAAGGTTTTCTGTGAGCTTGCCAATTTTCCTAAAACTATATATTATGCTGCAATTTCTACATCTGATCCCCGACCCTCCTTTCTGATACTCTGAGACTCATTCCCAACCATCCTGCTTCACCAGCCTCCTTTCTCAGCATTCCTGTGTTCTAGTGTGGAGTTTGAGTCCAGCCTCTGCCTCAGCCCAGACTCTGGGCTTTGATGCTTACTCTGGCACACCGGCACACCCCACGTTCCACATCACAGCCAGGCATCCACACCCCTGCCTTGCCCTCAAGATTAATGTGTTTGTACTTCTTTGGTCTCTGATGTTGGGTTTTCCTGACCCTGATTGTGACCTCCTTTCTATCCCAGTCACAGCCTGACCCAACAACTGAGCCAAACCCACCAACGTCCTGGCTCCAGCAGTGTGTGATCAGACTGCTGTGAGTATCTGTGGGGTAATTAATCCCCAAACAGGGGAGGAGGTGGGCAGCCATTAGCTGATGGTCTGTTTTCATGAAGACAAGCAGAAGTCAAGCAGCACTGCCAGTATTCCCACAGATCAGCAAGAACACTGTGGTGCTCACTTCTCCCAAGTCTGCTTGGCAAATGGGAGTAGCAAAGCTCTTTGGAGTACCCCTCCTTGAGTCAGGTGCTTCACGTGGAACACCGGTAATAAGTCGAGACCCTGTCAGCAAAAAGATTTGTGATATTTACTGACAGTATGTCTTCGGGTTGTGTGGAAAGGTTATGGTGGTGGAAGGGTACAAGGATGACTTCCGTGGGAAGCTGCTAGAAGGTTCCTGTGTCCAACAGAGCCAGTGCCAGTGGAGTCCAAGACAGACATGCTGCAGAAGAACGCCAAGCCCATCAGTGACCATGGCAGTGCCTCTAGCATAACAGAGCTAAGAAAGGGGAAAAGTTGATGTGATACTGCAACTGCAGTTGGAAAGAAGAGTGAGAACATGCAGACACCAAGGTCAGGGAGGGAGGAGGTGCTCCAGGCTCAGGAAACACACACTGGAGCAGGTTCATGGCAGGACTTGTGGGCCCATGGAGAGAGAAACCCAGGCTGGAGCAGATTTTTCTGGAAGACCTGTGACCCCACAAAGGACACACGCTGGACAAGTCTGTTCCTGAAGGACTGCACCCTGTGAAAAGGGGACCCTCTGGTGAAGAAGGGGAAGAGTCTGAGAAGTCCTCCCCCCAAGGAGGAAGGAATGGCAGAGACAACATGAGATGAACTGATAGTACTGCTGCGGGGGAGCAGGGAGAGAAATATTACAGAATATCACTTCTGAGTAGGAGGGGACCCATAATGTTGTGCCCAGGAACAGGGGTGGAGTGGGGGAAAGGTGTTTAAAGAATTGGGTTTACTTCTTGTTACTCTACCCTGACTTCATTAGTAATAAATTAAAACTAATTTCCCCAAGTCGAGTCTATTTTGCCCTTGATGGTAATGGGTGAGTGATCTCTTCTTGTCCTTATCTCCACCCACAAGACCTTTGCTGTATTTTCTCTCCCCCATCCAGCTCAAGAAGGGAGTGATAGAGTGGTTTTGGTGGGTATCTAGTGTCCAGCCAGGGTCAGCCCAAAACACAGCAGAAAAGCGACAAAAGAATTTGATCCTTTTTTAGGTATTACAATGGATAAATTTCTGTGGAAACATATTATTCTGATATAAGCCTACTGCTTCCTCTCCCAACTGTTTTGTCAAACTCCAGACCAGTCCCTTTCCCTAATCTGAATCCTGTTTACTAGGCCACACTGTGCCAGTTCTTGTCATTCCATAGGGGTTTCATCCCACTCCTAAATTTTTATCCCAGTTAGCTACTCTCTCTCATCATCCCAAGACTCACTACAAACAACATTGCCTATTTGTATACAAATTTGCCAGAAACACTTGCTTCCAGTATACTTTTCCCCCCCTTATCTCAGCAGTTCTCAGGTTCCTTGTCAACATCAATAACAACTGTTATTGCCCAGCTTTGCCTTCAACACCCCTTCACTTCCTTTTCTGATTCTCCAACATTTCCTCCTCACCCAGCCAGTCTTGATTTCTTTTAACATGTGCTTTCCCTTTAGTTTCCAAGCCCTCAGATTCTATTACGGCCAGTCCAATCTCCTTCTCAATTTGTTCTACATCCTTCACTCCAAGCTTCTCTGTCTTTCTCAGCCTCTTTGTTTACTGCCCCCATGATGATTTCCATTTCCTCACCATCTTCCACCTGCACATTGCCTAAATCCAACCAGTGAAGTTGTACAGTCACACAGACACACAACAGCCACCCTTAAAACCTCCTCAGCTTCAGTGTGTTATCTTCAGAAGGGTTGTAAGGATCAGGGGTACAACTAAAGGTTGTACAGCTGCAGGCTGTAACAGAACCATAGGGGACGTGGAATTTTAGCAGTGCAGCACTAGCAAGTTTCTGAGCATGAATAAATTAGAAGTTTTGGGTCTTAAATAGCTTTGACTGATTTCTGAAAGAACAGCAAAAATGTAAACTCAAGACTAAATCTACTCCTGCCAAGTACAAAGTAATTAGACAGAAAGGATTAAAAAAAAAAAAAGCAATCAAGAACAATGTTTTCACAGTATTTTCCCTTCTGCACAAAAAGCAATTGCTCCAGTTTTGTGCCTGATGCCAAAAACTGGCAACAGCTGGACTAAGGGGACAGAGTAGTCTTCAACAGCTGTTCAACAAGCCAAAGTTTCAGACACATGACTGAAGTCTGGTAAAGCACCAGGATACTAAATTGTGTCACAGAAACCACTTGCAAATCTCAGCAGATTATAAATTTCACCTATAGTTACTTAAAACAATAAAATAATATAATTTGTCTAAAGTATTTGCTGTTTCCTGTCATTTGTTTCTAAAACTGACTTTTCCTTCATTGCCGGTTTTAACCTTGGCAAGACTTTTAACCTTCATTTTGCCACCACTACCCCCCAGCTCCCAAGGGGATGCAAACAAGAACTTTTGTTGCATTGATACATCTGGCTTTAGACCAACTTCTTTAACTTCAGACAAATTTCATATGGATTTGCTGTTACCAAACACAAAGTCATTGATTGCATAATTTCCAGCCGCTTTTGAGACAAAGATTCTTACCATAAAGCCAAAGTCCTCTTTTTAGTAATTAATCAACAGTTTTGTAAACTGATGAAATTAAGTTCTAGTATCACATCTACCATACTCCTACCATACCTGCATCAGAAGGCCACAAATTCAGGCAAGGTTCAAACTAAGCAGCTGCATATTGATGCAACTTTCCTGTGTAAAGAGAAAAAAGAAAAAAAAAGAAAAAAATATGACCTCCACATTTAGTCTTGGCAACCAGGAAAATAAAGTCACAACAGCAAAAATTCCACAGGAAAATGATTAGGTCATCTAATACCTCTTGTCTTCTCAGGCTATTAAGAAGGATACTTCCTAGCGCTGTGTCCACTCCAACTGTGACTCAACTTCCTGCTGTGTGACCTGCCCTCTAGTCTAGTATTTTACTACTCCAGAAATCACGCAGTGCAGTAACTGGAAAGGATGGTTTTCAAAGTAACAAATAATAGCCTTCATGTCTCCACTTCAAATTTTTAATCACTGTAAGGGGTAACTAAACACACTGCAGTGCAGACTTCCAGCATCCCACAGATGTAAAGTCATTGCATTACAGACGAATTAACTCAGAAACAATTTTAAGCTCACTGACACTCAGTTTTGAACACCTGAGCTGGGAAAGAGAAGATACAACCCATGGCCATTTGTCCTGCAGCCACAATTCTCTCCAAACACATTATGTCTGTTAGAAAACCAAAAATATTCATTCATGTATTTTCAGCCATAGGTAAGTAAAGAGTTTTATTTGAACATCTTTGGCTTAGCTCGAAGATGTCAATATTCAAATTTGTTTAAAAAACTTATTTTTAAAAATACACTACATTCACCATTGGCAATTACAATCTGTAACTACAAAACCACCAATTTTTTTTCTCTATTCAAGTTTAAACTAGAGGTTAGAAGGAAAGAAAGTTATCTCAAAACCACAGAATATGTTTTAAGAAGTTGATTTTCTTTTCTCTCTTAAAGATTACAATAATATTGCTAATCAAGTAGCACCTCACAGAAAAATAAACCTAGTGAACAAGTTGCTCCTGTTTTTCATGGGAATATGAAGGAAAACTATTCAAAGCTAAACTCACTTAAATCGGAACAGAAGCCAGGCAGTTGCTTTGATTCCATCACCCCTCACAAAGCAGGGAAGGTAAGTCAATAAACTGACCCTTTAAGAACTGTCTAGTTCAGTAATTGTCATTGGTATCCAGTTGGCATTAGAAAAAAGTAGTCATGATCATGACCTTTGCATTTCTGCAAACATTAGCCATTGTCAGGAGGAAGACCCCTTTGGCCTCATAATTCACATGCTGTTAACAACCAGCAAGAACACAGCGTGTGTCAGTCACTAAATAATCTAAGAAAAATAGGATGTCACACTCATACCCCACTGCTCCTGTGCACAACTGTGAGCACTGAACTAACCTGTATTACACTCAAAACTTTAGAAAGATTAACATTAATCTATTTTTTATATTCATGTGACTTTTTCAACTATATTATTACTACTTTACGGTACATTGAAGGATTCTTTGGCTTATTTGTATTATTTCTAATTATTTCATACTATTTCTGTTTGCCTGGCTTCCAAGAGAAACATGGCTCATATTACATGTTTTCTGTCAACCACCTCTTAAACCCACAACTCCATGCAAATGAAACTGAGGAACAGAGCTCTGAAAAATATTTCAGTTTCTCAATATTCATGAGGAAACTCAGCCAGCTAGGCAGGACATTTGACTGTGCGATGGTAGTACAACAGGAAGCCAATGGAAGGGCTGATCCTAACCACATCCTAAATATAGAAAATATTTTAAATCAGAGTTTATTAACAAAGAAAGAGACAAATCTTTAGGAAACTAGCTTCTTCAGTTCTGGCACTCCTGGAATTGCTTGTTAATGCTTAATTTTATTACATATCAAACCAACATGGTGCAGACAAGACACTTGTATGCTGCTTTCAACTGGCTCACTGCCTGCAGAAAATGCACTGTGAGAGCAGACCTGGAACACTTTCTGCAGCCCACCTCACCCAACACCTCACCCACACACACCCACACTAGTTAAAGAAGAACAGTGAAGTGGTCAAATCAACCTAAAAGCAGACAAACCTAAAAGTCAGACCAGAGGCTGCTTTCCCTAGGTCACACAGTGGCCAACAGCAGATACTGTCACAAACTCCGTGATGTTGCTGCAGTCTTAAGTATCTGAAATATTCTCCCAACCTCCACTGACCTGCAGCTCAAGGCCCATTTAACAGGAACCATAAATTTATCCAGCTGCTTTAGAAAGCACCATGCCTGGGACCTGAGAAAGGAGTGCGATAACCCACCTCACACTGGTAATTATCACCTTTTGTTTGCATTCAGCACATCCCCTGCTAATTTCATTTGATGCTCCTCAGTTCTTTTCCTCCAGAAGACATGAACAGCTCTCACCTTCTGCCCCACAGTATTTTATGGACCTCAGCTGTCTGACTTGCAGGGCTGAAGACTAGTCAATGTAGTTGTTCCCTACATAACAGCAGTTTTTCTACACTTGGATAGACCTTATTTCTTTCTCTGTATTTTTTCCAATCTTATTATGTGCTGTCACAGAAGCAAGAGGAAGGAGACAAATTGCATGTGACCTTCAAGATGTAGGTATCCTAAAGATGCATGTGCATAGCAGAAATTTTTTGTTGCTTTGGTTTCCTTTTTTTTCCCACTAATGCCTCAACATTTGCTTTTCTTTGTTTTTTCCCCCCCTATCATTACAGACCATTAAGCTAGCACATTAATAGCACTGTTTCTGGGCAGTAGCCCATTCAGAGCATCTATACAAAACTGACACACATCCATGCACTTTCTAAGATATATACTGAGGTATTTCCAAAAGAGAACATTGTATATTCCCTGAACTGCTATTCCAATACATCACCAGGATGGAAAAACAGTAGGAAAATTTGAATTCAGCTCTATCCTTCCTCTTCTGTTATTATGGTATGATTGTTACAGTGGTTTGCAGTGAGAAGGAAGATATTGCATGTGAAAGAGAGATAATAAACCATAGGTCAACTTAAACAGACAAGGAATTCTGCACATGGCAGCTGAACAGCCCAAGAACACAAACAAACCTCTCTGTCAACTCATCCTGAAATTTCATGCAAACCTGTGCTGCGTTCAACTATAACAAGTATGTACTAGGTAATAGGTTTCATTAGAGAAATTTCAGCACAAAAGAGGATTAAATCATCATTCTGTGAAAACCAAAAGATAAGGTGGATTTCTCCTCTCTCTTCTCCTGAAGGCTGGCAAGGATCAGTGAAATTAAACACTGCCCAAGGCAATTGTTAAAAGCAGTTTGGCCATTAAAGTCATGTCATCTGGTGACCCAAATGACCTACATTAAACCCAGGCTAAAGGGCAATGTCATCTTTCTTTTCCTACAGATAGCATGACTTTGCATCTTCAGCACAGATGGAAGACAACCCCCTTGGCCTTCTGGTTTCCACTGGTTTCCTTGCTGCAAACCAAAGTTAGTTGCAACTGATCTTTTGTACTTGTTTGGCCTTAGGAATACTTTAGTTTTGTGAAACAGAGCTGAAAACCACCTAATTTCCTCCCATAAGGTTATTCAACCAACACCTATCTAACCAGAGGCTGTAGAACCCCATACACTTAATTAAGAAAAAGATTAATAGGCTAATGCAAATATTACAAAAAATTGTCTATTTAATTATCACTGGATACATTCAGTTTAGATAGTCGGAATAAATGAGATGTGATAATAATTTTTCTATTATAATACTAAGTGTCAGATGAAGAAGTTACTGAATGAATTATTTACTTTAGTCCTAGTGCATGACCAACAGCTTTTCCACACAGATTTGAGAGTTGCCATGTCAAAAAATGGGACATTCTTAAAAAATTTTGTGTGGAAATTCCACAAAGTCAGTTTATAGGAAAAAAAGAGGATGACAAAAGAATAGGTTTGTACTGCTTTTCATCAGTTTCTCTTTTATGCAGTTAATTAGGGGAACCCTCCAACTTATTCAGTCAGTGTTTCTTATATAGCAAATGGTGGTCAGCACAGGCTGCTTGAAGAAGATATAAAGTAGTTAAATTTTGCAGCCTTAAAAGGGTTCTTGAATTATTTCTGTGTTCTGTTCTCCCAGAGAAAACCATTTCATCAAAACCCAAAGAATATTCTTACATTTAATTCCATCTCTCTTCACTCTGGGCTGCAAGATACTGTACTTATTTACATTGCAAGAATTTTCTTTGCCAACAAAAGACACTTTGAAGAGTTTCCCCTGTGCCAGAAATTAAATTTATGGCTTGATCCTGCAATGTCTGTGCCTCTTCAGCAGCCATCACTGTCAATGGGAATAAACTGGTAGGCTGCCTAATGGCTCAGGTGAAAAAATTTTCATCTGCTGCAGATAATGCAAATTTATAACCCATTTATGGGTTATAAATACTATGCAATTAGTCTAGAAATTATGTCTGCTAAAGCATTAAGTTGTTTGTATCCACAAAGAATAAAAGTCATTCCCTTGTCTGAGCCAGGAGCACACTAAACATTCCAGCAACTAATTCATCTTGTTGGTTTTACCCACACTTTCAGTCTTCAAAATCTTTTAAGACAACTGCAGAAACGTATGCCATCTGTAAGAATGCAAACAGCTAAGTCAACTCAGAGTTTAAATTCAATTTGCTTTTAACAGCCAAACCATACAGAAAAAGAAACTCCTCCTGTTTTCTCTGGTGCTCAACCAGAGTTGGTTCATACTGAGGTAAGTACCCTTTTCCTCACTGAAGGGTAATAACTTACCATTGAAAGATCTAGAGGTAAGTAAGAAGTAAATTCTTCTGGCTGCTATTTAAAAAGAAGGGCATTCAAACATCTTCCATTAAAAAAACCGAAAACCAAACAAAACTAAAAAACCAAACAACAACAAACGCAATGCTTTAAAAAAAATTAAATCAAGGTTGCCAAACTCTGATCTCAAATTCACTGTCAAGACTGGCACTCTCACTTATGAAGCATCCAGTAGAACCTCCTAGAATCTAATCAGTGACCAGCACATTGAAAGGATGAACATGTATCTAATGACTCATTAAAGTTTAAGTTTCATATTAATTTTATTGACATCTTTCAGTCTGTGTGAAGTAATTATCTTGAAGAGACAGGAGCCTATCCAACAGAAACCTTTCTTAAGATTATCGGGAAAACTAAGTTTTCAACAGGAATTAAAAGTGGAATCTAAAAAGCTGACCAAAAAGGGATAAAAATCACGCTTTAAAAAAACCAAAAGAGGTAGCACTGATGAAAAAAATGGGTTGAAAAACAGGTTTTTTGTGCAAGACTTGCTCCTGCCTTTTGGATGGGGGACCAAAAGAAGGAAGGAGCAGGGTTGATTTTCATTAGCAAAGTGGAAGGCTCCTTTGAGGCCCATATAAAGGCTTTTAAATGATATTTGGTTAGATTTGGAATGCCAAAGCATGAACAAAGCACCCTGATATCCTCCCGGCTCCCTAAAGTAGAGGCCCCCTCCAAACTCCTCTGAAACGCTCTATACATCAGAGATGGGTGGATGTTCATCCCTGTTCCTGCAGGGAAGGAAGATACTTATTACAGGATGCAAAAATTCTGCCAGAGGGTGCTACAGCTTCCTGCCACATTAGCTTTCAATGATTATCCCAAGTTTGGCAAATGGTAGCATGACTTTTCTATTTTATTTCTTTTTTAAAAAACAAGTTGTTGTGGACCCTTCTGCATTCAAGTCTGTCCTTAAAAACCTTACACTTCAGAGACTTTTTTTTTCCAAACTGAGGAATTTACAAGCCCTCCTAGTAAGCTTACAACTGACACATGTTGAATACTGGTAGCTTTGAATCTCAAAAGCTTCACAAAGCACTAATAATAAATTTGTTTCCCCCTCTTGTTCTACAACTTTCAAAAAACTCAAAGAAGTGCTGAAAGTATAACAACAGGTTTAAACAAGTTTAAAAAACCCCATAAAAATTTAACTAACAATTGTAAATATATGATGCACTACACATTTTTTTTTGAGTTGCACACCTTATTTCTCTTATGCATTATACATATTTTTAAGTAAGATGGAAGGAAGACGACCTTTCCTTCAGTAGTCTCACAAAAGTATACCTATTTTCATACATACATATACATTCATTAATTCAGCTTTTGGTATGTACCAGAAAAATTTAGATCGTGTCATATATAAATGGCTTATTATAAAGCTAAATGTTAACAGCCATTTTGATGTCAAATCACATTTTTGTCCAGGGCAATGTAACAACCACAAGTACAAAACTATTAAGGAAATAACCTAATCAAATGAAAGGCTTCCCTACAAGCACTTTAAAATGATAACTTGTGAGAGCTGCGTGCCAAGCACCTTCTGTCCTTGGTTGCAGGGACTAATTCAGTCTGCATTCGGCTTCACCCCTCTGGCGTCAGCCACCCATCTGTCACCTCCCTTTTTCTGGGGTAATCTGCTCTGTACTTATCTGAACACTAGACTCCTAAGTCTTGTCTACCTCAAGAAAGTTACCTCTTGCTGATATTGGGGGTAGAGATGGTTGAGACCAGACATATGCCTGGCTGAGCACAAACCACCGTCAGCAGCATCTGCAAAACCATAATAAAATGGTGCTCAACAGGGCCCCCCCACCACCATCACTTATGCTTCCAAAGAAACTATATTTAGCTGAAAATAAGCAGCAAAAAAGTTGTTTCATATAACCTACCTTTATTTAAAAAGTGTATACGGGCATACTCTGAGTGTTGCCCAGATGAAGACAGCATGGACAGTGGTGGTGATTCACTTCAGCAGCATGGGGATCTCACCCACTGCATGGGTTTGTCCAATAAAGGGCTCTTGAGCCCATGGCAAAAAACTCATTTCAAGGACACTCAGGGAGAACAGTACCTGCATTTCCCCAGTCTAGCAGGATTCTTCTCAACTAGAAACATTTTATTTCTGTCAGGCAAAGTGGAATCATTATGTACCATACCTCAGCTGCATAACACAAATCATCATGATGTAATCATCAAATCAGCGCTACTTTCACTAATTTTTTTTAAAATAGCACAGATGCTAAAGATTTTTGCTGCAGCAATGCACTAATTTGCAAGAAGTCAGCAGGTACTAAATCAATTTAAATATCATATTCTTGGAGATACAATTACAAGCCTGACCATCTCATCTATAATCCATTTTTACAGTGAAGATGTGAACGAGCATATTTCTTGCTTGATCTAAATGGACAGAGGAGCATCAATAAAGTGTGTTCAAGCAGAAGAGTTCTGCCTTTTTCTTTGTTAGAAAAAAAGTATTTTTTTTTCCCAGCTGCTTAATTTTTCAAGAATGATTTCACAGATGCAGTAGAAAACACAGCTTACAAGATTCAGGTCACTGTCTCAGATGTACTGGAAGTAGAGAGACAATACCCTGACACAAACACAAACTTCAGTTTCTTCACAGTTCTGTAGTCAAAAAAGACACTAAGTCACATTTGGTACTCCTCACATCTGTATTCGGAGTTCTATAATTAACATGCTTTTTAAAAAAGCATTTTCCTCTGCCTAAAATCCCTACACTAAACCAGTGTGACATTTTGTGCATAGCTTCTGAGATGTAGCACTGAAAATTTACACAAGGGAAGGTAATTGATTCATTACATCTATCTCTACTATATTTCTTTTTGTATTTTTTTTGGTCGCCATTTCAAAAGCCATTGTTTAAATTGCCCTAATCTGCAAACAGCAACAATAAGTGTAGCAAATACTTGACAATGAAGATGTAAAGCCTCTAAAAACCTGTTACCTTAGTAACCATGGGAATGCAGGAGAATAAGAATACACACAGTGTCAGGACATCATTTTGGATTCCACAGGGTTTGGGCTGAAATACAGTCAGCTTTCATTAGCTTTTTGTTTTTCCCAGTAGGTCCTTGGACTTTGAAACAAAACCTGAATGACAGCTATGAGCAATTCCAGCCTCACTCCTCATCAACCACACCAAACAAAACAGCTCTTCACTGTGAACCTCCCTCCTTTGCACCCAACACGACTCGAAACAAACATTATTTATGCTGCTGACCCCTCTGGATATCACTAATAAATTGCATTCCAAAAAGAAGAGTAAAATGAAGACCCACTTTCATGGTACTGAGATAATTCACTTTAAACAAATGTACTGCAAGAAAACTAAAAAAAAAATGTCAGCACATCCTCTCAGGATATTTCTGCAAGCCCACAGTTTATTACAGTCTTTACAGAGTATGTTAATTCAACACCAACACTAAGAAGAATTTAGCTACTCATTTAAGTAACACTTTATTTCTGTTTTACTCATGAAGGGGGAGAAGAAAATTAAGAAGATAAAGAATTGAGATCCATGCCCCTACCCCCACCAACGTCTGTTGGGAAGTCTGTGGTCAAGACTGAACAGAACAAAGATCTCCCAGCTGCTGGCTTTAGCTGGTTTACTTTAGTTCCATCCCCTTACTCTTTGCCGCTATCTAGTCACTTAGGAAAACAATCTGAAAAAACCTCCAGGCAAAGCCATTGGAAAAATGAGCAAGAAATTCAACCTCATGAGCACAAGGGTGGGGAAGGAATGAACATATCTTTGCTCAGCGAAGGAAAAAAAAAGTGGAAATATTGGTCTACTTGGTCATCATGTGATGACAAAAATCTTTGCATCAAAAAGCCTGAAGAGTAAGAGTAGTTCAGAGACACTGGCCTTGCCTTGCCTTACATTGGTTCACTTCTCTTTCAACTGATAAGGTATTTCTGTTCCATTCACAGAAACTGCCATTCCAGGATAACACAGACACACATAAGAGTTACATCCTCCACTTATTTGCAGTCTTCTGGAGTCCTTTACCCACATATATAAAGCAGTACCAGACAGAGGCAACACTTGTTTAACATGCAATAGTCCAGATTCTCTGATTTTACACTACATTATATGAAATGTCTGGATCATGTTAAACATTATTAGTAAACACCAAAGTTACACTTTCAAAGCACTGCTCATAGAGCAAAACAGCAGTGTATCTCCAAGCAACTGCAACTTACCAGATAAATCAAAAAGAAGATCTAGATTAAATCAAATCAGTTATGTATGGAAGAATACTTTCTGTTCCATTCACATGTCTTTCAGATATATATATATGGGAGTGGCTATTCCCACCCACTCCTGAGTGGGAAATGGGCTCATCTCTACAAAGGAAAGAACGCTGAGCCAGCAGGTTACAAAAGAGTACATTTTATTCAGAAATATGCAGAAGGTAGTTTTTGAGACATTAGCTTAGGCCTCAGAACATCAAGCAAATATTAGAGGATGAGCACAGCCCAGTATGCCCAAGGCCTGGAGCTCTTTTAAAGGTGAGTGTTCACCTAAGCAGTAACTTCTAACACAGAACAGGGCTGTGGTAGACTAGGAAGTAACTCCATTGAAGAACATGGGGTTTTTCCTTCCCAAAGTTAAGTTTCCATTTTGTAATTTCAGAAAGCTATTTTCTGGAAACAAAAGGCTCTCTAAAAGCCTTTTCTTTGTTGCTTCCTCCCTGAAGAGTCTGTCAGTGGTGCTGATGGCTGTACCTTCCTAGAAGGGAATCTTGGCACTTGCACCTTTGATGCACGTGGTTTTGGAGTTGGGGATTTTGGCTGGGGAGGAAAGGGTCGCATCATTCTTATCCTTACAGAATAAAGTCATTGCTACAGTGCCCAAACTCTGTCCTGCAAACCACAAATAGGCCTTTTTATCACAAGAGAGGAAGATTTCTCAAACTCCTATTAAGGATGGCACTGCCATCAGTTCTGTAAATGGCTGCTGAGTCAGAACTGCAATAGGGACATTGACATGACAATGACATAATACCTGAGGCACATACAATAAACTCACGGAGCATGGAGAAACAGCTCATCATGACCCTACCTCTGGGCTCCCACTCCCAAAAGAAAACTCCTGCCAAACACCCTGACATTGAATAGCAGTTCTTCAGACTTGGGTTGACTGCATTCAGATGGGAAAAAGACGTTCATAAATAATTCCATCCTTGCAAAAGCAAGATGAGAAGGTGAATGCAAGCAGATGCCAGTCTTCTACCAACTTCCCTTTCTAGAATTACTGCCCTCCTGTCTGTAGGGTAAGCCACGGGTGCTGTGCCTTCTGACTGGCAGACGTGGAGATGCTTTTATCTGAACAAAGGGCACATCAGATCTGTTCTAAGGGGAGAAGCGCAGTACAACCCAGGCAGAGAAAGCACAAAGACAAGTGCAGGACTGTGTTCTAACTGCTGTGTCACCTGCACAGGTCATGGACTCAGCTGCTTGCCCCAGATGCCGGAAGAACTGGACTTTTTGTCAGTTCCCTGCAATTTGAGTCATACAGCTTAGTAATGCTCTTTTAACTGTTCCGAGAAAATCTGGATAAGAACAACCACTCATCATCTTCTCTAGGTCAGACACAAAAAATGTATTCCAAATATCTAGAACAGGGCTTCATTTTTCATTTATTTCAAGCCTGAAATAAAATTTCCAGGGTTTTTTTTTCCCCTTCATGAAAATAATTCTGCAGGAAGAAGCAAAATTTAATCAGTTCTTAAAGCAGTTCAGAACAGTTCCTTCACTGCCAAGTTTAAAATCTCAGGTCAGCATTGACCTAGTTGGCATTAATTCTACAAATTATTTTTTTTATCTCAGTATAATTTCAAGACAGACTGAAAGTATCCAAAAAGCATGCTGGTGGTACCTATCACTTTCTAACAAAAAAAAAGCCAAAAAACCAGCACATATGCATGTTCAATTAATTTTACACCCATCCAGTGTAAAATCCAAAAGTAGGATTTCTCAACCTAAAAGAGAATGCATGTTTAAAAACACTTCACAGTACATTTGACACTAGTGGTTTGTGAAAAAATAAAATAAATCTACTCAGTACCAATCACTTCCACCCCATTGTGTTACACTGCACCAGTCAAGCTTGGCATGCCACTCAGCGGGTAAACTCGATCAAGGAATTCATCCAGCTGAAAAGTAACCTGGAAAACTATGTTGTTTTTCAAGTGGATCAGTTATTCTGCCAGATCCCAGCATGCTCCAAACAAACAGCAGCAAAACAGGGGGAAAGGCTGAGACTGGGGTGAGGAAATGGGCAACCAACAAGGACCCCAAGGCTGATGGACCACAAGCCACAGGTTCATTTACATGGTTCATTATGAACCTTCCTAACTGAGACAAATCACAGATGCAACTTTCTTTTGAGAGGATGGAAATCTCACAAGTACCCAACACTCACTAAATCACTGTTCAGTAGGCATATTGCCATTGGCTTCCAAAAGAGTTGAACCCACATGCATCCAGGGCCATGCTGAAAGCTGCAGACAACAGGTCTCTTACCTATGGAAAGCAACCTGGAAAGCACGTGGGAAAAGTAGAAGAGAAAGGGAAATTAACTTTTCTAACACCTCCAAGTCTGTGAAGTGACCTTTGGGAATTACCTCCATATTTCATCTACTGAGTGACAAGTAGGCTAAACTCAAATAAGCAAAGACCTGTAAGATGCCAAGACATTTGTATTGAAAGACGTTCCTTCTCACCCTCCTCTGTAAAACAACATCATGGAAATACTCCAGGAAAGAGATTCAATGACTGAAGGAAATAACAGTGACTATCATTTTCCTACTGCACTGGGGGACTTCACTAGTTTTTTTGCATATATTACCAGTCTCTTTGTGTCACACATGCCTTAATTCCCCTTCAGCAGATACCTGGAACTATGAAATGCTTCTCTGAATGCTGAAATTCAGGGCAGGGAAGAAAACGGCATTGGAATGCTTTTAAATA
The DNA here is from genome assembly GCA_013399945.1 of Ploceus nigricollis. Taxonomy (NCBI): domain Eukaryota; kingdom Metazoa; phylum Chordata; class Aves; order Passeriformes; family Ploceidae; genus Ploceus; species Ploceus nigricollis. The sequence goes on from VXBC01013318.1 coordinate 202,539, forward strand.
ACTGCAGCTACAGAGGGCACACACATATTGGTATATGCATAGGCCTTGTACCCTGCATGCATAAAACTAAAGGAAAAATACAGGCTTCTGCAATATAAATAAAACAGATGACTTAAAAACAACTCGAGTTCAAATCTATCCAGCACACTACTACTAAGTAAACATCAGGAGGTAGTCAGAGAATGATTTTCTGACAATTAAGCAAGAACAATAGCAAATATTCCATTTGCAATTAAGAATCCGGGTTTTGTTTTCACAGAAACAGTGGGGATTTCTTCAATAGTGACTTCAATTAACTTCTGCTCCCCCCCCACTGACAAAAGGCTTAATGGGCCCAAAACCATGGCTGCTTTTCTCCAACAACTTCAGAGTGAAAAAACCAGCTTATTACATCTTCTCTAAAAATGTTTCAATTACATTTATTACATTTGTCTACTGTACTGCAGGCATTCCCAAAGAGCTAAAAACCAAAACAACAACACAGATAAATAAATCCCAGTAAAACCACAGTCAGTAGCCTCCGAAAACATAAAATCCCTTAAACATTAGAAAAAATTATTAAAATTAATAGGTCTGTTTTGTGGTTGCCACAAGGCAACCTGCTGATTCAGGGCAATGTCACCAACAGTATTCTTATCTGTAAAGGGTAAGAATCAATTGTTTGACAGAAACAAAGGAGAGCTCAACAGGAAATCAACCAGCTTGGGACAGATGGTCACTGAATCAAGTTTCACCCCTCCCCTCTCCAAAAATAGGCTTAAGAGGCATTTTCTGTTACCAAGCAACAGCCCAAAGGAAGGCATAAATCTTTTCCTACGTGTTATTCCCCTCCTCCCCGACACACATACATTTCAATCTGCTAGGGCAGTATGTTTGTGGGTTTGTTTATATTCCATGTATCAGGTAGGAGGGTTTATTCTGTGCAAGGACAACGCCTTTCTGCATGCCCACTAGTCATGTTTCCATATTTTTAAGGCAAGAAGGAGGTTAACTGTATCCATGCTATGAGAACTGCCATGAAGACGGGTTACAAGCAGGGATCCAATGCTAGTTAGTAACCCCTCCTTGTTCTGCCAAGGTGACCTGAGAAATTACTCCCTAAAGAGGGGAGTTCCTAATCGCTATTTTATATAAAACAAAGATGACCTTTATCACACCCTGACAAAAGGTCACCACCTTTTTTTTAAAACTCATCAGAAAACCCTGTACCTGCTTTAACCCATGAAAATCCATAAAATTTAATTCCCAAAAAAAGCACCATGATATCTTTAATACAATACACAGACCAGCAGGCTTTTAAACCATTTGAATTTTAGGAGCATTAATTCTCCAGTACATCAAACACCCTAAATGAGAATTGGGGAATGGGATGAGTAGGAAAGGATAATCAACATTTACTATTCTGGTGAGCCAGTGGAGAAAAGAAGGGCTGGAGTGGGGGGTGGGATGGAGGGGAGAGAGACCCGAAGAGGCTGTTTGCAGAGATCAGGGAGTAGGGGGAGGGGAGCAGAGCCCGGGGGTGAAGGACAGCGCCTCTGAAATTCAGATTAGCATCCAGGGAACAAACCGGTTTGTTTGACCCCCCCCTTAT